>CM025607.2:20522602-20547848 GCA_014621495.2 Entosphenus tridentatus | reverse complement strand
ATCGACTCTGGGGGTGCACGAATGAGGTATCGACTCTGGGGGTGCACGCCGGTGCTCGCACCTTCGCAGCGAGCGGAGGAGATCACGGAGCGGTCCGATCATGACTCGTCACGTGCTCACGGTCGAACGAGTTGTACAGCACTGGGAGGTAACACGCGCAGAGGCCAATAAGCGATAAATGCGCGATGTTTACTGCGATAGAGAACACGGTTTAATGCATGCGTCTAACGAGCTTGCTTCGTTTTTGTTTCATATCCAAGCGTAGCCAGGGCCGTATCCGTTCAATTATTTTATCTCTCCCTCTCACACACACACATATCACCCCACTGCAAGAGAATAAACTGTATGGGAATTAACCACAGTGACATTGGCACAACCCGAGCGGTGTCATCATCATAATTACACTCGTTTGTAATATTAATTACCTGGGGCGTATTGGTCCGTAACCGTGGCCAGAGCGCGCGATCTGGCGAGGCGATCCGCCGCAGATGCTGCGTCTCGAGCGTGGCGCACGTCAACAAATGACAGTGAAGTGAATCGAGGAACGAGACGGCTCCTCGCGAGCCGATAAGCCCTCGACAAACCCGAACTCTGGCAAATAACGACGACAAGGGAGAGCGCACGGATGAGATGAGCGATGCGGTGGGTGGTGGTGGGGGGGGGGGCTTACAGAGAGAGAGAGGGGGGGGTAAGAAGACAGGGGAGGTGCAAAACGGCAGCCGAGGTGGCGCAGAGGAGGAACGGTGAAGGGCGCGAGTGGGGTGTGGGTGAGGGTGGCAGGGGGTGCTCTCTGGGGTGCGTCCGTCGGTGGAGGGGTGGCGGGGGGTGGTGGAGGAGGAGGAGGAGGGGGAGGGCCGTCAGTCTGGGGGTGGTGGCCCCGAGATCTCCGCCTTTGTGGTTGGGGCCGCCCCGCGCGTCCCCGCTCTGCGCTCCCACGAGGGGCTTCCTAAAGATGCGGGCCCCGCACCCCCGCACCTCCGCCCGCTCGAGATGACACTCAAAAGCCAATAAAGCGCCGCGGAGCCAGCTGGGAATTCGGACCAAGATCCATTTCCAGAGACGGAAATAAATAAAAAAGAAGAGGGTGGAAAAATTGCGTTACCGAGTTGCGGTGTTAGATCGTATTTTGACAAGCGGCTTTGAAAGACTGCCGTGGTTTGACCTTTCTTTGACTTGGGAATTACATAAAAGGGGCATCGGTTTTAAAGGTGATTTTAATACGCGACCAATTAGAAGCTGACGTCCGTTTGCATCGATATTTCAAAATGATGCGGGGATTGTGCAAGTGTTACGTAAAATCATTGGCGGTGGGAAGGCACGAAATTAAAACGCACGGCGTCTCGAAGGTGCCGACGGACACTTCTCAGCCGCCCGACCTCTGCGCGGCTCGCTGTCAGATGTATTTGATTTGGATCCTCGTAAGAACAGCTGCTGTGATGTGTGCCACTGCCTTGATGTCTGAATTCAAGCGTGAAACAGCAGCAGAATGGAATCCCCACATCTTGGCGCGGGGCCCCCCCCCCCCAACTTCTCCAACGTGAACTTCTAGAAGTGTATCACAATCGCCAGCCAAGATCAACCCACTGCTGGATGAAAGCCTCCCGAAGCCTCGGCCATTTCTCAGACACGTGTCATGGCTTGGCACAGCGGTACAGCACACACATCACTAGTGCGCATGCCCCGTAGCGACAGATGCGATCAGCAAGAATCGATTACGGTCGGCGCGGCACACGATGGGGTGGTGTGGCTGACAACCTGTCCAGCCACACGTGGCCAGCCTCCTTGCCGGTGCTGAGATGAGTGTTCACTCACAATACCCCAAGTACTAATTCGAGGCTGAGTCAACCTGCGGGAGGCCCAGTCGAGGGTCAAGATACCGCATGCACACCAAATGCTGTGCGTGGCCGGGAGTCGAACTCGGCCCCGCTGGGATGGCAGCGCAGGGCACGCATCACGGCACGACCGCGCTGCGCAGACGGCCACTCACGGCACTCGGTTTGTTTACTGCGCGGAGAGAAAACAACATCGGCTGGGCCAATTAATGAGATGGTGAAACACTCTCCATTGGGTCACGTTGGAGGTCGGGGCTAGGGGGGGGTAGGTAGGCAGGTGGGGGCGGGGTGTTTATGAACAAATAAATAAATAAACTAAAATGTGACTTGAAGACGGAGAGAGAGAGTGACAGTGGACGACCGTTTGATTAGAGCTAAGAGGTTTGCCCGGGCCTCCAGGGAGAGCCATCAATGGGGGGCAGACCCCATAAATGGATGCGTAAGTGTGCGGGGCATTTTTGGGTTCCCGCTCGCTCTGCGAGCCTCTCTGCTGCCTGTGATCTCACCTCGCTCGCCGCCGGTGATTGATGAGCTTCGCGTGCGCTGGAGACGGGGGGAGGGCTCGCAAGTCCGCCCGTGCGCCCCTCATTTGCCGCGGCTTTCATTTCGAGCCACGCGCCCGCTGCAGTGGCGGTCGGCCGGCTGGGCTTGTTTTGTTTGTCGGTATTTTGTGGTTCCCGTTCGATTGTTGTTCTCATCATCATCATCGTCGTACTTTGAGTTTTCTACGTTTGTTGTTGTTGTTGCATCCCCTGTGGAAGAGTCATCCATATGGGGGCACTAAAAAACAACACGAAAAAAACGACACATTTAACGGTGCTGCAGGCTCATTTGAATTGATAATAATTCTTTTAAACGGACTTCATTCATTCTGCTGGATGCTGGTAGTGCCATCCCTCCATAAAACAGCGCAGCTGGGTGCGTGTGTGTTATATTGTTGACAAAAGCGCAGCCCTTGCAATTGCCTCGCTCGCGCCACTGCTGGAGGAGCGGCCTGCACTGGAGGGAACTCTAGAGGCTACTTTCGCCTACTCTTCCACGCTGGCCAGACGTCTTGAAAGAGGCGGGAGCATCCACAATTTACCCCGCCGCACAGGACCTGCCGATCGACCAATTGTCGTGAACCGATTTATACTCGTGGGTGGACAGAGGCGGAGGGAATTTAAGAAACTCTACAATCGTTGCGACCGCCACGGCAGCCGACCGAAGGCCTGTTTTCGAATCATTACAACACGGCAGAATCCTGACTTTTCCTAGGTCAAGTAGCGTCAAATAAGCTTGGAACCACAGATCTTTCCCACTTATGCAGAGCAAAGGCTGAGTGTGCAATATTTGTTTTCTCTAAAGTGTTTTGCATGGTATTTCACTTTGAAGCGGTTGCCCAAAAATAATTTGTTTTATTATTGAATTTGGTCGGCCCAAGTGACGGACAATGGTAGCATAATTGGCATTGAGCGCCCATGTTCATGTTACACAAGTGTTTCTGTGTGCATTGCACATCGAGACATATGTTCTTTGTGATCTTGATCAATCTGCATGCAAACACAGCGACAGCGGTCTAGGTGCTGTGGAAGCGATGCCTTGCGATAGATGTGCTTCAGAAGTGTGAATGTCTGCAGCAGCTGTGCTGTAGCTGTGTGTGTGTGTGTGTCCGTCAAAGCCACAAAGCTGGTACTTGTGGTAGCATGTAACCGTGCATCGCAGGGGAGTGAGATATTAATCGGTGTCATCATCAACATTTGAAGATCTTCTTGGTTCTTTCGGTAAAGTCACGTAGAATGGAAATAATAAAATAAAACATAATAAAATAATTCTCACGACAGACCTGGTGTCATCACCAACATTTGAAGATCTTCTTGGTTCTTTTTGTAAAGTCACGTAGAATGGAAATAATAAAATAATAAAATAAAACATCATAAAATAATTCTCACGACAGACCTGGTCTTCACCTGAGGATGGCTGCTTGCGTTGTGGCCGAAACGTCGTGAGAATTATTTTATTATGTTTTATTTTATTATTTTATTATTTCCATTCTACGTGACTTTACCGAAAGAACCAAGAAGATGAATCCCTGCAGTCACGAAAGCTTTAAATCGAAACATTTGAAGAATTCACCCTCCCAGAGAATTCAATACGAAACCCAACTATGTGTTTTATTTTACCAGATCTACACGCGTGCTGTTTCTCAGCGTGAATGAGGGCAAAACTGGAGGAGAATCCACGCGACCACCACGCAGAGAGAGAGAGAGATGATACGTGGACTCCAGATACACAACAGACATCGTCAGGGTCCGGGATCGAACCCTCCAGCCTCCTGCATGTCAGGCGAGGAAGGTAACAACTCTCCGCCGCGACGCCACAATGTATTTGTGTCTTCTCATTTGCAATGTCTCGTTCATATTCTTTCTTGCATTTCACGTTTATTACTTATTTTGACACACTACGCAGGGGGCATTCGCTATGCCCGGGTGGGTGATTGACAACACTTTACATGGCAAAAAGGGATGTAATATACCACGTAGTACTGTTACCGTACACCAGAATTAATCGCAAACATCTGAGAGAAGAATTTGTTAATATTCCGTCATTGTAAATGCCTCTATTTTATATATGATCTTTGGAAAACATGTTCCAATGTTGCTGTGAGTATCCTTGGTGACAACGTATCTCCTTGCCTGACTGCTTCGGATTTGCATTTTATTCCTCTGTTCATATAATCTCAGTATATAAATGTTTATATTTACAGTATGCAATTTTTCCATGTACCTTATTAAGCCTCGGTATATAAAAGGCTGGATTGAGTACGTCAAATTCCACAGAATCAAATGTGTGTTCGTACACAAGCAGGGCATTATGGCATGTGGTATGTGTTTTTCTAGAATCTGATTGATAGCATTACGTGGTCCATAGCAGAAAGGCCTTTTATCCTTTGTTAAATCCAGCTTGCGCGTGTGTTTGGTTGGCCTCAAAATTATACATCATTGGGTTGCCTATAATCTTTGTGAACAATTTCGATCTGCGACGGTCGGAGGCTAATGGCGTGTAATTTTTCAAATCAGTTTTGGCTGCCTTTTTGAATAGAAGAATGATTGAGGCATCAGTCTGCGCATTTCATTTTCTGTGTAAACATTTTCTAAATAGGGTCCTTCTAATTTGTTTGCAACATCTGGTCCCGCTTCTTTAACGAGGTCCACATTTATTCCACCTCGCCCAGGAGCTCTTATTGTTTCTACCCTGACAAGAGTGGTGGTTATTTCTCTGGACGCGATGCATGGAATTTTATCCACTGTCTCTCAAACAACATCACCTTTTCCTGTAATAAACACGAACTGAGTGAATATTAACTATCTCATCTCTGCCGATGACACCGCGATTGTCACAATCAGTGGAAATTAATGATATAACCGAAAAAGCCTTGCCGAGGCAGAATCAGAATCTTGATTAATCCTGGAGAAATCCTACGAGAAGCTCTTTCCACAGATGAGTCTCCAGTCCCTCGCTCAGCAGGACGGCCCTGCATTGAGATACTCTCTGGTTCTTTCGGTAAAGTCACGTAGATAGAAAGTTATGAATAGATCACGACGTTTCGATCGCAACACAGGCGACCGTCTTCAGGTGAGAGCGAGCAAGCTACTGAAACATGAGGTCTTATGGAGGCTTGAGATGGGTGCATTGAGATGTTTGGTAGCAGCGATTTAATGAGTGTGCGTCTTCATCTGGGAGGAAGCCGGAACACCCGGAGAAAACCAGCGCACGCGAGGAAACAACACTCGAGGCAACGCACAGATAGATTTAAGAATCCATTGCTGTACAGCCCAAGCCTGCAACACTTGCTAATCCCAAGCAGTCTCCCTGTCAAGCACACGCCTGGCTCAACTCTGCTCAGCTTCCGAGCTCTAGAGAGATCGGTGGCACTCGAGAGAGATTTTTGCTATGAGATCCTTACAGGACACGGTGGCGACGTCACACACGGCGCCTCGCCGTTCGTGCTGCTGCTGCTGCTCCAGCTTCCAACTCTGCAGCCCCCTTCAGCGCGTGGTGCTTGGGAGGAGGGGGGGCGTAGGAAACTATTTTGAACTTGTGCGGCGTGATGAGATTAACAGTTGCCGTTGTTTCGAATGTCAATTCATCTTTCTTGTGTTGCGCCTGCGCGGACTTCACAGAAGCTCCCATCCTGTCTGGGTTCAGTGGAATTCTTTAAGCCCTTTGCCTGGGTCTGCCGTTTTTCAAAGCCACTAAAATTCGGTTTGACAAGCGGAGCTTTTGTTCGTGCTTTGGGTCAGTCGGTGCGCCGCACCAAACGAGTAGTACGCGTCTTATATATTTATATTTTTTGTAGTAGCCGAGGAAAACCAATAAATGTTAACGTACGCGATGCGAGCCGTCGTGATGTTTGCGGCCGATATAATAACACGGCCCTGCAGAGGGGCACCACGGCTCCCACGATCCGCAGGAAATGCCACGCGCACGGGGAGGAAGCCACCGGGGGGAGGGGGGGGCCCACGGTTTAGCATCGGTTGAAGTCCAAGGAGCTCGCGTTGCGCATTCACTCCACTACACGTGAGCGTCGCAGCAGAGCAAGGGGCATGTCGAGTAACCGAGTCGCCTTCGGCCAGAGACCCACCGGCAGAAATGAATCGGGAGCATTCCATCGCCGTCGCTAGGCCCTGCCCCTATCGCCGTGACCCATCGGCGAACTTTTCCCCCAACGAGGCAGCCCCGAGTCGCTTGGCTCCTCTCCCACCACGGGAATCGTCACGGATTTGCGTTCCGCGCGAGGGAGTTGTGGACGCTGCCGTGGTGCCAACGGTCGGCGCGAGCCGCTTCACGTTGATTGAATTCCTGAACATCTGTGAAAAGTTACTGGGCGACTGTGAGAAAGAGCTCCATAGCTCATCGGATTCCTCCAGGATGAATAAATACAAATCTGTGTCTGAAATCCACCCAGCACCTCTGTCCACCCAGCAGTATGAACGGGTTCACCACAGATGATCGTCAGGATGCTTGTGGTAGGGTAAAGTGTGGGTACATACACCAAGATGTCTAACCAGTGGGAAGAGTAGACTAAATACTCTCTTTACTGGTTGTCTAGAGCTCCATTTGGCTATCTGTATACATTATCACCGTAAATTCGTGACTCTATTACCAACTACGTGTTCATCAAGTCCCGATTGAATCCATTTACTGATTACCAATTACTAATAAATGTCTGCGCCGAATGTCAATCACTGCTCGTCCGTGGGAGAAGAGTCAATGGCTTGGAGCTGATCTTCCATCGAGGCACGTGTGGGTGGGTGTGCGTGTGTGTGCGTGTGTGTGTTTAACTCTCAGTTTCCAAGCGGAGGTCCAAAACCATTACCACACAGAGAGGCCAGAAACAGCAAGAGCGAGGGTAGAGACGGAGGGAGTGGTGGCATTTCACAATGCATCTCAACACCCCAGCGTGACTCAAGGAACTGTCATCAAATTTCGATTTAAAGCTTTCGTGACTGCAGGAATTCATCTTCTTGGTTTTTTCGGTAAAGTCACGTAGAAGGGAAGTAATAAAATAATAAAAATAATAAAACATAATAAAATAATATGTTTTATTATTTTTATTATTTTATTACTTCCCTTCTACGTGACTTTACCGAAAAAACCAAGAAGATGAACTGTCATCATTCATGGGGCTTGTGGTTCAACTCAGGAATCAATTATTTCGCCTTTTCTTTACTTCTTGTTTCTATTTTCTGTCAACTGCTAAAAGCAGGGTGACCAGCGGTAAGTCACCGGCGGGCAGCTGCCTGCTGATCACTCTTCTGTCGCTACTACCACGGTGACTGTTGCCCTGAACTGCACTCGTTCATTTCTCCTCCCACGTTGAGGACTCGGTCTGCACCAGCCACCACCCGTTTCATCTCACCCTGCTCACTGTGATCACCAGCCACCACCCCCGCACTGCAGGACACACCACTTCACCACCACCACCGTGCCTCAGGCCACAACGCTTCACCACCACCACCACCACCACCGTGCCTCAAGCTACAACGCTTCACCACCACCTCCGTGCTCCAGGCCACAACGCTTCACCACCACCACCGCGCTTCAGGCCACAACGCTTCACCACCACCACCGCGCTCCAGGCCACAACGCTCCTCCATCTGCTTCCTCGCTGTCACTTCTCCACTTGGAATCCCCTCCCCGTCGTCTCCCCCCCCTCTCCCCAAGCTCTCACAACCTCGCTCACGTCCGGCACCCCCACGAAAACTGTCATCGTGCTGTCTGTTGCTGGCCGCTCGACCTTTTAGGCCTCTAGGCCTGCGCTCAGCAACTGTGAGTTGTTGTTGTTGTTGTTTGTTTGTTTTTTCCACAATGTTCGTTCCATACGTTTGTCGTTGTTTGCGCAATCTCATTTGCACCATTACCCTAAATGTAGCATTTCCATACGATCTGCATACATTGTAAATAATTGATTCTCACGTGAATGCTTTGATAGATGTATCCCGAGCATAATAAGTTATTTCATTTAATGAATCAATGAATCATTGCACGCCTCGTGAACAGTAACACACTTATTATTTCCACGCCCTATTATTTTTGTTCCCAACTGCGCTGTCGGGCCTCGTGTCGGCCTCACGTCACGCACGTTCGGAACTTTTGCAGCAAGCAGTGCACCACCCAGGGCGATGCAGTCCTATGACAAATGACACCACGGTGGTGAGATGTTAACTACCTCGCCTGGTATACAGGAGGTCGTGGATTCGATCCGGACCCTGACGCCTGCTGCATATTTGTAGTTTGCACGTTCTCCACGTGCTCGCGTGGATTTTTCTCCGGATCCTCCGGCTTTTCCCTCCACGCTTAGAATCAACATCGCGCGCTTTGAGCATTGCTACACGTGTGCACACGATGATGAGCCACTTCGCTGAGCTATCGTGTGTGGCCAGGTCGCTTCTGAAAAACAGCTATTTAATTCTAGATTTGAAGCTTTCGTGACTGCAATGATTCATACTCTTAGGTTTTGTCGGTAAAGTCACGTAGGTAAAAAATAATAAAAATATAATAATAAATGAAAATAAGTAAATTTAATTGAAAAGTAAATAATAATAAATGAAAATAAGAAAATTTAATAGATTTATTTTCATTTTTTATTATTTTATTTTTTATTATTTTTTCCTACGTGACTTTACCGACACAACCCAAGAGTATGAACAGCTATTTAGCTCAGCGGGGCCTTCCCCTCAGCAGAAACACCCATCGGCGGCGGCTTCTCCGGCCTTCCGCGGGCAGCTGCCGCGGCGCGCGACCCCGTCCGTGTGCAGCCTTAAATTTCCTTGGGTCAAGCTCATAACGCACGGCGGCGCGGAGCCTGTGAATTACATTTCCTGCTGCGACCTCGTGTGACAGTGTCCCTGGATTGATTTGTTACTGGAAGGCAGAGGGAGAAAGAGAGGGGGGGGGAGAAAGGAACCCCTCCCTCGCCCCCAAATCAGATCGTTACAGTAACGCAGACAAACGGCCGAGCGGCGAGAAGGAGCGGTGAGATTGTGGTCTTTCTCATTTTTCAGCTGGCGGTCGTGTTTCAAACCCCGCACACTTTGTCACCCGTGCCCCCCCCCCTTCTCCTTGGGGTTTTCATTGCGTTGCTGGCGAAGCGTGGAAAACTTTATAAACCCCTGCGAGCTGCACGATGGGCGGGCGGGAAGGGGTCGATGTCGCGACGGCCTCTGTGCGGGACGCGTAGGGAGCGGTGCCCAAGGAGGTGTCGCTGGGCCGCCGTGTCAGGAAGAAGACGCGTCATCCTCGTCGTCCTCGTCGAATCGCCGTTCGTGGAGCTCTCAAGTCCGCGTGCCGGACCCGTGCGATCGAGCCTCGTGCCCGACGGCATCGATGGGCGTCGAGGCTCGGCGAGGCGATGGGTCATGGAGGCGGTGGAGGGGTCGTGTTGGAACGAACATCACCGCGACAATACTCACAATCTGACACCCAATGACATATTTTGGGTGCCATGGTGGCGAGATGTTAACTCCCTCGCCTGGTATGCAGCTGGTCGTGGGGTCGATACCGACCCTGACGCCTGCTTGTTTTGAGTTTGCGTGTCTCTCTCCCCGTGGTGGTCGCGTGGATTTTTCCTCTGGTCCCTCCGGGTTTTCCCTCCACATTTAGAAACACGCGTTTTGAGTATTTTAACCTGATGGCGGTACCCCGGGGCACCATGGTACCCCGGCTCTCGCATTATTGTCCCTGATGCAGTCATTTTCAGTCTGTTGATGGTCGGCGATGCGGCAATCGACTCATCTCGACGAGCTGCACGCGATGCACCACGGCGGTGCGTACGAGCGTTCAGGGTTTCGGCGCAATCGTCCTCGCCGCATTTCGACATCGCGGAGTAGCATTGATGTCGGATTGATTGGTACCCCAGTCGCGGAGTGAAGTACACCCCTGGAAACAAAAAGTGTCCCAGAAATAAAATATTTAATTGCCTCGGCTGTTTTGTATTATTTTATGCCCCGGGGTACCGCCATAAGGACCGTTTGGCTATCATTCGTGGCCAGATTGCTTCTAGTTTTTGAACCAAACGAAGTCTTAATTTAGTTTCAATGAATGTATAAATGAACGTCAATCACCAAGCTCCAATATTTACAACTTAATGTAGTTTCTGAAACCTGGCATATTTTCTAACCGTGATTTATACAGTCCCTTCCTTGGCGATTGAGGGTTGCGGTTTGATTCAGGAATCAAATATATCTGTAGCATTTCCATGTAGGTGTAACATCAATCCCGCGTGAGTTTGCAGGTCTTGTCAAACCATTGATAGATGAAGCCCTTCCCATGCCAATTATTTCGCAGGCGTTGTTTGACCATACTTCACCACACTGGTCAGTGAGGGCTGACGGAGGTGCGGGGGCCCAGAACCTATTTAGCGATCACTCGCCAACGATGTTAGCCGTGGCTGGGATTAAACTCAGGTGACCGGGGTCGTAGTTGCAGTATGCTAATCACTGCGACTTCACTCCACCCCACATACAACAAACATCAATGTATACACATTGATAGCTACACGCATGATTTGATGCATGTATCTCGAGCTTAACAATCGACATTAACCAATGAAGCAATGCGTGGTTACATCTTTTTTCAGTTGTTACGTCCTTATCACCACCACGACCACCACCATAATCTAATGACAAGTGTGACTGGTAGAGGAGTCGCTGCCATTGCTGCTGACCAGTCTGCCAGCGAGGAGGGAGATGATCTTAGTCTCCGATCTCTCTATACGAGCTATACGATTCCTCCAGCTGTCCGTGTGCACACACATTGCACACACACACACACTGCACACACACACACACTTGCACGCTGCCACTAAAAAAAACCCCCAAAAAACATAAAAGAAAATGTTAAAAGGCCGGCTGGGCGCGCTTGACTGAGCGAGTCTGTGGCTTTATGTCCCCGAGTGGCAATATGGAACCGCCTCGTGTACTGCCCATTGAATTTCAATGGGCGCTGTTTATCGCTCCGCTCCGAGCCACTGCCGCTGCGGGCAACAATGGGAAACGGGGGGCGGGGGGTGGAGTAGACGCGGGGAGTGGGGTGAGTGGGGGGCTGAGCAGGGGCGGGGAAGCTGGGAGGACGGGAGATGTTTAAGGATACATGGACGGCTGCTTAAATAAAAAACATTAACCCGTAAAAACAAAGTTTTTCACAATAAATCCTTTATATGCGTGGCGGCTAGAGTCCTCTCGTCCTCTGGCTTGAGATGGCTACCACCTATGGGTCAGATGATTGCCTGCCACCATTAAGCAATTGGTAATTAAATATAAAAAAAAAATCCTAAAAAGTGTAACATTTTGGAAAAAAAATTTCACGAAAATAAATTGTCACGCACAACGAGTCTGTGTGCAAAATGTCAGCTCGATTGGATCACGGGAAGTGGGTTAAAAAACGACCGAAAGATTTGCACGGTCGTAAGCGCGCAAGCAAGCAAGCAAGTGAACTTAATATAAAGGATTTAAAAAGCCTCGTCTGTCTGTCCTGCCTGCCGGCTGGCCGCCGGGTTGCGCACTGGCTGCGTGTCCGTGTCGTCTCACCCCCACCGCGTGTACACTGCAGCGAGTGCGTCGATACATGTCAGGGTCGCGACAGAGAGCGGGACAGTTGTGCGCGCGCGAGATTGGATTTGTTGCGCTTGGGGCCACCGCATTCACGGCGCACGGGTCGGTCCGCCGACTGCGTGGAAAGTGTGCGGAGTGACACAACATAACCTCGCATCGCTGGACGCGAGACAGAGTGGCGGCACGCGGCCTGCCTGCCTGCCTGCCCACGCGTGCCCGCGGCAGCTGAGAGCGAGTTCCAGTGGAGTTTTATTTTTCGTGTCGCCCATTGCTTCTCCCGTCGGCACGCCGGCGACGCATTGTGCGCACGGGTGCCTGCACTCGGCACTGGGTGGTGCGCGTGCGGCCGTGAACTCGACGATCCCCCACTGAGGTTCATGGAGTCAAGCGAGTCGTGCTGTTCGTGAGCACGAACGGGTTGGCGTCGCCGGTACCACGCCGCTATTGTCTCCCTGTTGCTGATGCTTATTCGCCAGCGCCAGGTACTCGTTTAAGGCCGAGTCAACCTAAGAGAGGCCCAGGACCGGTTCTGATATCCGTCACTGTTATTGGCCACGAATCGAACTCAGGCCGCCCGGCGTCGTAACGCAGTGACGCGCTAACCGTTGGGCCACCGCTCCCCCACGCGCGCACGTAGGCCGCGTGCCACACGCGCGTGCCACACGCGCGTGCCACACGCGCGTGCCACACGCGCGTGCCACACGCGCGTGCCACACGCGCGGCTCCGTGGCTCACGCCGAGCCATCTTCGCACCGCCGCCGCCACCGCCCCTGCCGCCCCTGCCGCTCGGTCGCGAAGCCTTCCTCGTGGTGATGGGCGCGGGGGGTAGCGGCGCGGCGCCAGCGGCAGATGCGGGCGGGGGGGGGCACCTCCGGGACGCGGAGGGGGGCGCGCGCGTGCGCGTGCTGCCGAATCAATTTCAGCGCCGCCGAATAGAAACCAAAAAAAACACCGCACGGCAACGCGCAACGCGGTTGGCTGTGCGCGGGACGCTAATGGCATTTCCAACAAATTAACTGCCTCACAGTTGCTGTACCATTAATTTTCAAAGAGTGCGATATTCAAAATTTACTTTATTACGGTGCGTACATTTCTGGCGTGTAACTTGCACGATTTAATTCCGCCTAATAGATTGCTTTTCGTGCATGCCTTGCCGTTGTATTTATTAAAAGAGGGCTCTGCTGCATTCTTTTGCTTCTGAACCATTCACCTGGACACGTCCGTCGCGTACATGAGGTTACCACAAACGTTGGGTGCTGCGTTCGTGGGGTTTACATCGATTGCGTTTTTTGCAAACAGGTTGTATATTCGGACAAATCAAACGCAGCAATAGATCTGCAAATCCTCAGTAATCACTGGCAGTAAAACGAGGGTGATTCAGACGTTCAGCAATCGCCATCAAAGCGATACTCACAAAATTCAGATTTTCCAAATCCTTGGATGCGGATTATTCACAGCAGCACTGCTGACTCCACGTGGCGGGGAGCGATTTTCACGCGGGTCGTGGTGGTGGAGGGGGGGGCAGGGAAAGTTTCCTGGCCTCCAGGAATAAACACGAGGGCGTCTTTGAACGCGCTCCCGAATTTCTTGGTAAAGGGTCTCGGCGCTCTGATCCGCATCAAACGGGCTGGGTGCGCGCGCTGACGACGTCTCTCTAGGAACCGCGATTCGTGCCTTCAGGCCCAAAGTTCATTGGTCTGAGCCCACGGGTGCCACGATTAATGTGTATGGGGATTATGATCAATAGGTGTGCATTCGATTGTGCGAGGAGCGGAGAGATCTGACACATTTTAAGCCACGATAAGATACAATATTGTCTCACGGCCAAATCAGCCGTCCACAGTTATCTTTGCTTGTAACGTCTACAAAGGCAAATACCCACCCCCCCCCCCCGATGTAACCTTTAACAGGCTGCTGGGGCAAGTGCGGTTAGCGAGCACCTATGAAGACCGCCACGACACACGAGGAGGCGGTGTGGTCAGCACCACGCCTGGCAGCCTTTGTCTCCCTGATTTTTACACATTGCACCAGGTGCTCGTTTTCGGTCGAGTTGACCTAGAGGAGGCCCCACTACTGGTTTTTGAGAATCGTCAAAGATGTTGGCCGGAGGCAGGTATCAAACTCGGCTGGGCCGCTTAGTAACGCAGTGTGCTAACCGCTGTGCCACCGCTCCACCCAAGGTACATACGTACCTACACGTGTATCCACTCTGTTGAAAGTACCATCATTTAACATGAAAACAAATATTATTTATGAATCTAGAGAAACTTCTGCTTCCCAATTTCCACGTTAATTACACAATTTAGTAGATGGGCACAAATACACATGGCACAATTAAGTATTTAAATATGTATAGTAATTGATTCATAATTGATATGCCACTCTGCCGGAGCACAAATCAATCAGCCACTCTATCAACACACAAACAGTTCGTGAAAAAAAATATTTAATGGCCTGAATCAACTGCGACAATTTGATTTATATCGATAACTGGTAATCCTCTGCATTAAGGGAGCATCATTGCTTTCACCATGTGGTGCGATGTACAAGTACGTCCACTGCTGGATGCTGGAATTCCCCACGCGATAAAGGTCATCGAGTTAATGTAACCATACTTCACCGCGCCGGTCATTGCGGATTCGTGAAGGAGGGGAGCATAGACATGTGGACATCGAAGTGCAGCAATTCACGTCCTGCGCCGTCAACCGTCACAGCGCTATCCAGGCTCAAAAACCTGCTGAGCCTGCGAGCTCTGATGACTGATGAGACGGGTGCATTGCACGTGGCTCGGCCACGTGGTGCAACACGTGGCCCGGCCACGTGGTGCGACGCGGCGCCATATTTAACTGGGGCACGCCTTTTACGGGTGCGGCGGCAATGTTTATCATCCTCGGCACTGTCAAAGGTGAAGCACCGCAATTAGTTGCCACTTCTGGCGGAAGAGGCTACACGAAGCGTGAACTCAAGTGCCCCTTCTCGAGGGTATTTGGCCTACTCTTCCATACTGGCCAGGCGTCTTGTGCAAGATGACTGTAGAGGGCCCGGGGTGTCTCGTTTACGCGCGCGTTGTCTCCGCGTGATGCACTGGAGCGCCATAGGAGGTACGACTAAGTACATTTACCAACACACACACACCTCTCACGGGCAGCTTGTCAACGGGTGCGCAATGTCCATGGCATCGCGACCTCCGTTTCAGAGGCGAGTCTTGGGGTTTTCTACCCCAAGACTCGCGAGGTCGACGCAGCGGCTCATGAGCTGCAGGTTGATGGAACCCACGGACGGCGAAGCAGCGGCCGCGCGCGTCTCTCGCCCTCCTCTCACCCGTGCGAGCCTCCCTCTCTCGCTCACCCGCGGCCCCTGACGGTGTAAATGGAGCAGGAGAGTTGTGTGTGTGTGATGGCGCTCACTCTGGGGCCTTATCAGCCGCGCCCTCGGTTCGCATCACGCCCCACAGTGGCAGTATTGGCACGTGGCCTGGAATGATTCACCCGCCCCCCCCCCCCTTTTACCCGTCGAATTGTCTACATTGCGTGTCGTGATTTATATTCCGCGATTTTCGTTATTTGGTTTAAGTGTAACCATGCAAAAGCCATGGAGTTGATGCTCTTCCTGTTTCACCAGAGGCCTGGGCCAGTGGTGAAACTACACATTATTGTGGTGGCCGGGGCATGTTTCTCTATACTTTCCTACAAAGTGGTAGTCGTTTTACGTACCGCGGAGGGATGATGATGATGGGCCGAGTGAACCACCAGCCATGACGTGATCTCACGACCTTCACGATCGCGAGCCGCTCGCTCCACCTGATCACAATGTAACGAAGCGCCCATTAGCTTTGCACATACCACGTGCGTCTTCCTGTCGGCCATACTCCACACCACTTTACCACCCATCGTATGGATATGTATGTTGAACTTCTTTTGCACCGTACGTAGCCAACCGTGCGAATCGGAGGTGCGGGGGAAGCACACCAATCCCATATCCGTGACGGGCCAATCGCGGAGGCAGCGGCTTCTCTATGGGCCAATCGGACGCGCCCAATTAGAAGCCATCTGCTGCTGCACCCCAGTATGCACAAGAATACATTGTAAACATAAATGTGTAACATATTGTCTGATGATTTTTACATCAAAACAATTCAAATCGCCATCAAGACTCGATTAGTTATGGCCAGCTGGTATGGTCAGCTGTGGTGTTTAAATAAAGGATGGGGGGGGGGGTGTAATTATTGTGGAATTTTAAATGCGCAGTACTGTACAGTATCGTATGCCCATTTAGGAAAAAGAAAATACATTATGCATCTCAGATGCTGTGCACCGTTTTTTCCATACATCTCGATACACATAAATAAAGTTCAGAGTGGTAAAGCGGTGTTAGTGGTTTGCACGCTGGTCCATGAGCTGGTGAGCGTGTGTTTATAATCATGGCCAAGAAACATCTGAACTGGTTCTAAGACCCATGCACGGTGAAGTATGGTCAAACGACCACCGTGACTGATGTCGCGTGGGAAGGCCTCGATAAGTACAGGGAGGAGACATCCCACGGACGAAATTGTGCATAACTAAGTGCGAGTTGACAAAAATATAAAAATATATTTTTAAAAATAAACCAGAATCGTCAACGGCGCCATGAAACGAAGCAACCGCATTGCCTGGACTCGCCACTCCACGCTCCGAGCATTGCTCTTCCCCACTGGTCTCGTGTCCCAGCCGCGCCATGATATTGGCAACTTCGCAACTGTCACTCGAGAGCCACTGGCCCATCCTCGGAATGCTGCGCATAGAGAATTCACGCCAGTCGAGTGGTTCCCAAAGAAACAACAAATTTGACGACAAAATGTTCAGGATACAAAAACGTTGGGGTAGTAGTGGGGTGGGGAGCGGTCATTAACCATCGTGCCAGGGTGTGCTTTTGTTGTTTTACGACTGAACCCAGGGAGTCGCGCGCCGCTGATCTGTCAGCGGCGAGTTTCCCCGCTAACCTCTGGTGTGCATCGATGTTTGTCACCGTCATGAATTGGGCGCCATCGAGCCCCTTCAAGCAAGGTGCCTCGTCCCAGCCCCATCGGTCACAATATTTAGCGGCAAAGTCATGGCGCAATGACTAGTCTCTGAACCGCGCGGCCGTTTGTCACGCTAACAAATGAGCGTCGCCGTTTGGTGGCGCGCACTGTTTATTTTGTGATATCGTCATTACGAAAACCACCAGCCGCAAGATAAGTGACCCAACCTCTAAGGTGACCTTTGTGTGCATCTGGCCGAATAATGAAAGTTGCTTTGCTTGTATGGGTGGAATCTATATGGATGTATAATGTGCGTGTCGCGTGTACGTCGCTTGTGTCAGTCCGCTGCTGGATGAGGGCCTCCCCATGCCGTGTGGGTTGGTCGTGGGGGTTATTTGACCGTACTTCGCCGTGCTGGTCAGTTGTGGGTTCGTGCACGGAGGGGGCCGAGGACCGATTCAAACGTCACTCCCCAATGCCGCTGCTGCACAGGTTTTGGCGGTGTTGCTCTGTAACTCTTCTGTTGTATTGTTGTTTTGTTGTACCACGTGCCGGGAGCTTCTTCCATTCAGTCTTTGAAGAAGCTCCTGGCTCGTGGAGGGAAACGTTGGACAACGTGCCGAACGCCACGTGGTTACAGCCAGAAAACGCTACGAGCGAGTGCTTTACCCACCAACGATGTTAGCCGTGTCTGGGAATCAAACTCAGGTCACCGGCTTCAGAGGGGTATACGCTCATCACTGCACTACTACTCTATCAAGCTATTTCCAAAGGGCAGGCTATTGCAAGCAGCTGGTTCGTTCACTCGGTGCAGTTGGTGGGTAGACCAGTGGCTCTGGGAACCCGTGGCTCAAGAGCCTGCCCAGAAAGCAGCAATAACTCACCAATCCCCTAAGCGTCACACCACTCGCCACATCCTGATATGCGAGAGTGAGTGTTTACTCACCGACAAGTTATCCTTCATCGCGTGTCGCATTTCCCGTCTCGCCACAAAGTCGGCAAAGATGCCATTTTGCACAATCTGCTGGACCCTAATGTGCCTCTCGGCCGCGTCAAGCCACGCTCCTTCGTACGACATCCATTACCCGCGGGGTGTGGGGATATTTTACGTTTACCGGATATATGATGGAATAATGTTGCAAGTTATCGCACATCTTTCAGCCTATCGTCGTCATCATCATCGTCGGCTCCAATCAATCCGCTGCTGGATGCAGGCCTCCCCAAGCCGTCATCATCACTCACGGATCCGCGATGCAGCAATCCGTTCAGCACCCGCACACGAGCTTAATTCGTCAGTCCAATATCTCCGCAGCAGATGTCTTCTCAGGTGTGTTCCCTTCTTTGGCTGCCACTCCGACAATAGTCTTAGACCGGACAGCCATCGTCCGTTGTGTTGTCGAGGTGACCTGCCCAAGCCCCCTGTGGCTGTCCTTTAGCCCATCAGAAGGGTGTCTCCCAGATTTGTTAAGGAGCATCTGCTGAGCTCCTGGCCTCCAGCAGCCCCTCTGAAATTCCAGGTGGTGGAAATTCCACATTCCTGTGGTGGGTGGGCGAGTCTACCCATAAGCCAACTACTGGTGACAGGATGTGAACTCACAACCTTCCGATTGCGAGCCGCTCGCCCTGCCGCTGAGCCACCTGGCTGGCCGGTAAACATGTAACATTCATCATGGGACCTCCGTTGCCAGTACCAAAATATACTAATAGGGTTTTTCCCCTTTTTTCTGGCAACAAAAGGTGTCAGTTTTGTTGCCAGAAAAAAGGGGAAAAACCCTATTAATGTACCATTCATAGAACTGTTTGCTTATAATTTGGATAAATTACAAGTAATGATTCTTAAGCGCAAGGTTTGATGCTTGCGTACCACGAGTCTAAGAATCAATTTTAACCTGTTCATTGTTACATGCGTACTACTACACCACTTGCATCTGTACTAATCACTTGCGGCCATAAAACAATAAAATCAATGGAATGGCAGTTAAATAATTTCGCAGTGAAGATGTTTATTATTGCAGAATGCACACCGATATTTATTGATTAACTTTATCCAGATGAACACAAATCGGATGTATTATTGTTTCTGTTCATGAAAGTAAAACGGCCTTGGGGCAGGACTCAACGGGGACGACGGCTCATGGACAAAGACCGGTGGTGGAATGGCACCCAAAGGAGAGAACGCGCCAGAGAGCAGGGCAGCTGCGGAGGTGTAGCGATGAGTTCAGCTCGTGGACACGATGTACATGGGTTGTGCAGGATCAACACGGAGTATGGATTGCAGGGCCGTGAGGGATGACGATGGTATCGGGAGGCCTTCACCCTGCAGTGGATTGACCATGGCTGATGATGTCGATGTTTTAAGAGAAGGTGACGTTGAATACAGACACGCTTGCACACTCGTTACAGAATTGTGCTTTCCTGCACATGGGGATACCGAACTAAACTTGTTACTCATTCCATGAATTGTCCTGAAAAAGTGGGACATTAAAATAAATAACCTGCCTGAAATCATAAGCTGAGCAGTTTATTGATACACCTGGTTTTGGTAAATGATCTTTATTTTCTAGATTTATATTAAGACATTCCACCTGAATGACCCCTCGAGACGGAACATCTCGATTGCAACGGCGTCCAGGAGCGCCGACTTACGCGCGTGCGCCTAGACCCGACACGCAGTGACACGTCTTGACCACGTGGCGTTCGCTTTGGGGGGGGAGGCCTTCACCAGGAGTATGACCTCGCTCGCGACTCTTGCGCGTGTGCACGCCGGCGGGCCCGGCCACGCCGAGGCAGTCGGCGTGCGGTGCCGCTGCCGCGTCGTGAGCAACGGTCGCCGTGTTTCGTCGCTCGTGTTCATTTGTCTCCGGGATCTCCCATCTGCTCCTCGGGTCGTTAACATTCATCACCCAACTCGGTTGTAGTCTTGGCCGCGGTATGCTTGCCCACTCTCGAGTGGAACGTCGATAAGGGTGGAGCGGTGCAACGGTGGTTCGGGCCCTGCGCTATGGACCCTGCAATGCCAGTTCAAGTCCTGGCCACAGCTAACATCGGCGGCAAGTGATATCATAATACCTCTCTCCCCCCACCCCCTACACCGATTCACAATAACCGGCGTGGTAAAGTATAATCAAAACCCAGTGACTGACATGGTGTGAGAAGGCCTTCATCCGTTGGTGGATTGAGAATGTCTGAAATGCATTATCTCATAGTTATAATAATAATAATATGGCAGTGCCTTTCATATACCCAGGAGAAACTCGGGGAGTCTCGACTCGTTTCAAGTAACCAGGCTCAAAAGCTGCTGCTTAGCCTCCGAGGTCTGCGATTGGGCGCATGCAGGGTGGTTCACGCAGACCAGTCGGGCGCCCTGTCGGCACAATTCATGGTCGCGATGGGTGTTTAATAGCGGCCGCCCACGTCGCCACGTGTAGCCGGGATTCACGGTGTCTTTCCGCATGCCTGCCAGTTGAGCCCTGGCTGTAGCTGTGGCTTCTGGATTACTGGTTTTGATTTTTTTTTTTATAACTAATTTTTTGTATAAATGCCTCCGTTTTCGAGCGCTTCAATGGCGGCATTCATTTCTACCGAATCAAATGCCTCGTGCTAAGTTTACAGAGCAAGTCAACGGCGGTATTTGATACTCATTTAGTGTTTGTCTTCGTGGAATCTGAGTAATACGTGGTCTATAGCATGCTAAAAAAAACTTCTAAATCCATCGGGCTCATGTGGTTGTTTGGCCTTTAAATTGCCCAATATTCGATTCCCTTTGATCTTCGTGAACAATTTCTATATTCCTGATGAAAGACTAATGGGTCTGTAATTTTCCAAATCTGCTTGGCTTTACTTCTTGAATGGGAAAACAACATTATTGCGGCATCATTTCGCATTTGAAGTATTTCATTTCTGTGTAAACATTTAGTAAATAGGTCCAGCGACATTATAAGATGTCTTCTGAGAACTGGTTTGTAGAAATTATAGGGTAAAGATAAATGGAAAGCGTATTTACCCCCTCCGATCCGATGGATATACGAACCATGGGAATCGATTAGAGGACTTTACAAAGAAGGCCAGAGAGTTTGTTTCTAACGATGAAGTAAACTAACATCATGATGCATGAGAAAATACTCTTTGGAGGGACACAACTGCAAAACACATCGGAGTATTACGGTATACCGGAACAAATGATTCATGGCAGACCGGGATCAAAAGTGATCATACAAACACGTGAGAGTGCAGGTTGGCATCTTTTTATTTTATTTAGAATTTTAATCGTGAACAGAGGAATTTGCAATCAGTGAGCACTACGGCCTGCTGTGATGTGTCAATTATAAACATGGACCCAGTGGCAAAAAAAAATGAAAACAATGACCAAATGCACAAAGAACAACGAACAGATGCATGCTGGGGATTACACCGAGTGACAGAAACAGAAACACGTGGATCGGAGGACACATGTAAATGAGAGATATCGTATTGACCGCCGTGAGAGAGAGTAGGCATTGGCAGGACACACACCGCGAGAAGGAACGATATCTGATGGATTAGCCCGGTGATGGAACGGCAGCCAGAGGACAAAACACACCGAGATCGAGTGACGAGATGGTGTGCGGGAATGAGATGGATTGTGGCACAACGAGACCGGTACGGGGAGGCCTTCATCCGGCAGTGAGTAAACCAGCGCTGACGATGATGAGGATGCCACAGGCTTCCCAACTCGAGTGGAGACCTTGGCACCAAGCTGGAGTTTCAGCCACCGCGATGGCTATCGTTTTTCCTTAACCGGCTTGGGGTGTGAGGATAAATAAGTAATATTTATCTTCTTGGTTCTTTCGGTAAAGTCACGTAGAATGGAAATAATAAAATAATAAATAATTTAGTCAAGGCGCTCTTCCCCCCTCCATCCCAGCTTAAATAGACGCTCCAAGCCTAGGGTGTGTCATTCAGACACACCTGAGAACGGCTGCTTGCGTTGTGGCCGAAACGTCGTGATAATTATTTTATTATGTTTTATTTTTATTATTTCCATTCTACGTGACTTTACCTAAAGAACCAAGAAGATGAATCCCTGCAGTCACGAAAGCTTTAAATCGAAAAGTAATATTTAAAAATACTTTTTTTTAAACGCGCTTTAATGAAATGTACCGTACGAGTAATGGCAGAACTCCACGGCTCCAACAAGTGGCCCCGAAGCTTGCCATAATGTAAGGGGCCGTGGTGATTTACAGCCAACGTCAGTTTACCGTGGACAATTAGACCCAAGCCGAAACATAACATAGTATTGTCATCAGTATGACATGCGTATACCAAGTTTGGAGTCGATACGACATTGGGAAGTGGGTTAAAATTGAGTTACAAGATTTGAGGATATGACAACAGACAGAGTTGAGGATACAACAGACAGAGTGAGTTAAATAAAAGCGTGTAAAAAGCATTGCTCCTGGGGTCGATAAAATTAGTACCGCTTAGTGTGCAAGCTGACTGGTTTTCCTATGGAGAGACTCGCCCTTGCAATAGGAACGTGGAATTTCCACCACTGGCTCTGCAGGGCTGTTAAACAGGAGATGAGCGCCAATGGCCTCGTTGTGCTGAGCTGAGCATCACTCTTCGTTCGTTCTTCGATCCCACACACAGAACAGAAAGTACTGTGATGAAGTCAACTTGGCTGATGGTATTAGTGAAAGCAAAACTACTCGACAGCTGGGTTTGTTCAGAATTTACATTAAAATGTGCATGTCAAAAAAGTCCAAAAGATCTGCTGCTCAAACGAGCATGCAGTCGGTGTGCATCTCCTGTTTACAGGCCTGAGCCAGTTGTAGTTAATTCCACATTCCTATGGTGGGGGAAAGTTTATCCATAGGACAACCACTGTTGATCTCGCCACAAAGTGGTACTACTTTATACGACCCTGGGAGGATGATGGGCCAAGTCAACCCCAAGCGGGATATGAACGCGCAACTTTCCGATTGCGAGCCACTCGCTCTTCCGCTGAGCCACCGGCAGCAGAGCGAGCGCAAGGGATTTGGTAATCGCAGGCTAATGGCTTCGAACGGTGCTCATCCGAACACACAGGTGCCGCGAACGCTCCAGTCGCAGAGCACCGGGGCGGTGCGGAGCAGCAAATCGCTCCGTAACGACACGCTTCCCACTTTTACGGAACTTCAAACGGGAGCGAGCCTCCGCGCTCAACGGAATATGAAAGGGGGGTCACTCTCCGTCGGTCCGAGACGGGCGCGCGTCGACTCCCGAGCGAGGGGCCGCTCTAGACTCGACTTGCGCCGATGATCGTTCCGCTCCCGTCAATGGGACGACGTCGGTCGTGTCGTGCCGCCGCTTTGTCCCGTCGAGACTCTTCCCTTTCGTTTCTTTCCAGCCGAGCGTCCGGGAAACCGCGTGGGGGGAGGGACTTTGAAAGGCGACGGATTCGTCCCCGTCATGCTGACGGCGAGTGGGTTGGAGGTTCCGCTGGGCTCCGCGCGACGTGGTTGGTGAACGCCTGCACGGAATGCTGCACAGTCGACAGCAGCCCCATGGCGGGGGGCAAGAGGGGGACCCCCCCCCTCTCCGCCCTGCCCACCTCGCTGCTGAACTCTTTGCCCCTCCTTTCTAAATTTCTTACGTTAAAAATAAATGAAAGTAATTTTCTGTTGCTTAAATGAGGCATCGGAGCTCGTCCTCTTTACAGCCCTGAGCTAGCGATGGAAATTCCCCATTCCTATGGCGGGGGTGGATTTCTCCCTAGAAACGACCGCTGTTCATTTCCCCAACACGGCGGTACCAATTTTATCGACCCCGGAAAGATGATTGGCCGAGTCGACCCATAACCACGATTTAAAGTGGCAGCCTTGCGAGAGTGCGAGCGCGAGCCGCCGGCTCGCGCTACTGCGGGAGGTAGAGCCAGCGGCAATTCCGCATGTTTCTTTCTGATGTGCATCAGGGTGGGGGGGGGCTGGGAGCTCGCGAAGGCCGCACGACAGGCAGACGCAGCTCGTCGCACTCCTCCGGTGTAACGAAAGGAAATGTAAAACTAAGATTCTGATACTCGTTCCGTTTTGCGTTCCAAAGTTTGTTTAGCGTCGACTGTGCCGTGCTCTTCCCCCACCACCCCCCAAATCTCAACAAGTTCTCGCCACAGTGCCGGCAGACGCGAGTGCTGAGTGGACTCGGCTACAACGGCAGCGACCCAGTCGTAGGTGCGTGCACGGGGGGAGGGGGCACGGGGACGACTGCCCCCTCCCCGAGACTCTCCCTTGGGATGAGAGCCACAGAGGCTCTCGGTGGCTCTCACCTGCTGTGGAATAACAGAGATCAATAACAGAGATGATTATCAATATCAGAGATCCATAATACATATTGTGAACGTGGGGTAAGTCATGTGCCCCCTAAATTGTTAACGTCCACGGGTCCCCTTGGCTACTTGCCCTTCCCACAAACTCCCAAATGGGTCCGGGGTGACCCCCCAGTTGATCAATTCTGCACCCTAATTGACTATAGGGACATTTTTGTTGATGAGGCATCAAAATACAAAACGGGCCTTAATCCAGCAGTGGGCTTGGTCTCGGCAGATGCTGATGACGAAATACAAGAGGCATCTTATTATTCTGTGCCAAGTAGGAATGCATTGAATGAGTAGCAGACTCTTCACACACATTCATCCATTTGAAGTGTCGATATTAAACAAACGTGAAGACGTGGAAGTGGGATGCGGGGGCAGCGCGATCCGGGCTTGCGTTAACGTCTCGCGTGATAAGCCCGCTGGAGATGCCTCGTCTCCGATGCGCTCTCTCTGTCTCTACCGCGCCTCGTGTTTACTTAATCACTCGCGGCGTTTCCGCTCGAATGTAAAAATAACGATGTTGGAGATTCCACCACAACCTCAGGCCAGCGACCACCCAACCCAACACCTCCCCCCACCTGTGAGACAAAACTACATTCAGAACTAATTCGCTGCTCAAATGAGCAGCGGCCCCCTCTACCCCGCTCACTGCCCTGAGCCGTGCGAGACGCAAATTCCACGTGGCGATGGAGGAGGGGGACAGGGGAGCCTCGGTCCCTCCGTAGGACGACCGCTGTTAGCCGGCGGTGGCACTCGTTTTATCCACCCTGGGCAGGGGCGATGATGGGCCGAGTGACACCGCGGCCTCTGTGTAGGACGGATGTCGACACAGACATTGCCGCGAAGTGAATACATTGTCTTGTCTAACACGTGTCTCTGTCTAACACGTGTCTCTGTCTAACACGTGTCTCTGTCTAACACGTGTCTTGTCTAACACGTGTCTCTGTCTAACACGTGTCGCTGTCTAACACGTGTCTCTGTCTAACACGTG
>CM025607.2:20500231-20519822 GCA_014621495.2 Entosphenus tridentatus | reverse complement strand
TCCACCGGGGGGAGGGAGTGAAGGTCGCGTTCCACCGGGGGGAGGGAAGTCCAGGCAAGGAGCGACCTCCTTCCGCCTTGTGAGGTCACCGTCCGCACAGCCCTCGCCTCACGATTGGACTTCATTTACAGAGGCTAAGGGCTGAGCGTGACTGGTGAACGTTTATCAGGGAGACGTACCGAGCCTCGGTGTTTATAAGAAAAAAATGTTGACTTTGACTGGTGGCAATTTTCACATTTGAAGTGCAAACAACGGTGCCGGCACATAACGGCCTAGCAGTGCAAGTGAGGTCCCGAGGTCTGCGATGTTCATTTTGCACGAGACCGCAACAATTCGGTGGCACTGGGCAGCGTCAGAAGTGGCACGCGCGTGCCCATGTGTGCCCATGTGTGCCCATGTGTGCCCATGTGTGCCCATGTGTGCCCATGGGTGCCCGCCGTGGGCGTTCGCGCTAGCACTGGCCGCCAACGCTCTTGCCCCTTACGTTCCCTTTTTTAAACAAAATCTGCACGGTGAGTGAACATTTAGAAATCGGTAACTCGAGCGAAAAATCGAGAAATCGTTTTTTGGTTGCGGGCAAAAGGCCTTCAAACGGAGAGGCGCACGGAGCCCGCGTTAATCACATCCACGGCCACAGGAGTCGCGTTTGTTTACAGTTTTTACATAAACGGGTTTTCTCTTGCCGCGTGCGCACACGTCCCGGCCGAGAATTCCAGCGCATGTTGTGAGAGACCTGTCTCGGGTGTGAATTACAAGCCGGTTCGCTCCTTACCCCCACACCGCGTCTCCCCAATCTCCCCCCACCCCTACCACTGCAGCCCACCCTCTCCTCCTCTCCTCCCTCACCCCGTTTCCTCCCTTGCCACCTACTTCACAAACACGTGCCAAAAGGTTCCTGGGGCTTGCGAGGTCTGCGGAGTTAATGAAAGAGGGTGCTTGCCTAATTGGGCTTAAATGCGGATCGATGTGGGGGCTTGCGGGCCGGGTGCGGCCCCGAGTAATTAAATGCTGGCCGCCGGTCTCGCATCGATCGGCGCGCGGCGCTTGACTTGCTCACGGGGGGGGGGGCGGCAGGTGGGGTCGGGGTGGGAGAGGGCTGCGGGCTGCTCACACGGCGGTGGGGCTGCGGTGGTTCCACGTTTTTTTTCCGGCGCGTCGATGCGTCGTCGGGTTTTCGTACGGGCGCGTCGAGGCTCTGACGTCTCTCCCGACGTTTCGCTGCCAGCGCGCCGCCGGGGAGAAAAAGACGGAGGCTCCCCGACACTCGGGGCGGGAAGGGGAGGATGGCGTCGCGCCGAGCCACGCACGGCCCGGAAACGCGCCGGAGAGCCGCCGGGCACAGCCGCGGAAACGTACACGGAGTGACGCTTCTCTGGATCTGTTTCAGCAAACTGTGAGCGCTGAGCGTTTGGATGGCTGGCTGTCGGTGTGTCGTCTGTGTCAAGTTGTTGTTGCTGCAGCAATGCTGCTTACGTCTCTGTCACCAGCAGCGGAACAGGTCGCCGAGGTCACGCGCGTGTCGGCGTGTTTGGTTGCGATGTAACGAGCGCTGGGGCGGCGTTCGTCTCCTCCCCACGGTGCCGAGCCGGTGTCCGCTGAGTGGACACCGGAACTGGTCTCCACCGTACGACGAGTCCCGCCAAACCTCCTGACATCACGAGCCGCATACCAATATCTTCATACGAGACACAGGATGCACACGCTGGTCACGTGGCAGGCTCAGCTCGTGCTGCTTGGCTGTGGAGTTTTGACAAAAAAAAATCTGCGGCAGCATCCCGGGGGCCACTGACGTCCGGCTCTGCTTCCATGGGCGTCCGCAGATTTTTTTTTCCTGTTTCCAATAACGTCGTGTCGAAAAGTCAAAAGAATGGTCGTGTCTGTGTCGAGCCATGCTTGCACTGTCTGGGAACTGCGCGGGGCCCACGAGCCACCGTTTGGCCACCCTCTATATGTTAGACACAGTACAGGGCATATGCATATAGGATTCCCAAAAAGTGGTACTAAGTTTATACACCTCCGAGGGATCATGGGCTGTGTCCAACACCTTCCAGATTGTGAGTCGAATGCTCTGACTGACCACAGTGGCAGCTGGCGAGATCTCTGTGTCCGTGGTCATCCGTCCCCCAAATGACAGAGAATGGCATGTCGTGTCACCCAGCGCGTGCTTGGGTGCATGTGGTGTCGTGCTGTGTCTGTGCTGTCAACGTTATCACGCGAAAGGGGAATCATTTACCAGCTGAATGCAACTCTCCGTGGCTCTCCAATGTGTTTGGGGGTTGTGCCGAGTGCTGTTCACCATGGTGTCCGACGTTCGAGCTCCAGCGGCTGGGAGCCTTTTCGGGACTGAAACCAAAAAACACGGAACAAAATGTAGCAGCCGTAGAAACCTGCGAAGCAGTTCTAGATATCCCTGCGTGTCACATCGCAGACCAACGACGTGTCGAATAGTCCCCGATTCCTCTCGTGAAGTAATAAACTCATGGCTCCGTCGGCGCAATCCATGCACAAAACAAATACGCAGAGAATATGGCCCTGCACGTGGAAAGAAAAAACTATAAATGTGTTTTGTACAAAGTCCATTAGCCACACGGCCTTCTGGGAGTGCATCATTTCGGCAGCATCTATTCAGCACATGGGGTAGGGTACAAATATTATTTTAGGGACAAATATGTGAAGAACGCACATTGTCTGATTTATTTATTTGTTTCATTTATTTTCCATAACAATAATTGTTATATTTTCCCTTTCATGAAAAGGTCTTGGAATCAATTGTGGTTGGTTTTTGAATGGTAATCCGTGTGCCACTTACACCTTCTTTAATGTTACACAGTCGGCCTGTAATTCATTAATTGCTATTCCACACTTGTAATTGTTAACACCGTCAGTAATTAGTGAGTAGAGTTACTCGTAACAATGCAACATTTACAATGATTTGCCTATTCAAACCTTCGGAGAGCCTCGAGATGCGTTTCTGAGAGGGCCTCTGCATTGGACTTTCACGAAGGGTAGACCATTTCTATTCTAACATGACGGGGGATATCGCTTGAAGCGCCACACAGACGGGTTCACGAATCCGCATGCTGCATTGCCAAGAGAGAGTTGCCATGGCTTGCAGCAGCCTTCATCCAGCAGTGGATCGATAACGATGGTAATGATGAGTACGCTACAGTAGTTGTGCTGTCGATAATAGCAATCGGCAACGATTTTATTTTATTAGCATTGATAACCCAGTGGGTTACACGCCGGATACTTGATGAGATGACCTGATAATGGATTATCCATGCTATCACAGATAGAATGGGCCAATTCTGACCACATAGAGCATAGATAATGGGGGATGGACTGTGCACCAAGGAAAATCGCATTGTACATTAATGAAGTCTGCATTAATGGAGCTGATGTGTGTCTGAAACCAGTCCTTGGCCTCCCCTAGGTGGACTCAGCCTTATATTATTACCTGGCTACGTGCATAAAGATTAGCACTAGGGAGACAAATGTGGCTGGGTGTGGTACTAGCCAATCGACCGCGTCGTGTGCAATGAAGCGCCTTAACCGTTGGCTCACTCACGGCCCCTGCTACGATTCTGTTAAAGGCCATCCGGGGGATGTTCGTATTTAGAGTGTGTGTCTGTGTGAATGCACAAGTATCTGAGCGTATACTTGCCTGCGAGCGAGTGCGTGTACGTGTGTGCGTCTTTTCTGGCCGAGTGCGCGGGTGCGGTGCGTGTACGTGTATTTGTGTGAGTGTGTGCGTGTATTTGTGTGTGCGTGTATTTGTGTGAGTGTGTGCGTGTGTGCGTGTGCGTGTATTTGTGTGAGTGTGTGCGTGTGCGTGTATTTGTGTGAGTGTGTGCGTCCACTGGGAATAATAATGTAATCAGAGTCGGTAGCTTGGTGCTTGAGCTGCTGTCCATGCACATCAGTGGCTATCAATATTTGATGTCTGACCCTGTCCTGGGTCTCACCCAGGTTAACTCAGCCTAAAATAACTACGCTACGGTGAATTGCATCACCACCAGCAGGAGGGACGATGTTGCCTGGGTGTGACACCATGCCCCACTCCTCCCCCGCCACAATGACCTCTTAGGTAATCATCTATACAGCCACTGTCAGTCCACCCCATTGGATGAAGGCCTCCTCAAGCCACGCCTTTCATAGGAGGGGCAGGGGAGGCTCTGACCATACTTCACCACGCCGGGCGGTGCGGCGTGGTGAAGAGGAGTGTGGAGGGCAGGATGGGTTCTAATTTCGCTCGCCACTGATTTTCGCCGTGTCCGGGAATCGAACTCGGGTCACCGAGTTTATCACGCGCCATGCAAACCGCTGTGCCTCCGCTCCCCCGACCCAAAAGTATTTCTAGACCACAAATCTGTGCACAAGTAGAGCTGTACGTGTGTATGTTGAACTTCTTTCGCACCGTACGTAGCCAACCGTGCTAATCTTGCGTGTGACGGTCAGTGCATGAGAGCACAAACGTAGGTGCAGATACAGGACCAGCATCACGTGTCTGACCTAGGGACCGAGGTATAGGCGGAGAAGCGGAAAGGTCAAATTTGTGGAGGTGTATAGAAAAGGCAATGATTTACCACACACAGATCGCAAAGCACTTGAACACGTTCGTCAATAACACTGTGACCTTAAAAATAAAATACATTTTACAATGGGCGACGTTTCGAGCAGCGGCGCTTCTCCAGAACACGGATAGGTTGCCAGACGCGGGGAAATGCTGGACTGTGCTTTAGAAGTGAGCGGACGTGCGTGGGCTTAGGAACACTTTCATATTATAATTTTTAAAAATATAATACAACCATCCCCTGCCACTCGGTGCGGGCAGGTAATTCATTAATTAGGGCGGCAATGCGACGGTCGGATACGTGACGTTGCCCTGTACGTTTGTTTGGCATAGTCGGTGGGACGTAGCGGAGCGATGGTTCTCGAGGCGTGAAGAGGGCAGAGGGCTCGCTCACAAGTGCCGACAAGCACGGACGGCGTGCGGCAAGTACTCGCTCGCGCACGGTCACAACCGCTCCCGTAGTTTACGCCGTTCGGTCGCACAACACACACTTGTGGCCTGTTTTTCCCCCGACGGCTCCGGTGTGAGATTCTCGCCGAGGTTCTTAAGTGGCCGGATGGGGCAATTAGTCACGTGCTGGACGACTCTGCCGTCTCTCTGCCGCCGCCGCGTGGGGCCCCGGCGAGCTCAAGGCCCCGTGCCGGCGATGGATGGCGCGCGAGGGGACCCCGCCGCGCGCCGCCTCCGTCCCCCCGCGCCGCACGGCCTCCCGGCGCCCGGCCGGGGGCCACCACCAGCTCGTTCGTGAACGTGCGGGCCCCCCCCCTCCCCCCTCTTGCTTCGTGCGGAGCGAGATGAAAAAAAAATCTCTCTCGCCTAGGCCATAAATCAGCAAACGGGCGCTGCGTCTTTATGGGAACCGCAACGGAGGCGGAGAATTCGGCTGCTTAAATCGATAGCGGCGAGAAACGCAGCAGGGTCCGCGCTGGCCCAGGTAGTTTGTGGAGTTTACGAGGGGGCAGGCGAAAGGCTTTGCAAGACGAGACACTGAAATGTGTTGTGCGGACTTAATGATATGCTTATTTTGGATCTCCTGTTTTACGTTCACATAATAAAATATTTTATGATAATGCGTGTTGTATAGTGCCCAGGACATGAGTAAGTGCACGAGGCAGCGTCTTCTGTTGCTCAGCGCAGGCGTCTGAAATGCCCTCCCTGACATCATCATCATCACCATCGCGGTGGTATCTCACGCTGCAATTTAAACACATTCCCCGTGCTAATTTATTCACTGCGGTGGTTCAAGTGAATCCCTGTTTGTATGAGGTGCGCTCCTATTTTTTTTATTCATTTTGTTTTCGCCGTTTTTTTTTTAATCACCAACAGCATCATCGTCATCCTCCTCAGATGGGTGAGATAATCGTCACTGGTGTTGGCCGTGAGCGGCAATCGAACTCGGGTCGCCGGCTTCGTAGCGCGGCGTTCTAACCGCTACACTACCACTTCCCCCATGAACACATGCGCTCACACGCTTACACATACGCACACTAATGAAACGCAACGCTATCACGGTTTGGCAGGTCACGTAAAAAATATGAGAAACGACGATTATAATTGTTGTTGTTATTTCCGTGAGCCCGCGGACACGGGCCCACGCGGCGACGCTTGTTGCAGAGCAACGCGAGAAGTTCATCGTCGCTCGCGGCGGCGGCGGCGGCGTGAGTCACGGCGAGCCGTCCCCACGCTGATTCCGCCACCGCTGCCACCGCCGCCGCGACGCGGGGGGCACGCGGGGGGCACGTGGGCACAAGGGGCACACAAGGGCACAAGAAGGGGGGGCACAGGAGCACACGGGTGCGTGAAGACGTGGGCGCAAGGATACACGGGGCTCATGGATGCGAGGGCATAAATATAAACACACTCTCTTAGGGGTTTTTTTCGGTAAAGTCACGTAGGTATAAATAAATAATAAATATTGATTATTAACAATAGAAATAGTAATAGAAATAAAATAATAAATCACGACGTTTCGGAGGCAACACAATCTTCCTTCATCAGGTGTAATAAGGCACAGCAAAATAACTAGTTATAATAACTAGTAGTTATAATAACTACAGAAAAAAATAATAAATCTAGTAGTTATAATAACTACAGTTATTTTGCTGTGCCTTTTTACACCTGATGGAGGAAGCTTGTGTTGCCTCCGAAAACGTCGTGATTTATTATTTTATTTCTATTAGTATTTATCCTAGTTCGCATTATTTATGTATTTATTTACTTACTTATTTTTTTCCCTACGTGACTTTACCGAAAGAAAAACAACCCAAGAGTATGAATCCTTGCAGTCACGAAAGTTTCAAATCTAGAATAAACGCCCTCGTAGGTTTATAACGGTTGAGTCGCGATGCTGTAGCGCGGTGATAAATCTCCTCCCGATAATTTCGTAATGAAAGCAATACCTCAGCTGTGTATTGCTACCACGTGGGCATGCAGACGCATGGGACACGGGGGGGGGGCATGTGCGGAGACGACTTTATTACATCTAAGGAAGTTTGAACGAATTTGTCCAGTCGACTCTGGATATGAGCACACGCCATGGGAATAAGGGCAGCTGTGCTTGTATGCGAAGTTGCCCTCGCCTTCCCTCCAGCAGCGTAATGTAAGGACGTGTTGCTGACGTCAGAGCTGGGCTTATACGAGGTGTGCTTATCCGCGGCGTTTCCTGCGCAGCGGTGACTGACTGCTCGTTGCCAATGACGGTGCTCGGCGGAGGCGCCGCTGTGGCTGAAATTCCCAGGAGATCTTTTTTTTTTAAATGAACTGGCGATAAAATAAATGGCCCTGCTTACTCAATAGTATTAGCGTTATTAATCACAACAAGTTTGTTGGCGTAATGTCCATAGCTCGTAAGTCAACCTCGACACCAATGAATCATTGCTGTTGGCTAATGAAACATTTAAAATGCTTCACAGCTACCGAGGCTAACTTGAGCATGTTTTGCTCACAAACTCCCCAAGCTTACACACGTCAAGAGCACGAACTTCATCATTATAATAGAAACACATTGAGGGCCATGGGCCAAAACATTTGCTACCAATATGATAAAGTAATCATTTTTTGTAATGATTTTGGTACAATGTTGAGCTGTGTCGTTTTGGCGTGTACCGGGTGTTCGGATCGATGTATAAAGATGGATTCAGCTCCTGAACAAGCTCCCAGCGTGTGGAGTGAAACGTCGGACGTCAGAGGGCCACGCTAGACTAAACTATTTTTTATTTGACCAGGTAAGGCCCACTGAGCTCTTTCGCTCTTGTTTAGGATACTACCTGGCCACAGGTAGTATTCTAAAATACTTATCACGTGGACATTTATAGCAGGCAAATACTCGTGATGTTGATTCTAAATGTGATGGGAAAAACCGGGGAACCTGGAGAAAAATCCACGCGGAGAACACGCAAACTCCAAATATGCAGGCATCATGGTTGGGATCGAACCCACAACCTCCTGCATACCGGTCGAGGTAGTAAACTTCTCGCCACCGCAGCAGCACACCCGAGAAGACCCGCGTGGGGGTATCGATGTTCCGCGTTGTGCAGGCTTTGCGGTTTCTTGAAACAGGCCGGCCACATTCTTCTGATGAGACTCAAAAAGTTGAAACCAGCCCAGCGTTTGGCTGCTTAAGCAAATGTTGCTACATAACACTGGTCCAGATGGTCCATAAGCTGATGGAATAAAAAACAAAATGATGTGGTGAGACCGATGGTTCTATGTACGTTTCTGTTGTTCCGTGGCGCTAGCCACGGCCAGTGTCTGTCTTGGTCCGTGCGTCTGCACCACCAGCGGCGCAGTCTCCTCGTAGTTTATTTATTAATTTGCTTACTTTGGTTTGCCTGAGACCCACGGCACGGATGAGCGGGGAGACGCTTGGTCTTGCAGGATGGCGACGCGCCGACCGCCCCGCCGTACAGGCGGACTGCGGGCAAGGACACAGCTTTGCTTGCTGCGAACGCCGTTACCCGCCAGACCCTCGCAGGTGGCATTGACCGTTCTGAGATCGCCCCTTGCCAGCCGAGTTGTCCTGGACGGCGTTCTCAATCGTGAGGCACGGACAAGGCGCTCGACGAGGGAATTGGCACCGGGTCACCAAATGTATTTCTCGGTGCCCGCCCCCACACGTCCACACGTCGCCTAAATTATTCATGGAGTTGCAGCGCAGCTTCCTGAAGGGATCCATAATGGCCGGGCTTGTTTTCGCGGTGTTAATTACCTTTTCCTCCCGCTCGCTTTGCCACGTCGCCCCGTGCTGCTGTGACATCCTCGCCATTTCTTCCCCCGTTAAACTAATTGGCCAAAATAATTAAGCGCGGGGCAACACGCGAGTTAAAAGGGCACACACCTCGCAGTGAGTTTCTGAACGCGGGTAACGCGCGAGTTACGCGCGCCTGTTGGCGTGCTCGCTCTAACCCGCGTGTGTCATCTGGAAACACGAGACCCGCGCCGAGTGCCGGTGGTCTCGGGGCAGGAAGTGCGCGACGTGTTTTTCCACGCTTGCGGTTAACCCAGCTTCCAAATTTAATAATTTATTTTCGTTCCGCTCACTTAAAAGAACCCGACCGCGTGTTTGCGCAACAGTTGCCCAGCGAGTGTGAGCGTATCGTAGTGCCGTAATTAGTACAAGGTGAGGGCGTTGTTGAGCCAACTTCCCAACAGGCCCAGCGGCCGCGTAAGCTCTCTCCGTTTGAGCACCAGTCCAAGCCTATTGCGTCATTGCTGTGGTTTAATGGAGTGACTGGTCCGTGCCATGGGCCGTTAGATTGCGGAATTTCCACCGCTGGCTTTGTTCGAGCCCTGGAGATGAACGCTGGCGCACGATCGTTTGAGCACTTTGACCCGAGGGGCTTTGACCTGACGGGCTGTTACAAAACCGTCGACGCATCTTCGATTCCGAGGTGGTGTTGCGGCACGGTGAGGCGAGGAAGGCCAGCTCCTCAAGCTGCTGAAATTGAGCAGTGATGTCAGTCGTGGAGGGGAGTGTAAAAACTTCATCGTCGCCAGCGGCAGCGTCGTCGTCGGTCACCTCGTCGCCGCGCTCACCGTCCGTTCCTTCCGCCACCTGCACCCTCGCTGTCTTCCTTGTCATCGGCGCGTGGATCAAACGCCGCCCTCGGCGCCTGTCATTTATTGGATGCGAAGGAGCTTTCTCCGTGGGCAGTGGGGGTTATGTGAACCCATTATATACGAGGTATACAAATCGAAAATGATTGATCCTTACGTGCGCAGGCCTGGTACACGTGTCGCGAGCTCAAGAATCAATCTTCGTCAATAAAGCGATGGACGCGGCGTAGCAGCGCCCCCAATATTTTGTCGTTTTTTTTTATTGGTCGATCGTGAGACATTTTACGGCCAAATCGGTCCGACGTCACATTGCGTAAATTCCGGGGCGGCCCGGCGGCAGAGCGAGCGCCTCGCGGTCGGAAGCTTTGCGAGCTCGCAATCCCGGTGGTCGTGCCGCGGATAGACTCGGGCCCCCCCCCCCCCAATTCCCCGCAGCCGTAGGAATATTGGAATTCCCGCCGCTGGCTCGGGGCTGTAAATGGGAGGCGGTGAGCGCCAGCGCCCAGACGACTCGCCAGAGCGGGAGTGTCGCCGCCGCTCCCGTCCCCGGGCGTCGCTCTCGCACCGTTAGCCACGTCGTTACCGTAGCGACGTCGTTATCGTAACGACGTCGCAGGACGGGCGGTCGCCTTTATTTGTCGCCTGTATTTTACTTAATATCCCTTCAATGTTTAATCGACGTGTTGCATATTTTATGACAATTATAATTGTAATTGCCTCCAAATTGCAGCTCGTAATGCGAATATCTCGCCTTCTCCGCGCGCAGAGTGGTGATTACGGCGAGGAAATGGGATTCTAATGCCCACCAGCAGCTGAGAAAGGCACCCGCGTTCCAATTTCATTTTGCATCGTAGCCTTAATGTGCCCCTTTGTTTGTTTTAAAAATAATTTAGACATTCATACCGGAGTTTTTTTTTTTAATCGAAGGTTAATTGAATGCCTTACCGAGCGTGGAGCACCTCGGCCGCGTTTGCCGAGTGGCGTAGCGCTTGCTGCCCGTAAACACAGCCCGCAGCCCACGGAGCCTTCAGAAGTGACGTACACTTAACGGCGGCAGACGGGGCGACCGGGCGGGTCGAGACTCGGAGCACACATGGAGCTGGCAAGCACTGGGATCCTGGGCTTGAGATCGGCTCTGAGCCGCTCGTGATTAAACCCCACCGGGTTTTCAGGTCCAGGGAGCTGATGGTGTCATCTCGCTCGTCGGTGACCGCACAAAGCACATGTCGTGTGGTGTTGGGATTCTCGCTCGATTTGCCAGCTCTGAAAGTAACGATGGTTGGTTTGTCTGCCGTGCGATGAACATAGCGGGGAAATGTGGAATGGTGCACCTTTTTAGGTTGCAAATAATTTATAATAATGTTCCTTGAATAGGTCTCGGTAGTAGTTCTATGACATCTACTTCTGGGGCAGAGCGACCATTGTGAATGCAGCGGTCTGAACCCACGCTCCCCTCTGTGCCCTCCTCGCAATGCCCTGCGTGGCCATCGCCAACGGTGAGAAAGCAGTGGTCGACCTTTTATTTTACTTCATCATCAACGACAGCAGCAACAACAGGAGCGGGTACAAGCGTCGCAATAAGGTGGCCTTCGTCATGATCTGGGGAACAGGAGGAGAGCGAGCAGGAGGAAAGGCGGTGACGGGAAAGAAGAGACGGAGACGAGGAAGGGCAAGGGATGAGAACGAGTTGCAAAACGGACTGCGAGGAAAGCGTTTGGGCTCGTCCACGCGACAACTCTTGTTACCACAGCCGCTGCTGCGCTCACGAGCGCGTGTGTGCACGAGCGCGTGTGTGCTCGGGTGCGCCGGCGCGCTGGTCGGAATCCCCAAGTCACATTTGGCGTTGGCAGAAACTGGCGGCCAAAGCAGCCTTGGCCGAGAGAAGTAAACGAAGCGCCGTTCAGCAGACTGGATAAATCCCGTAATTGGTGGCAGAAGATTAGGCCGCGGCTTAGTTTGGCTTGTGCAACAGAATTGCTGTCAGGTCACTGAGTGGTCGACCGCCCTCTCCCTTCACTGCGCCCGCCCCCCCCTCCAGTAATTTAAAGTTGCACATAGCAGCCGCTTTGTAGCTTGCGTGTTGTGCTCGACGATTTCCCAACCGCCGTGAGACTCGCGCGTCGCGTGACGTGGGTTGTAACGAGCTCTTCTAACAGCTGTTTTTAAAGCGCCGTGGTGTCCCATTACGAGAGCCCTTTTAAATCCACCTCGACTGCGATTCATCTCAATTGTGCAGGAAAGTAACCCGCACGGCCGTTACAGTGCGCGCGCGTGTGTGCGCGTGCCTGCGTACGTACGCTCAACTTTTTGTCGCACCGCACGTAGCCAGCCGCGCTCATCGGAGGTGCGGCATTTGGCCGTCGAAATGGGAATAATTGAGGTGGCCCAGGAGAGGAAGGCGAATGCGCTGGAGTGCGTTGGGAACATCGCGGGTGTTGGCGGCGCGGGCCGTGCGCGATGAGCTCAGCGCACTTGTGGCGCGTGAGAGTCCTGTTGTCGTGAGCCCTAATCCGCTCGAACCGCGAAGCCCGCGGGAGTTGGATGAGGCCTCAGTGTCTTGGCATCGGAGCTCCAAACCACCCGGTTCACCCTGAACCGCATTCACCTGCGTTTATTTACTTCTTATCGATCTGTGAGCAGCTCTTAAGTGTGTTACGATCATTTAATATGTTCCCTCCGATGTGTTTTTTTTGGTTGTACCGCGTGTTGTTCGGCACGATGTCCGACGTTTCCCTCCATGTCCTAGGAGTTTCTTCAGGAATTGAACAACTGAAGGAGCATTCGCCGCACGTGAGGTTCTTCATTTCCTGAACAAGCTTCCAGCATGTCGAGCAAAACGTCGGACATCGTGCCGAACAGGACGCGGTTACAGACGGGAAAAGCATCGGAGAGCTACACAGCCACAACTGCGAAAACCTGCGCAGTAGATTTATATTTCCCCTGACACTACAATATTAACAATCCCATCAGAGCCGATATATGGCACTTACTTTGCTTTTTGGGGACATTATGTTCGAAACTTAAAATAATGAAATTTGATAAGAACCGCGTTAGACGTACAATTAATGGAACAGTACGCCCAAGCTGACGGGGCATGTCATTTCTATGCGAGTTCTGGCTAATGTTAAATTACGAATATCTGGCGCTCTTAATTGGAACGTAGCTTCTGCGGCGTGTCCGTCGCGTGTCGCTCTCGCGTCTGCGTCCCCCCCGGCGTTGCGGAGCGACAGGCGGCACGACGCCTCTCATCGCGGCGGACGTGCGTGCGTGTGTGTCTGTGCGTGTGTGTGCGTGCGTGCGTGTGTGCGTGCGTGTGTGTGTGTGCATGCTCGCACGCTCATGCGCTTGAGCGCGGCCGGGAATTTACACGTCACCCTGCGCGGCAACACAAGCGCTTTGCCCCCCATCAGCCTCCCACCCCCCCCCCGCACTCTCTTGTCACGGGGAATTTCATCAATTAGTGGTTCGCGTGAGTGTCGGGGGGTTAAAGAGGCGGGTTAAGTGAAAGCGGTGCGTTGGACGTGCGCGGCGGAGTCCGGCGCGTCGCGCGACGACGCCGCGACGGCTGCGCGTTCCTGGGCGCCCTTGATCCCTTCGCCAACCCGCACTCGCCAGCGTGGTGAAGTATGCTCAATTAAGGCCTCATTACAGCCGTAGTTATAACCAGGGTGGCCCGCTGGATTTGAGCCACGAACGTGCTACCGCCGGGCCTCGTCGCCACGGAGATGTCGCGGCATCCCTCATCGCGACGTTGTGTGCGCGCGCGCGTGCGGTGTTCCCGCCGACTGCGCCAACCGCCGACGTTTGTTATCGTCAAAAATTACGGGGCGTGGGATGCATTTTTCCCGGCTGCTGATTCCGTGTCATTATATTGTCACGAGACGATCAACGTGCGCACGACACGAAGCGTCGGGCGTACGCCCGCCAATTTATTATGGTGCAACTCTCGGGGGCGGTGACGCGGCCGGACGGTCGCGCGTTCGTGGTCTAAATCCAGCGGGCCACCCTGGTTATAACTGCGGGTGTAGCAAGGCCTTGTTTGGCCATACTTCACCGGGCTGGTGAGTGAGCATCGCCGAAGGGGTCGAGAGCACCCAGGATGTCGCCGGTGTAAGCCGTGGCCGAGGACTCCGCCCGCCGCCTCCGCCACGCTCGCACCACACTCTGCGTTCCGTGCAAATCTTTGCTACGGAAGCCGCAGCTCGAGGTGGGGCTCATTGCGGCGCCTCCTCGTGTGACCTCTCTCGCCGAGGCGAGCGCACAGCGAGCGCTCCCGCGTTGGGTGGCTTCGCGCCCACTTGCCGACGAGCGTCCAACAGCGGCTTGGCCCTCCGACGCGGGCTCCGTTGAAGTCGGCTCAAAATCGAACTCGTCGCCCGAGGGCGCGTCGGTGGAACTCTTTGAACGAACGATGGCGAGCGCTCGACGCCGTGAATTCGCCGAGTCGGTGAACTCCTCCGCTCCCGCGTCGAGCGCGCGGGCCCGAGATCCAGAGGCGGCCGCGCTCACTCGGCGCTTTGACGGGGGTGGGGGTGGGGGGCAGAGTGCGAGCACTCGGCAGCCACCCAGCCACTCCAGAGCCGGCGCTGCAGGAGCTAATTGTCTTAACGTCAATTAGCGAGGTGCCGACGAACAGATGGCGAGGGTTTAATTGCGGCGCTTTACACCGGAGGTGACCCCCGCCACCCGCGCACACGCGCCGCCAGAGCCGCCGCGGCGTTACCGCTGCGTCGTCGTTACCTCGTCGTCGTCGTTACCTCGTCGTCGTCGTTACCGCGTCGTCGTCGTTACCGCGTCGTCGTCGTTACCACCGCGTCGTTACCACGAAATGGTGGCCAGGAAGGAAGAACCGGTAGTCGATTAATTACATCGGTATTTTTTCATCTCGGTGCTTAAATGGATGACTGCGTGGCTTTATTTATTCATTTACTGTCAGCAGTGGTTTTTGCACTTCGCTTTGAACGTGGTCTCCTGAGCTTGCATTTTGGGCCATGGTGAGTGATATCGGAACTGGTCCTGGGCAACATGGTGAAGTACGGTCATACAACCCCCACGGACAAAATGGAATTGACAACGGGCCAAAATTGCGGAAGTTCTTCCGGTTTATTTTGAACTGAAAAGTGTTTTAGCCGGCCAATGAAAAATAATAACTCCGGTGTGTGAAGGGCGATGCGGTAATGAATTATTATTTTTCTTCTCGCGCGTGGACGCCGCCGCCGCTGGGTTGCCGCTACCGAACGGCGCGTGACGGCACTCGCAGTCACCTTCACGGCGGTTTAACCGGGAACGGTGGGGGGGGGGCAGCCGCCACCGTTCGGGGGCGGCATCCGCCACGATCTCCCGCACGCTGAACGAGTCGTCCGTCCTGGCGCGCGTTATTGACAACGCAAAGTCTCGCTTTTTTTTAATCCAATAAATCTTGAATATTCTTTTCCGCCCGTCCGTTCCAATCCGTGACCGCGCGCCGACACGGCAATCGCTGTGACCGAGAGATGCCGCCCGGGCGGGCGGGCGTCTCGCCAGAACATTCTAAACGTACATAAATAAATCCCGTACACGTATCGCGCAGCCTGCGCAAAGCATTGTCCCTTACATGCAGCGTATTTCCCTTCATCCCAGAGGTAATTTTTTTCGTGCTATGCATAGTGTGGGCCATTGCCGTAGATCAGAGGGAGCTGTCATTGTGCCGAGCCGAATTTTTGTGTTCGGCTCCTGGTATATGCACCTTTTTTTTTACAATCCACCCCGGAGCGTCGCTCCTTAAGTATGCCCGTATGACCTCAATCAATACACCCAGTGGGACGTAACTCCATGCAGGTTTGTACGGCGGGCAGTCAATGGCTCCGGCTGCATTAATTAGGAGCGTGTGTGTGTACGTGTGCGTGCGTTCGTGCGTGTGTGTGCATGTGTGCGTGCGTGTGTGTGCGTGCATATGCGTGCGTGTGCGAGCGAGCGAGGAGTGAAGCGAAATATTTGTTGGGAATGCGGGGTTCTTTTCAGCCGCGGCTCTTTCCATTTGCGCCTGATAGCAGGGGCACACACATTTAAAATGGGAATATTATTCGGGTTGTGTTGTGCCCAGCTCCTCGTGTGTGTTTTTTATTTATTAATTATGATCGCATTCATTCTACCCACGCATTTAAATGGGCATGTCATTTGTGCAGATTGGAATGTCAATGCCAAGTACCTCTGCGCTATAAATCATTGCGAAATAAATAAATAAATAAATAAATAAATAGATGGCGCGCTTATGTTCGCCAAACAAATAACGAGGATGCAGGAAAATTACTCCGAAGAAGTGTTCGGTCTCTTGTCTGACATGCAGGGAGACAAAATATCCAGGACTCCTGGGCACAGAACCCTTTCTTTGCAGGTCTGATATGAGGCCTTGAAGGCAAAGTGCCATTGACTGCACTTGAATAAGCATCACAAATGCACACACTATTTTCGTGTGCAAAATAGAGCAATGCTTTTCCACGCAGCCCTTTATATTATGAATCTACCGCGTGTTGAATGCGTGCCTTTTAAAAAAGTAATACATTTCTCTTGGCAGCGTGGCCTTGCGATTGTGCGTGCTAATGACCACATTTCCTGTAGGTTTGTGGCTTCGATTGAGTTCCAATTCGCTTCCATGTCCCAGACCCCCGTCCCGACTGTGGAACAAAAATGCCCTCTTGTAAAGCCGGAGGAACCGAGGACGAGAGAGTTCACGTTCCAAGTAATACATAATAAGTAAATAAATGGCAGTGATCACGACGTTAATAAATAAATAAACTTCCGTCCAAATGAAAACCTTGCAGAGCATCGAGAAACCCAGTTTGCATCGTGCCCACCACCATCATCAGCCAAGATGTATCCACTGCTGGATGATGAAGGCCTCCCCAAGGTGTCGCCATCTCTCCCGATGATGTAACAATCCACCCAGCGCCCGCGCATCCGAGCTGATGTCATTGCTCCGTCTCTACGGGGAACCTCCTCGCGGACGACGTGTGCTGCCACTCCGTCGTCGTTTTCGACCAGCAGCCATCGTCCCTTCAGGTGACGTGTCCTGCCTGGGCCCCGCTTCCTCTTCTGAACAGTTGGAATGACGTCGTTTGCCCGCGTAGTTCTTCAGTCAGAATCGGAATCTTTATTGATGCTGCAGGAATCCGATGAGCCTCGAAGATGTTTTCACGCATATCCTCGTTTCCGTCTCGCGCTGAAATTCCAAGCGTGCGTCTCTCCACGCTTTCTCTGCACACTCTTCCGTTTTTGGTCTCGTTTTGGGTCGACCGCGTTCACGAACCCGCATGCCATAGCGGGCAGTGGGCACGGCCACTTAATTCGCGGACACTTTGCCCCACAGCTCAAAAATACATGGGAAAAGACCTCGCTAATCACATCAGATTTGTCAAGTCGACAATCAAAGCATCAAGAGTCTTATGTGCCATTGGCATTTTTGAGCCCCGGCTTTGCAAATGCTGCCGATGTTCTAAAAAAGGATTTGGAAAATCAAGTTAATTTGTTTCACCAGGTGAGAACCAGGATAGTGTAATTTGCTAGAATTACTTGCGTCACCAAAATGACGATAGATAAAAAATAAACAGATAAAATATAGTAGAGCAAAAACAGCTGTGCCACAAGGGAAATGTTAAATGAAGTGAAAACTGTACAGGGGAATCCTCGGTGCTAGCACTGAGCCAGCGCCGCTGGGAACCTGGACTCGAACCCTGGGTTTTGACGTTGCGTGGTGGGTGATGGCCTGAGGCTCTTCCCCAATGACTCCACCCGTGTAAGTGACATTCAATTTGTGTCCTTCCCAGCTCTGAGAATCGCAATTTGGTGCTTTCGTTAATATCCCACAAATAGCCATGTACTACTGAAGTGACGGGTGCCCTGAATTTGGATAATCCCAAAAAAACTCGAGTGAAGTGACAACATCTCTGGCCTTTGAGCCTCTGCCCACAGGGTGATCAACTGCTCACTGCGAGAGCTCCAAATGGATATTTCTCAATGTCGCCACGCGACGCCGAGAGCACAACTGGCATATTTTTGCGGGGGCGAGAGCCCGTCGAGGATGCAATGGGTGACCTGAGTCGTCATATTTTATATTTGTCGTGCTGCTGTCCCGCCGTGGTCTAACGGTCAACGCACTGGACTTGCCGGTGCGATTAGATCTCCCGGCAGTGTGTAAACGATCGGTGCGGTGGGGTAAAGTGGGGTTGCTCCCACCACTCACAAGACGATTGACCGGCGTGGAAGAGGATGCCAAATACCCTCCAGAGGAGCTCTTTGCCTCCCTTCTGCTGGCAGTGGTTAGAGCAAAGATATTGCAGGGCTGCACCTTTGCCACGTCTCTTCTGTCATTGCACGCCCGGAATCTTCCTCCGTGCTGTTCTCATCGATCTGCATCGAGACAAACACTTCACGAGAGGAATGCTTTTTGGAGTCTCGAAATAAGGTCGCACTCCTTGCACACGCGAAGTGCTCGCCACAAATGAACCACAACACCTTGCTGATCTCGTCAAGGAGCATAGACCACCGCACGAACTCCGGTCATCCTCGCAGCAGCGGCTTCTGGCTAAGCCATCGGACAACGACGGGCACCGCGTCGGGCGCCTTCAGACGCGCTTCTGCGGCCGTCTGGAACGCTCTTCCGATATTAGGAAGCCACTGGAGCTGTGCACTTTTAAAGCATTTAGATTGAAAACTCATTTCTTTAGAACTGCTTTTTTGTTGTTGTTTGCCCTTCCCCCGCACCTCCAATTTGTTAACGGTTGCCTACGTACGGTGCGAAAGAAGTTCAACATACATGCAGACGCTGTGGGGTCAGAGTTCACACTGGGAGCGAGGCTGCTGGCACATCGATGACGTGAGGGGCTTTGTGAATCGCTGTCGCGATACATGACCCTGCTGTGAAAAATAAGAGTCTGGAGACTGGAAAAGTGGTGTCTTACCTGGATAAGTAAATGGCAGATTATTGGTATCTTTACTGCACAGATCTTAGGTGCTGTATAATCAAAGCAAAACTTGTTATATATGTGGGTAAGTGCGGACACACTTTAATCCAGACAAACTATAACTCTGAAAAATATTGCGCAAAATAAAAAAAAATTCGGAGCCCTATAATGTCATAAGTGCATAAACCCATAAACATGTTATTCATCCAAAGAAATAAGACGTTCTCAATTATATTTCTGTCTAAATATAGGTGTGTGTTGACTTGTGTTGGCGTACTCCCTGCACTTGCAACATGTCCTCTGGGCTGGTGTTGTTTCTGGCAGCGCTGCTCTTGTGACACGGCCAGGGAACAGATAACTTCTGTTCTGAAAACATCTGTCAAGTCCCCCTCCTTTCATGGCTTTTGTCTTGGCCACATTATTCCTTGAGCTTGACACACAATTGCCCGTAAATCTGGCAGCTCCGATGTTTTTATTTGAAGCTGCAGCAATGGATTGCTTGTCGTTCTCTCGCCTTTAAAGGGAATGTTGGATTGGGAGTTCTCGTATCCAGGATGCGGAGCTGTAACGCGAGGGCAGCACCTGTGCCGGTAATGGACGTGGTGGCTGAATAATCTGTCGGTGGAGTTCCCCGTGCCCGTTCAAATGCTGCGGTCTCTCTGGGCGCGCGTGACGGGGCGGGGTACCGTGGCCGATTCTCACGCAGCCGTGAGACGAGACCAAATCCCAAACACGGGGATTGAACCCGAGGGGCATTGGCTCCGCGTCTCGCGGACACGCCGACCCGGCGGTGTCACGGCCACTCGTTGCCGCGCTTGGCTGCTTCGACGGTGCCGGCTCTCTGCGGTGCCGGCGCGGCTCTCACCGCCGGGGCACGCGGGTGGGGGCTTGGCTTGCTCTCTCCGGCCCCCGCGGCTCCCCGGGCGGCGTAACGCGATGCCCCCGTCAGCGGTTGCGGTCGAAGTCGCGAGCAGCAGGCGGGGAGGGCGTGGGGCAGGAGCGGGTGGGGCGTGGGGCAGGAGCG
>CM025607.2:20478230-20498428 GCA_014621495.2 Entosphenus tridentatus | reverse complement strand
GCCGCGATGAATCGCCGTCGCGTGAGCAGGTGGCCAGCAGCCTGGCTGGGCGCTTCACGGGCCCAGCGCTCCCCGGGCCCCGCGCGCCCACAGCGGCGCCCACAGCGGCGCTCACGCAAACGAAAAAAGGGCAAAAAGGAAAGAGATTCCCCCGTATAGCCTTCAATAAACTCTGGGGACGAGTGCTGTGGGCGAGCACCTATTAAGGCCGGCACGGAACGTGGAAGAGGGCGCGTTTCTAGCATCGCGCCCAGCCGCCTTTGTCTCCCAAATGCGAACGTTTTCAAACCGCACAGGGTACTCATTTAAGGCTGAGTCAACCTAGGAGACGCCCAGGATAGGTTCAGATATTCATCACTGGTGTTGGCCGTGGGCGGGAATCAAAACTCGGGTTTTCTAGGGCCCGTGGCGCAGTGCGCTAACCACTGCTCTACCGCTCCCCACGCACACACACACGTACACACACTCGTACGCGCACACACGCGCATTCTTTCTGCCAAGGCCACTGTCAGTGGCTTGTGGCGGCGTCTCCCAGCGCCACTCCACGCACATCAGCGCACCACTCCATGGCTACCGCTCTCTGCCCTTCAGTATTCCTCGGTCGTGAAACGCTGCATGCACCTGATGCATGCAGCGTGTCCCACGTGACATCGAGAGCACTGATTCTAATGAAGAAAGAGGTTGAATCTTTCTGTTTGTGTGTGTCCCTTACGGGGAGTGGTGGCGCAGTGGTTAGTGCACTGGACTAAAAACCCAGCGACCAGGAGTATATTCCCGGCCACGGCGTGATGACTGGTTCTGAGCCTGTCCTCTGGGCCAGGTCGGCATTAAATGAGCAGCTGGTAGCACCTGAGCATGCCCCGGCGTGGTCCTGGCCACACCGCGCCCTCACAGGCAGCATTTTGCCATGAAGAGATTCTTGCGAACAATATTTGCCTCTACAGGCAATGCAGGGGATACACGAGACCTTTTGTCTTTTCCCCATATCACACAGCGCCGATGCAGATTAAAATGCAGATCTTGTGCGTGCGTGTCCCACGTGACGCGCACAGTGCCGATTCCAATTAAGAACGACGATCTCCGTATGAGCCAGCGCTCTCTGCACACCGCGTGGGGCGACGTTGCCGATCACCGGGCACGCCGAGTGTGTAATTGGCTTAGTTTGTATTTGGGCGGCGGAGAAGGCTGGTCAGTGTGGAAAGTGGACCATCGCGGGTCACTTGGGAGGCCCCTGGCCGATGATGGGAATTTGCCCAGGGCCTGTGTGAAGTCACGGAGCGCACGCGAGCGCTGGGAACGGTACGCATCTGTTAGTCTGTTGACGTGATCAAACGCAAATCCTCGTTTGATGACCGTTCTTAATCCAGATTTTTGCATCGCCCGACCCGAGTGTCGCAGATGGCCGATTTGCATTTTTTATTGACCGCGTTAAAAATAATTACCCGCGCCGCGGCGTGGCGTGAAGTGGCCGCTGCTAACGATCGACCTCACCTTCTTTACCTCTGCCCGAGCCAACCGTCATCCCCGAGCCTTTGCCGCAGCACAACTTTCAATGACGGTCGTCATTGAAATTTCTTGAACATTCCCAGAAAAAGCCCGCGTTCTCGATGGCCCAAAGGGTCTGGGAATTATTCATGGGTTTTGTTTTCTGACGTGTATTCCGAAAAGGCATCAAATGGGTGCGCACCGCCAGCAAAGAGGAGTGGTTTTTAATGAATACAGAGGTGTATTTACACACCGCGCGGACCGTACAACATCTTCAGAATAATGGAATTCTTTATGAGCCGAGGTCTGCAACTGAAATATCCCAAGACATGCGTTGCCCATCGCCGGCTCGGCCACAAAAATAATGAATGTTTCCATGGATTTGACACAGGCTCGATGCACGGTGCAAAGTAATGAAATAACAAAATTCCGGAAGACGGTTTGCGAGGAGAGGCCTCTTTCTTTGCCTGCCGATGCTGAGCATGGGGGAGCAATAACGTTTATGTGCACGAGATCCGCCGCGCAGAAATGGATTTCCAGCTTCTCCACGCCGGCGCCCAGCGAGCCCTTGGCAAAGCGGTGATCGCGTGGTGTTCACCGCTGTTGCAGCAGAAGGCGACGCGCGTGATGCAGGTGTCGCCATGAGAATGCATTGAGGCCTCCTTAAAAGTGACATTCCAGATTCTCGGGACGTTGGGTTTCTGGTTTTTAATACAGTTCCGTCTCACGTTATGTCCTGTACGTGTGTACGGCGGTACAACCCTTGGCGTGCTACGCTACGAACCCGGTTGGGCCCAAGTTCGATTCCTGGCCACAGCTCACATCAGTGGTGAGCGATGTCAAAACCCGGTGCTGACCTCCCACCCCTTCACCGAGCTGCACTGGCCAGAGTGGTGAAGTATGGTTAAAAAAACACCCACGATCGACACGCCATGGGGAGGACTTCGTTCTTTGCTGGACTGAGAATATCTGTGAGTGATCTATTTAAGCTGATCTATTTTGTTTTCCTTATATATGTAGATATGTATGCAGAAATGTTCCCTGGTAGCTGCAGTATCTGGAACTTGCTCATTAGATATGCAAGTGGGTATTTCACTCCTTCACGTGGCCAGAAACAGCACCTAGCCTGTCACAAGCACTTGGCGGTTGTTGTTGCTGCTATTCTACATGTCTGACCCTGTCCTGGGCCACCTCTGAGTTCACTCGGCCCTGAATTAGTATCTGGTGTGTGGCAGGTACTTTCTAAAGCTGGTGGGCCTGTTATGATTTATGACAGTCTTTGTTGTGTAATGTTTAAATTAAAATATTTCTCTGCTGCAGTTGTGTACATTCTCAGAATAAACTTTCTTCGGAATATCTACGTATGTATGTGTATATATCTCAATATATTTCTCCCATTAGTGGGTCATTTCTTTACAATAAATATTGTTGCGCAAAATTAATCACGTTTTTTTTTTATACACGCAGTGTTACGATGCTATAAAATACGAGCACCAGTCCGGGGCATTTATTCAAAAGAATTGGCGCAGATTGCGAAGCGCTCGTTAAGTTTGCGTTATCAAGTGAATTTATCGGCAACCATAAATCATGCGGGACGGTGATTAAACAAACGCGAGCGGCTATCCCAGCGTGGCTGTGGCCAACGGCAGCTGCCTCTTACCGCCCTGGAACCCGTTCACTTGTTGAGCCTCGGTCAGCAGTGGGGATAAAGTGAAGCGCTCTTCACGAGGCGCCTGGTTGCAAAAAGCCCAGCACTTATCAGCGCCGTTGTTTGCTCAGCCTCCTGGCCACTTGGCCCTCTCTGTGCACACTCTGAAAGAATGTGCGGAGGCTGTGGAGAGAGAGAGAGAGATGGAGAGACCCAGAGAGCAGCAGCGACGGACGAGGCGCCTGGGTTGTTTGTTGATGGGGAGACCGTGCCCAACCGTGGACAGTCGATTGGGAAGCTCTTCGAGTTAGGATGAAGCGCCGTGGATCGTGGCGACGGCACGAGAGACCGGTGCCAGCAAGATGCGCCGCTGCTCAAGCGTATTGGCACAAGACGGAGGAAAGTGGAAGCAAGTGACGGGATACGCAGCGGACGCCCGCGGGCTGCCTGCCCACGATTCGCGGTGATGACCGTGAATGAACGGGACTCACGGACAGATGCGTGACCTCTGCGGGAGGATGGGCGACGCGGCCCAGCGGTAGTGCCGCTCGTTGCAGAGGCTCGCGGTGAATGCAAAATAGAACACGCGGCTAACCGCTTCATCGTGGTCAATAAAGATCCCCTGGCGTCATTCGAAAATAGTGGGCCATTGTGTGCCTGGCGTGAAAAATATGGAGGAAAAAACCCGAGCACCCGGATAGAAATCAACACGACCACGAGGAGAGAGACATGCCAACTCCAAATATACAGCAGCAAGTGTGGGGGTCGGGATCGAACCCACGACCTCCTGTATACCAGGCGAAGGATGTAACTTTTCACCACCGTGACTCAAACTATCACAGACTGTCTGTGACTGACAGCGGAGACTTCCTTCCTGATAGCCTTGAGCTATGAGAACGGTGCCAAGGCTACTTATAGAAAGTTGTTAACATGCGTGACCTCTCACCTCTATCCAGAAGGCCTGCCCAGTGTGGGAGAGATGGCCAAGCTCCCTCTATAAGGGCTCTCTATAGCTGCCTCTAGTGGAGGGCTTTTCGCCAGCAGTGGCCTGGGCGAGTAATTGCAGGGCTGCGCCTTAACCCTTGCACTGCCCGTGGGTTTTGTTGATACTGAATATAGCCGATGCCGAGCTGATGCCACGAGTGGCCTGCGCTGATGACGCGTCAATGGGCTGCGATTGCTGCTGTTGCCGACACCGGGGACAGGAGCGGTTGTGTGTCGATGGCGCCGCGTGATTGGCGAATTCAGAAATAACGCCGCCGCGTGATTGGTCTATTCAGAGTCACTCTGCTTTGTACTCCCCCTCTCTTTGGCAATTCCTGGTCATGCCACTGAAGGGGCCTTAAGTAAATACTTTAAAAAAGCATAATATACACATGAGTGAGCTAACATGTGCAGCAGTGGCCCCATACACACAGACACCGGATGATGTAATCCTGCTGTGGCTTGCTGCTAAGCAGCGCAACCTTGAAGCACACTCACCTTGTGTTTGACGAGCACGAACTCACAGTGCAAGCAGCAGGGTGGCAGTGCAGCGGTAACACTCGTGCCTCACAGCAACAAGGGCCCTGGGTTCGAGTCCCGACTGAGGTGCCTCTCGGTGTGGAGTTTGCATGTCCCCCTCCTGTTTCCTCCAGGTTCTCTGATTTCCTCCTGTAGCTACAACAACAAACACAACGTGCAGTGGCATTGGTGTTGGCCAAAATATCCCAGTGCTGAGAGGGATTACCTGCAGGCACTCAACTGGAATTACAAGCAGAGCGGTAACATTGCCCGCGACCGCGATACATTTCGCAGTACCCTCCAGAAATATTAGTGAGACTCAAAAGAGGCTATAAAGAGTGCACTGTAATTAATGCTGTGCGGTCGGAACAGTGTACGGCATGTTGGGTAATCCGACGCTTCAGCGTTAACGCTCGAGGCTCACGGAGACAGATCAAGGCGCACTGGTGGTGGCTGCGTGCTCGCAATGACGATGCCGGCTTGTGTGGAAGGAGACGCACGTTGGGCAACACTGCATCCGTGTGCGAGCTGAGCAACGGGGGGGCGCAGCGCCTCAAAGCGCACCCAGCCTGGCACGAGCGCCGTGGTGACGTCACCGCCACTTAGTGGCGAATGTTGGCTGCTGCTGTTGTTGGGGTTTTGCGCCGGTGGTGTATCGGGTAGCACAATGCGCGACGAACCCAACCGCCCGAGTTGAATTCTCAGCCAACAGTGGGCAATATCAGAACCAGTTCCTGGCCCCTCCGCTGGCGTGTCAACAGCAGCACTGGGGAGACGAAGGTGGCTGGGCATGGTGCCTGTCACACTGCCTCCCCGTGTGCCATCCCGGCCTAAAATAGCGAATTCTTCAGATTAGAATAGTTTATTTTTTATAAATCCAGGTCACGAACAGACTGTTGGAGGAAATCTTGTGAGCGAGCACCTACGAAGACTGGCACGGCACTCGAGGGGTGGGTGGCGAGCACCGTGCCTGGCCACCTCTCGTCTCCCTGGTGATGCTGTTTACACATACCGCACAAAGTACTACTCATTTAAGGCTGCGTCGACTCAGGGGAGGCCAAGGGCCGGTTCAAATTTTCACCGCCGATTATTGATCGTATACGGCGGGATTCGAACTCGGGGCAGTGCAACTTTTGGGTTCAAATACAGAGAGAGGTGGGGGGGGGGCGGTGTGGAAGCGCGTCTTATAAAGCGCGATCGTTGCTCGCTAGCTAACAGCACTTGTCTCTGTTGGCTACACGGGATGGGGAGGAGGGCCTTTGCTTGCCACTTGACATCGGCTCGCAGCGTTTTGCTCGCTGCTTGCCGAGCCGTGGCGCCGGGGACGCCGCACGGGCGGTCCCAGCGACGACGCGGAGAAGAAATTTTGTCCGCGAGAGGCGAGGAGGGAGAGAGAGAGAGAGGAGAGGGGCAGCTGAGAATGCTGAACTCCCCGCTGATGTGCCCCAGCTTTCCCCGAATCTGTGGCGCAAATTAATTAGATAATTACGCCCCTTTCACGCAGCACATTAGGGGCACGATATGCAGATGGTGAGCGGGAGTTTTCTGAGATTCCGGGATAAACATTGGGAACGTTGAACAGAGGGGCAAGTGTGTGCGCGCGCACACACACACACACGCGCGGCACAGTGTGAGCACTGTTTTAATGTTGAACACATGGCCAACTGCGCTGTCGTCTCTTTCTCTCGCACTGCACAATGACAAAACAACGTTTGACAGATGCCCCTTGAAAACGCTTGCAATGAGAAAGTGTAGCTTTATTTTAGTGTTCATGAGTTGTCAAATTTATCTAGCAGTGGGATAGCTCATGGCCGGTGATGATGATATTGTTAAGTACACATGGACGTTAACATTGGAAGAAAATGTGAATTATACCGTTGTAAAAATGTACAAGGGGCGAATTGTCAAGTAAAGCGGTGCAGTGGCAAGCCGGGGAGTGGAACGCGTCGGAGAGAAATTCCCAGCGTGGAGATGGAGCGATGAAATCGGCATCGCACGCAGGCGCTCGGTGGATTCCTGCAACGCAGGATCGTGAGAGGTGGCAGCGGCTTTGGAAGGCCTTCATGCAGCAGTGGATTCAACGTGGTTGCTGCTGCTGCTGCTGATACAGATTATTATAGAAGCACAGTTAGCCAGCATTTAATCTGCTTGGAAATGAAATTTAAAAAAATCTCACGATTAAAATTAACCATCCGCTCATTTACTCTAATTCCCTTCAACTCGCTATTTAAAACACTGGCATTCCAATTAACAAACATAATTGATTTCGAGCAGAAACTGCGATAGTGCCGTGTCAGCAAACCCTTTAAAGGCAACGTCCGCAGCGGTCGAGTGTGTGTCGTCGCCGCCGTGCTTTGTTGTTAGCAGCGCCGAGCTTCTCTGTTCCCCCGACCTCGGAGCGTCTGGCAGCCCGCCGTGGGTCAGAGCGATTGTGTGAAATTGCCGCTCCACCTCGGTGAGAAAAACCTCATCAGCGCAAGGACACAGCGTGAACACCGCCCGGAGGATCACGTGAGCGCTGCCCCGCCCGTGTTGTTGGCGGGGGGGGGGGGCGTCAATATACGTAGGTAAAGACGCAGCACTGCAGTTGCCTGCTTAAGCCACTGCTGGCGGAAGGGTGCTCCGCTAGCGGGAGCTCGAAGAGAGTCGGCTCTCTCCGGACTCTGGAGTGTATTTGGCCAACTCTTCCATCTCGTAAGGGGTGGAAGTAACCCACACCTTACGCCACCACACGCGTGACCTGCCCATCGAGGAATGGCGGTGGACGCGTTGGTGCTGCTGCTCAGCGGGCAGAGTCGGAGCGGGGATGGGCGGGGGGAGGATTTAAGAAACCCGCACCGTTGTTTGAACTGCCGTGCCGGGAGATTGAACCGGCGACCTTGGAAACCAAGGCCGGTGTGATAACCGCGGCAGCGTCATCACAGAACACACCGTCTAATCTGTGGTGATTTTGGATGGGGTTTTTTTTTTGCCTTCCAGACCGTGACATTCGGTGGGGCCTCAAGGTAGAAACAAACCGCTTGCCCGGGTTACATTTGCAAAGCTTCACTTTTGCTTGGTACATGCGGTGGCCTCGGCCGCGTGCCAGCTACCCCCTTTGCTGCAATTCACTGCCCACTTGCGAAAACACGGGCCCGCATCATGTAAGGATCAACGGGCCTCTTCCAAGAAAAATGTAAAAAGCGCATTGATTTTCAGAAATTTTGCAATTGTGTGCCAGACCACAAGTATGCTCGATATCGCGCTGTTTTCCAGCAAATGCAGGCAGGAAACTTTTAAAAACGTACGCAGCGGTCTGAGAATGCACCCTCTGGCACGTATGCCAGTGCTCTTGTACAACAGCCTGGCATGGATTTTGTCAGCTGCTGCTGCTGCTGCTTTAGCCTGGGCTCCAATCTGCGCCGGCCCGGCCCGGGTATCGCATTTGGCGCCTTCGAGGCACCGAACCCGTGACCGTGCGAGCCTCCTCTTGCTCCCACAGCAATAAACACGCCAATGCCGCTGCCCCCGTGACCCCCCCCCACCTCGATGTCCGATGTGAGCGTGTGTGTGCGAAAATCAGGGAAAACTTAAAAACGTGACGGCTTATATATCTTTTTGGAACATAAAACAAATGGGCTTTGCTTCTTCCCAAACGGGTCCCCTGCGGAGGCGAGGATTCTGCCTATCTAAAATTGACCATCGCTGCCACGCGTAGCCACCATTAGCGGTGATTAATGTGCTCAGCGGCGAATTTCACGAAAATCCCACGCCGTTCCATTTCAGAGTCTGCATAGCAGCAGTTTCCAAGAAAGGTGAGGCTTAGCCCCGCTATTAGGGAGACCTATGGCTCGTTACCTCGTGGGCTACGGTGTCTTGTCAGTGGCTCCACGTGGATGCACGCGAGGGTTATAGCGGAGGCCCAGTGCGTGGCACCGGTGTAGAGTTTCAGTAAAGCGCCAGCCGGGAGACCGTTGTGCCACCGTGACATTGCACAGTTTGAGAAGTGTTTTTGTTTTTATTGCCAGGCTCCGTGCTGCGGTAAATAAAAGTCGCCAAGTGGTTTCCTGCTCGAATGAGCGTTGAGACGGTGCTCACTCCTGCATGCAGCTCTGAGCCAGAGGTGGAAACTCCACGTTCCTATGGTAGGGAATGGTAGGGACGAATCTCCCCATAAGACGACCAAATGACTTCCCACAAAGGGGTACTCGTTTTATTGACCCAGAGGGAGGGTTGATTGGCCGAGTCAAGCCCCAAACCGCTGAAGCCACCAGGCCGGATGCAATTTGCTCTGACTTCAGTAATATCGTCCCTTGCCAGAGGCAACGTAAATCAACAACACGGAGTGACCTGGGCGTCGAGATGGTTTTCCACAGAGAGCCGCGCATTCTATTCCTTGCCTGTCCACCTTGAATACAAATGCTAAACCCTTTCAGCCACAGGTGCGTCCCTCAGCCCTGAGCACGGCTGCTGTGCTCACAGTGGATGTCTCGGCCTGCTGATACGCACTGCGAGTGACGCGCACAGCCCCCGGCGGGCAACCCACACCCTTTATGCCACCACCAACACCATGAGCCAGGGTCAATCCACTGCTGGACAAAGGCCTTCCAAAGCCGTCGCCACCTCTCACGATCCCCGCGTTGCAACAATTAATAATCCACCGAGCAGCGAGCGCCGCGAGCCGAGCTCGTCGCTCCACCTCCACGGTGGGCGTCCTGCCCGGCGCGCGTTCCGTTCCGCGGCTGCCGCTCCGTTATCAGTCTTGGCCACGGCCACCGTCCCTTCTCGCGATGCCTCCTGCCCCAAGCCGGCTTAGTTTTTTTAACGGTGTTGATGATGTCATAACCACCCCCCCCCCCTCGGCACCCATGCACGTTATCTATCGTTCTTCTTTCTGTCTCTCCGTGCAATCCCAAGGATGCGTCTGTCCACGCTCTTTAAATTTGCGCACTTTTCCACGTTTGCCAGGTGCGTGTTTTGTCACTGGCCGCGTGTCTGAGCCGTGCACCGCGGCAGGCCGCCCCGTCGGGAGACGAGAGAGTTTGCGGCGCCCTGTGCCAGGCGGCAGCGGCAGCCACTTTGTATGTACGCACGTACGTGTGCACGTTAAACTTATTTCGCACCGTACGTAGCCAACCGTGCTAATCGGAGGTGCGGGGGAAGAAATCGGAGGTACGGGAGACGTCGCGCTGGCTGCGATGCGTGACGGCCGCAAAGGCAAAGATCCCCCGTGCAGCCTTTGCAGGCTTTTGGGCTGAGTGCTGGAGGGCCAGGCACGGCGCACGAGGGGGCTGGGCGGCCAGTGCCACGGCCCGCCGCCTTTGCCTCCCCAGCGGCGATGTTTGCGCACCGCGGAAGTCACTCGGCTGAGGCCGAGACAAACCAGGGGAGGCCCGGGGGCCGGTTCGGGAAACCGTCACCGACGTGGGCCGCGAGCGTGACTCGAACTCGGGTGGCCGTGCTCGTCGCCCAAGCGCGCCGACCGCTGCGCCGCCGCTCCCCGCCGGGCGGCAGCGGCAGCCGCTCTCCGCGCGGACGTCGCGAAGGCCGCGCCACGTGACGGCCACGCGCATCGCACGCTCACCGCTAAGAATAGGAAGGTGCGCTTTTTAAATCGGTCATTCGGTCTAATTGTCCAAAACACACGTGGGGTGGGGGAATCATGTGCCCGACAAAATGAAATAATTTGGTGGGCTGAAGGGTTAAGTGCTGCGTTGATGAATGCACACGAGGAGGTGCATTTGAGCATGCCGTCTGACCTTTCCAATGTTTCAAACTTGTCTGCATGCATGAGCCAATTCGGAGCGCCGTAATATGTCACCTCTGAGCACATAGCCATTAATCTTAGTTGCACGGTGTCTTGTTAGAGGAGCTGCCTTTTGTAATATGCAACTCTCACCCCGAGGAGGGACCTTTCACTTGTCAAATTGTTGCAGCTTTGAGGATAAGAATAAAGCCTACAATAATATTCTTTAGCTCAAAAAAAATCATGTCGGAGGTTTCTTTGTGATACGCAAAAAAAAATATTGGAGGTTTGCGTGTGATTTTCTTTCTAGTTTTTGCCACGAATCTTTTTTTTTTCACATTGTGCCTGCAGGGACTTGCTCCGAAACAGTCAGCTCGATGGGAGCGTCTTGGAAGACTTCCCAATGAATGTGACATCTTTAATTACAATGAGTTGTACTCTGGCGATCAGCCGTGACCTGACGGCCACAAATCTGAAGTGGCTTTTGTCTTTTTGGTACTGTGTGGCTAGGCCACGAGACCATCACGTGTACATTACTCTCTACCTTGTCAATCCACTGCTGGATGAAGGCTTCCACTTGCCGCTTTGGACACACTTTAGCGAGCGGGTCATTGTGGGCTGGCGCAGCTGGGAGTGGAACGCTAGTGCAGTGGTTAGCGCAGTGACCTATGAACTTTAGATACCCGCATTTGATTCCTGGCCACAGCTTACATATTTGGCCCAATTTAAATCTCAAGTATAATCAGCTGGCAAATTACTGCACTAGGCCTGCGCATGTGGTGACCCCATTGTGGGACGGTGTTCCTGGGCCTGTTGTGTTGCTGCGTCTGCTGCTGCTGCTGTACGCACGTCATGTGACCACCACGTGGCATGTCCAATGCTCTCATCCTTGTCTAGACCACCAGTTCAAAACAGCTGAAAGAAAATAAGATGCAGTGAGCAAGTTTCACATCTAGCGCATGTGATGAACGTGACCCCTTTAAATCATATCTCGAGCGATCAGGATTACTTTTTTAAATGACACGTTTTTACCCTTTCCCACAAACTGATTGGGCCTCTGATTGGCTGGGTGGGTTGTTGCTATGTTAGTAATGTCCGTGTTCAAATTAACCAAAATTTAATTGCCCCCGACTTCCGTGGAAATGCCTTACCTAGTCGCTGTGAGTTGAACTTTCAACGTGGCCCCAGTCGGCAAACGTCTTCAAATCCGCAACCTGTGGGCCCTCCTCGCAGTGCCTGCGCGTGTTTTTACACAGTTTGCTGTCCCCTGTCATTGACATTGATTCATAGACATGGGGGGAGGACAGTCCTCCCTTTTATCATCGGAGCGCCACCTATGACGAGATCACCTGGAATGCGCCCAATCTCATCTTCTTCTCTCGGAAGCTAAGTGGGGTTGGATGCGTGACCAGCGCGCGGATGCGTGACCAGCGCGCACAAACAGGGTGGCGGAGCAAAACCCATTGCTGTGCAGTACTTCTGTGCTCCCACGTCGATGCTTCCCACCTCCACGGTACGGTGAAGCGGGCTCCACTGACCCCGGGGAGGCCCCCATCCAGCAGTGGATTGACCGAAGGACCGTCGTGGCTTTGCGGTTTCCGGCTTCCTCCACAGGAATGCGGCCTTTCCACCACCGGCTCCGGGCCGCCAGGGGAGATAAACGGTGAGAGCCGACTCTCGTTTGAGCTGGGATAACCTTTGGCTTGATTTGATGAAATAACTCCCCTATTTACTTACGGGTATACGCACAGTAGATTTTTGCATTTCTTTTTTAAACCCGAGTTGTTGAGCGCAGGCCTGCGATGCGTGTCGCGGTCATGCCGCGTGTCGCCTGGGGGGGGCTTCTTCAGAAAGGGGAATTTGCGCAGCTCACTTTCTCGCGTTCCTTGCGGAAGCTCGTCGAGCGAAACGTCGGACATCGCGCCGATCAAAACTCGCGGACGGCGCAAACCCTTGAACACATCGAAAGGCCGTGCAGCGCGACCAGGAAGAAAAAAAAAACCCTGCGTGGTTTCGTTGTCATCTCCGTGGGGGACAAAAAATACGCTCGTTCCGTTCGTTGTTGACGGCACATTTCATGCCATCGTTCGGATCAAACCTCGCGCGAATTTCTGGCATTTTGCGGGCGGCGCGGATACCGTAGAACTACCCCCGAGGCTCATTAGAGGGATGAGACATTCTCTAACCGCTTCAAGCACAACCTGTAGCGGGAATGCGACGTTTAAGCAAGCAGGAATGTGCCATTATAAATGATATTCTCGACCTCCACACAAATAAGTCGCTTGAGTTGGGGGGCAGGGCCCTCATTTGCTTTCCATATTCAGACCACAAGGTCACCGTTTAGTTTTTTTCTCACCCCCACCCCCACCCCCCAATTCGATTCCAATTAACCCATCAGTTGTCGATGTCAAGTGCCGGAAAATGTATTTGAAACTCTCAAAGGGCAGTGAATCACCCCGTGTTAAGAAATGGCCTGTGGAAGGTGATATCACAGGACTACTGCTGAGATCCCTGCAAATGACCTATCTGCACTCGGAGGTATTGTTACTATCCCATGGGCCCTACTGAAGAGATGTTCATTGCAAGGCAGTCAACATGAAAACTAATTTTGAGAGCTTGAATTTTGGCTAATTCAATTTTTTCGTGCGAGCATCGCTCACTGGATGAAGACCACCGCACTTGAGAAGCCAGTTTAATCATGGATGGGTGAACACTGGATTCGAACCAACGATTTCTCATCGGTGCTGCCTCAGTGCTCCAACCTGTGAGCCACCCGGCCACCTCCCAGCGCGTTCACGTGACCTCTGTTCGCGTTCATTCATCGTTACTCAGGAAAGCCTTTCTGAGTCTCTGACACTCATCTTCAGGAGGGGTCCTGTTATGTTTTCTAAGTCGGAGGCCGATGTTGCTGCTGCTGCTGCTGTGTGTAATCCCATTTGAGTAATTTGAAGGTAATTTTTCAGCATTGCGATGTTTGGCCAATACCGGTGACACTGCGATTGTTCAGCTGCGGAGAGGAAAGCGACGAACCCAGACGAAGCCCACGCTGGACACGGGAGAACACGCTGACCAGCGCCCGAGTTGGGAGTCGAACCCAGCTGCTTCTAGCTGCGAGGCGCGAACGCTACCACTGCGTCAGTAATAATGCAACACTTTTAGCGTCATCTCTCAGGCGAGGGCTGCGACTCGTAGACGTGTAGTGATCGTGCTGTTACGTCAACTAACACGGGTGCACGTCGTGCCGTGCTGCCACTTGCCGCATTCACGAGTGGACGCGGAACATTGCGCTTATTTAACGTGCAATTTATACCCCCGCGTCGAAATCGAAAAGTGTTGGAATTCAAATTTACGGGCAGCGGTTATGGAGCAAACAATTTGAGTCGATCGCCCTCGTTTCTGCATTGATCAAAGAGCGCCGTATACGGACGGCGCTCGGCGTGAACGAGATGTACGCCGCTTAATGGAGCTCACCTCAAAGGAGGTGCTCAATAAAATTAAGATCCTGTCTTCATAAACAAGACGCGCGCTGCACGCGGCCGCTGTGAACATATTCCATAAAACACCCAGGCACACTCTCTTACAGACAAGACACATTTGCTGTGTGGCAGCTCTCTCTCTCTCTCTCGCAGATATCAAGAAAGCCAAAGTGATTTGTTGTTTGAACGAGAAATCAAGTTGGTACTGAATTCCTCTCTCACAACCCTGAGCCAGTGGTTGAAATTCCAGATTCCTGTGGTGGGGGCGAGTCTATCCATAGAACGACCACAAAGTGGTACGCGGAATTATCGATCCGCGAGCCGAGTCAAGGGGAAAGCGGGATATGAACTCCGCAACGTTCCCATGGCGAGCCGCTTGCCCTCCCGCTCAGCTGCAGTTCAGTTGTCCTGTTGGCTTCGTGGCCTGCGATGAAGATGTGTTCATTCTCATCGCTTGTAGCGACGAGCAGTGTACCACCCCGTGGCAGAGAAAAGCCCTAGAAGCCCCACGTCAGCGGGCCACTGTGTCCACACCCGAGGGGCACGCATTGTGTATGCCCTGCAGAGCGTTTTCATCGCATGTCAATCAAACCGAACAATATTTTCATTCTCAGCGCTGTAGAAAGGAAAGTTGAGTGACACGCTCAAGTTGAACACGGTTGGTTTTTCGGCAACCGGCCAGGGCCGCCAACTCACTACACTCGGATCTGGTTTAATTACGAGATAAATATAACCAGACAGTATATACGCCTCCTTGCCCGTATCTGTCTCCCCGCAACAATCTACAATAGCACTGTGGGGTTTGGTTACCACAGGTGGAATTTACAGGCGGTGGAAAAAGCCCGGATTTGAACCCTTGACGGCGCACGCGCCGGGTTCAGTGTCTCAGACGAGGCATGGGCCCCCTGAGCCTCCAGCCGCCTCCCTCACATGGAGATATTAAACCGGCAATTGATAGTTATGGACAGACGTGTTATGCTGACAGAAATCCTATTTACTGGCCCCGGTTGTTGCTCGGGCCATCTCTCGCGTACCATTCTCAGCGGTTGTCACTCGAGCATGTAAAGATCGGTCTTCTGGCTAACGGTGTTTGATGTACAAATGCTTTAACGAGGCATTTTCCCATCAATTGATCATTAACTCCTTTAATTGTAAGACCAGGAGGGAGCTGCATGATGTGGCATAGCGCTGGCTTTTATGGAGCTAATGATTGTTTTAATGCTAAGAAAATCTATTACAAACAAGCCAAAGTTTTTCCTTACTCTACTGAGGATTCGTGTGGACGCTCATCCTGAGCCATTGTCAGAAATTCCACTTTCCCATACCAGGGTCCAGTCCGTCCTAAGGAAGACCACTGTTCACCCCCCAAAGTGATACGCAGGAATACAACTCGGAGGAATGATTGACTTCACTGAGATTGGGATGCTCACGAACAGACCTTGCCTCTTTAGCCGATTAGGCCAAACAACGGAGTGTACGTGTATTGCTTTGTATGCAAGCGAATGATACGCTAGTCGCCCGGGAGAGCAGCCCAGCGCCGGGCAGCTAGAACCCAGCGAGGTGGCACAGTGTGCCGCACAGCTGGGGCAGCTGCCAGCCATCTCTGTAGGTTAACCCACATCTCTCTAGGTTAACCCACATCTCTGTAGGTTAACCCACATCTCTGTAGGTTATCCCACAGCGGCTCTGGTCCATGATCTGCCAACGAGCCTTGGGCAATTCAATTGTCCCCATAAGTGCACCTAGCCTGGAACGAGCCCCCCGGGTGTGACGTCACCGCTGCTCGGTGGCGAATGGCAGCTGTCGTCGTCGGTGGTAGTGTGGGTAGGAGGGAGTCGGGTGCAAGTCGTCTCGGCTCACAGCAGACCTGATGCCCCAAGTGTAACCGCATCCATGGAGAGACCCCCCACCGGACCAATACACAAGGCTGTGCCGTTCGCCAACTTGTGAATTTGCAGATTATTTTTAAACTCGAGTGATACAGCAATTCTCCAAGAAGATTAGGCACATATGTGTACGTCTCTCGTGAACCTGGAACTGCGTTACTAATATCTGTTGATAAAGCAATAGCCTAGTGATATGTACGCATTTAAATGTGCCAATTTAGGTTGACTTAAGACTTGGTCCATGAACGCAGAATATCACAGCGGTACACGACCGTTGCATTTACGTAGCAATGTTGTATATGCCGCGCTAGCAGTTGCTTTCAGTGAGTAACATGCAGTACAGTGTATATTCTTGGCCTGGTACGACTCTTAATTATGTATTGGCAACAGGCCCAGAACTATTCATGTCCACCTCGTTTAATCTGTACTGTACTCCCATCTGCTGTATATCTCAAGAGTACGGTAAATTCTGCCCGCTGTAAAACTCACCCTGTTATAATCCGTTCGCAAGGTACAGGGCAGGAGGCCGCGAATCTTGTCCCTTTGCGCAATTTGTAATGGCCAAATGGAATAGCCATTGAATATAAAACGCGTTGGGGTGAAGGGGACATTTTTTGTTTGTTGATTAACACGAAATGGCCATCGTTTACGAGCGGCCGTTAGCGCCGGGCCCCCCGGCTCTAGTGCCCCGTGGAGGCCCGCGGCGGCCCGGGGCCACCGTGTGGACATCGGCAAAGGGGGGCGAAAAAGTGCCCAAACGCTGAAAAAGGCGACGACGAGTTTGGGAGAAGGGGCACGCGGCTTCATGGTCGAGCTCGCCAGCCCACCGCTGGCGAGCCACCCCCTGACCCCTGACCCTGACCACCGAGCCAGCCGAAGACTCGCACGAGTCCGACCACGTGACTCAATTCAACTCGTCACGAATACTGGCACCTCTCGCTGACCCTCACCTCCTCGCCGTCTGCCCTCTTCCTCGGTCATGCTCGTTACGGCGTGGCGGGTATCCTTCGTAGGCCGATCGACAAGGACGCCCCCGACGCGTTTCCTGAGCCCAGTGCCGCTCGCAGCGCGGGCGGCCCTCCCGTTGACCGCACCGCGGCCGCAGCTGCGGCCAAGCCCCGAGGGTCGGGGCACGCCCCGGCCGTCTGCTTCCTAAAGATAAAGGGCAGTCGATGGGCGCGTGTTCCACTCAATTAGAAAGTACGCCGAGGTTGCACCCCCTCCGTCCGCCGCCCCCCCACCCATCAACCGCTGGGCCCAACACCTGGCTAGCCGAGTGGGGATACGGCCGTGGGCGCAAGGGAGGGAGGGGAGGGAGGGAGGCGGGTGTCAGTGGCAGGCTCAGTACAGAGGCGGCGATGGAAGTGGCAGAGACGATCCATACTCTCTCTCTCTCTCACAACTCCCCACTCGCCGTCGCGGTGCCCTTCTGAAGCGCGACCTCTGGGGACTCCCAGACCTCCAGGCGAGGCAGACGGGGAGGGGGGCAGCGGTGGGGGGGGGGGATGGGTTAGGGGGAGCTGGTGGTGGAATGTGTGACTGATCACACCAAAGGTGCGACACTTCACACCCTAGATTTGGAAAGTTGCACTCGGAGCAATGATAATGGGGATCGGCCGCCGTCAGACGAGATGCGTTGAATTCCGCGCGCGATGTCGCCCGAGCGGGAGCCGGGGTGGCGCGAAGCTTCGCGAATGCTGCTGCTCCGCGCACCACTCGGCCTGCACTTATTAATTCTTAACGCACAGGTGGAGACATCGCCATGGCAATAGGAGCCGACCGCCCGTCTGCACTGTACCGTCTGAGTTTTCATCTGCCGTTTGTGCTCAAAGATATGAAGAAAAAAAGCTTCGGCCGCGATCAGTCCAGACGACGGGGTTTTGTTTTTCGCGACCGCGACCATCGCGAACGATTCCATCCCGCTGTCGCTCCCCCCGCAACCTCCGATGAGCACGCTTGGCTCCGTGCGGTGCGAAAGAAGTTCAACATGCATACACACTTACAAACGGGCACTGGAAACTGTGCATTTCCATTGTCGCGCCCAGACCAGCGCTGAAATTGCCCGTGGAAGTGGAGACTCCATCTTTAATTGTATTTATCTGGGTTTTTTTTTTGCTTTCTTCCAACTGTATTGCAATGTCGCTGGCGACATGACGTCAAGCGAGGAAGGAATTTCCACACGGACCCCTGCGTCTCGGTGGCGGTGGTCTTAGTGCTCCGACGCGGTCGTTGCAACCTCCCTGAGCCACCGACCAACCCCAGGGGGCCAGCCCCTCTTGAAGACAACCGCCGCATTTAATTTAATTGTTCAACACATTAGGGCGTTTTCACTTCGAGGGCACAGATCACGCGAAGTTTTTTTTTTAAGCCAATAATTTACGCAAGAAAACCTTGCCCAGTCTCTTTTTCAGGAGGCGCCTGCTTTGTCAAGTAAACAAAAAAATGACCCACAAATTACTCGGTTGGGACTATTGCCCCAGCTGTCAGACGAATGCCCATTGTGCAGGCCAGGTGCCGAGTCACATTGTGCCCACAGGGACAGCTGCCATCGGGGGTGCCCTTTCGAATGTGTTGAGACGAGAGGTGACGCCGTGCGGCGCTCGGCGTACAGGAGGGCGGCTCTACCAACAACGAATCGTTCTCCTAACGCCGTGGCCAGCCCTGCGGGGCGCGTGGAGGAGGGGCGGGGGCGGCAACCCATCCAAGCGATAACCAGGCCCCCAAACCCTGCTTGGCTTGCACGGGCGGGCGATCGGGTACGTTCCGGGGTTATTTTGGTCGCAGGCGTTTGCTTGGCCCCTCGCTCATTAGTGAGGCGGCGGCGGTGGCGGCGGCGGCGTCGTGCGGGCCCCCGCGGCCCCCACGGGCCCCGCACCGCTGCACCTGGGGCAGCGCGCGTCTCGCACTAATCAAGCTGTCAGCCGCGCTTGTAGCGACATGACGGACGGCACGCACGCGGACCCAGCCTGCGCCACCTCGGATTAAATCAGATCAATCAGATCCACTGTGCAAGGTGCGAGGAGGAGGAGGAGGAGGACGGTGGTGGTGGTGCTGCTGCTGCGACCTCTCCCTCTGTCTCTCGCTCTCCCTCTGTCTCTCCCTCTCTCTCGCTTTCCCTCCCTCCCTCCCTCTCTCCCCACCTCTCTCACGTTGGGGGGACCTCTGCCTTCCCCGGGGCCCGTGCTCCGATTGTGCACGGTGGAAATGGGGGCTTGGGACGACGCGTCGGTTAAAGTCGATTCCGCTGGCGATGCTTGCGTCGGTTGCTTTATGAAAATTGTACGTAATATGCAAATTAAGTGCAGCGATTATGCAAATTATATGTGAATGATATCTCGGAGAAGTAGGCAAAATTCCACATAGAGGAGCTCTTTAGAGAGCGAGAGCTCCTTTTGGCAGAGACAATTGCATGGCTGCACCTTTATCTTTTACCGTGTATCTGCGATTGGCAGGCCAATGAAGCACTCAAACATGTTTAGAATATCACGCGTGTGAAACAATGGAACTGGGAAACGTTTAAAAAAAAAACTCGAGACATCAAATGATAGTTTCTTGAATTGCAGTGCAACCCAGCCGAAGCAATGGCAACCGAGGGGTGAACTTCACCTTTGCTGGAATCCGTACGACCTGGACCACATCGAGGAGCAAAGGTGAATGCTTAAAGCAAGAGAGATGCTCTTGTTGGTTTGTGTGACGTCTCGGATGGTGGTGGTGGTGGTGGTGGACGGTGCTTAGCCTCTGCTCACGTGTCCGTAGGCGCTGCCCATCGGGCAGGATGGGCTCTGAGTAGTGGTTCGTACGCACGCACGCGTCATCGGAGTTTTGTGTTTGGAGGGTCTGATGGAATGCTGGCAGTGAGTTAAGACCGCTGCGGGGATCACAAGGCACAAGTTAAAATAAAATAACAACCTCGACAAATTCGTCGTTAACACTGCAGCTAAGCAGCTTGAGAATATTTCACAAGTTCAAATGTCCGGCCTTCTTCTTCGCAGCAGAGAGAAATCATTAAGATTGACGTACTGTGTTTAATATCTCACAATACCTAACGATAAGTCAACCGTTCTGCTCTCATTATTGTGAATGAGGAGCATTGCCCGTAACTTTAGCCGATTGAATTCATGTCACCGTCACGAGGCGTCACGAGTGACGAACCGCGTGGGTTTTGTTGCAGTGGAATACGTAGATGGTGTGGGCAAGCGCTCTCCACTGAGCCACCCCGCATCATCGAGCCACCTGCTGATACACCAAACACTGTGCGGCGAGCTCACTGAGCCACCCCACTCAGCCACCCTGCTGAGTCACCAGACACCGTGCGGCGAGCTCACTGAGCCAGCCCACTCAGCCACCCTGCTCAGCCACCCTGCTCAGCCACCAGACACCGTGCGGTGAGCTCACTGAGCCACCCCACTCAGCCACCAAACACCGTGTGGTGAGCTCACTGAGCCACCCACTCAGCCACCAGACACCGTGCGGTG
>CM025607.2:20466607-20478220 GCA_014621495.2 Entosphenus tridentatus | reverse complement strand
GGTGAGCTCACTGAGCCACCCACTCAGCCACCAGACACCGTGCGGTGAGCTCACTGAGCCACCCACTCAGCCACCAGACACCGTGCGGTGAGCTCACTGAGCCATCCACTCAGCCACCAAACACCGTGTGGCGAGCTCACTGAGCCACCCACTCAGCCACCAGACACCGTGCGGCGAGCTCACTGATCCACCCACTCAGTCACCAGACACCGTGCGGCGAGCTCACTGAGCCACCCACTCAGCCACCAGACACCGTGCGGCGAGCTCACTGAGCCACCCACTCAGCCACCCAATACCACGGAGGCACCCCGCTGAGCCACCCCACTCCCGCTCTTCACTCGCGGTTCCTCCCAGCGCGGCACTCTTCCCGCGCCGCGTCTCCCCACTAATCACCTCTCACCCCCTTCCCCTCCCCCACACGCCCCCTCCGCCCCATACCCCCCCCCCGCTTTGCTTACCTGAAGTGCTCATTATCACTGCTCATTTGTGGCACTGGTGGGGTGTGTGGCTGGGTGGCTGGGCGAGGTGGGGGCGGTGGGGGTGCTCGTGTGCATGTGGACTCTACGTTGGCTGGGCGAGCGGTCACGGCAGCCAGCGGCAGTCTCGCAGTGGGCGAGCGCCCGGCACTTGACTTTGGGACGACGGAGCGGGGGGAGTGGCGGGCGGGGGGGGCGGGGTAACGTCGCGTTTAATTGGAGCCACGGCCGCGCTCGGATTTCGTAGGCGTGCGCCCTCGCCGCGGACGCCGTGTTGTGGCACGATAATTGGGGTGGAACAAACACTCGTGTGCACATGTCGGCGGGCGTGTACACACACGTGTACGTACACACGTACGTGTGTACACACACGTACGTGTGTACACACACGTACGTGTACGTACACGTGTACACACACGTACACGTGTACACACACGTACACGTGTACACACACGTACGTGTACGTGTGCACGTTTTATAATTCCACACAGAGACGCGGCTTGGGTGATTGGGAGCAGACTAGAAACACCACCGTGATGGCCACCAAGCACCACCACTTTGCTGTCCTCCTCGCCCTCTCAGCTCTCCTCCGCTCAGATTGAGAACCGTTCCCAACAGCGTCACCCACAGTCGTCCTACACACTGGACTTCAGTGTCTCGCTCGCTCTTTTCCGGAACGGTGCCGTAGGCTGGCTTGAAATACGGATTAAACGGCGTAAGGCACTCCCACTACAATGCAAGGTGCGCCTGTCCGCGTAACAAATCCTACGCTACCGTGCCCTCTTAGCCACACACCGCCGGCAGTGTGGAGGTGCGACGGATGCGGCTGGGTGCCAAGAATAATGCCCGGCGCAGCGTACGGCCCAGATTGACGTCTCCATGAAGCGCATGCTCGTGCCACACATGGGGTGATAACGGAGCCCTCGCCAACGCGCGCCTCGTGCCCGCTCCAGGCAAGAGTTTGCGAGGGTGCCGACGGGCATCGACTCGTATCCGCTCCACCTTCGATGGTGCTGTTTGTTGCTGTATCCTTGTGCCCGGCATTTCGTAAAAATAATGACGACACCTACGTCTACTGTACGCCTCACCCCTTCCAGCTGCCGTGCCCTCGGTTCACGCCGGCGCTCGGAGCACGTGGCACCGCCCCATCTCAAATCGTCGAAAGCACGCACGCACGCGGTGCACAAACGCACGCACGCGGTGCACCCACGCACGCACGCGGTGCACAAACGCACGCACGCACGCACGCGGTGCACAAACGCACGCACGCATGCACGCGGTGCACAAACGCACGCACGCGGTGCACAAACGCACGCACGCGGTGCACCCACGCACGCACGCATGCACGCGGTGCACAAACGCACGCACGCGGTCCACGCCGCGACGTTTCACTCGAGTCGTGACAACGGCACTCGCCCTACCCGGAGCCTCGGCGCTCCCTCCGCGTGTGCGAGGGTGCGCTCGACGTTTCGTTCCGTGCGAAGCGGCTACAGCGGGGCACGGCGCTCGGAGCGCCGTCTCCCCACGCACCGCTCGCTGCCCGTGACCTCAATTACGCGCATTCCCCCGGGGGTTGCCGCGCCGCGTTTGGGCCCCGTCGGCCGTCTCGGGCGAAGCCGCGACCCCGTGGCGCGCTCCGAGGCGTGAGTGCTGTTTACCTGCCGCGAGTTGTGATTGGGCGACTGCGAGGACGCCAAGGTTGACGCTATCAGCGCGTTGAATGATCGTCAATTGGTGAAGCGCGGCGAATTTACTGAACTGCAGGAGCGAAATAAAGAATCGGATATCCCGGCGCTCATTTTGGTAGCGCTTCGCCCCTCTGGAGGGAGAGAACCTGACCATCATCACTTACGCGGCGCTTTATGTGTGCGAGCGTGTGCGCGAGTACACGTCGCTGTGTGTGAGTGTGTGCGCGTGCAAAGTGGACCCCCCTAATGGAATATCTTCGCCGGTTAGAAACATTTAGGCTGGCCTGCCTACGATCCATCTTGGGTTTAACCAGGCTGGATTGTGTGAGGAGCTCACAAATCCTTGAAAGATCTGGACAAAGTCCCATCGGTGAGCTCCTCCGGCAGGCAAGGCTGCGTCGGCTGGGTCATGTAGCCCGCATGCCCAGCCACCGCATGCGTAAACAGCTTTTGTTCGGCCGGATCGAGGGGGCTAAACGGGCGCGGCACGGGCTAGAGAAGAGATGGAGTGATGTGGTACAGGAGGACGTGGAGCTGAGTGGACTTGCCGATGACTGGTTCCAGGGGTGTCAAGATCGGCCTCAGTGGAGGAGGCTCGTGAAGGACGCTACTGGGCAGTTGGAGGCAGTCGCCCTCCAACGACAACGAAGGGCGGAGGAGCGACGCTCACAACAACGAGCGGAGCGCCGGGTGGATAAAGCACAGCAAGTTGGCACAGTAGGGGGCACAGGTGGTGCATCAGCCAGTCATCTCGGTCATCTCAGTCAGTCGAACCGTGGCACCTGTGTCTGCCCCGTGACCTCCTGCCAGCGGGCGTTCGACACTTCACGTGGCCTCAACGTGCACATAGCCTGGCACAAGCGTCGTGGTGACGTCACCGCCACTTAGTGGCGAATGGCGGTTGTTGTTGCGTGCAAAGTGCAGGCCAAATGGAAAGTAAGTGTTGCAGCCTCGGCACAATGGCTCCGTTGCAAAAATCAAGCTCATTCCACTAAATGATTATCAATAATTCATACCTGAATATTGGGCTGCAACGTGAGCCTGATAACGCGCCGATGGGAATCGGTTAAGTACCGCATTCCATACACACTTCGGATTTGCTCTGCTGCTGCCAACAATGTGTGGAACTCACTCCCAGGCTCTTGCTGTCTGTGCTGTTGAGTCTCTTAGCCTATCATCCCTGTGGGTCAATAAAATGCACACCACTTTGTGAAGAAAGTCACCTGTGGTTGCCGTATGGATAGGCTTATCGCCATCATATAATTATGGAATTTCCACCACTTGCTCAGGGTCAGCGGTGGTATGTTGAACTTCTTTCGCACCGTATGTAGCCAACCATGCTTATCGGGGGGGGGGGGTGGTGGAAGGACAACAAACTAAAGACAAAAAGCAGTTCTAAAGAAACGAGTTTTCAGTCGCTCCAGCGGCTTCCCGATATCGGAGAGGAGAGCATTCCAGACGGCCTCTGCCTAGGACCGGCTGCCTCCGGTGCCCTCTTTGCCACCCTCGCGTCCACGTCGCCGCGCGCGGTGGTGGAGCCGCTCCGCTGTCGCCGCGCGGAACGACGCGGATTTGCCAAAGCACGGCCCCCCCCTTGCTCGCCCCCCCCACCCCCCCCCACACCGGCCCTCTCGGCTCGACAAGCGAACACATTCCTACCGCGTACGCGAGCGATCTGCGATGAACTAGCGACGGTGGTCGCGAGGCAGACAGCGGGGAGACGGGGGGAGGCGTGAGGGTGGGTGAGATGGGGGGGGCTCTAAGCAGACCCCATTTTTTTGGAAGACCCCCCCCCCCCCACCCTTTAAATGTATAATCTCCGAGTGAGGTTATGGAAGATTTTGGCGTATTGAGATAAGAAAAATGTAGACAAAAACAGAGATGCAGAGTGAGATGAGAGACGGGAGATGCAGACAAGATAGTGACAAGAGAATGTAATCGGATTTTCGTGTCAGTTAGTTCGTTGTGTCCGTTGGGATGTGAATTGAGCTGATGCTTGACGCCCCCTGAATCCGGGGCCCCGTTTGCCGATTGTGGCACTCGGCTTGGGCACTGGCTGTGTGTTAGGTGCCATCTTGGACACGTGTCCACTGCGCTGGGTTCCCTTTTGGTTTTCGTAGCGGCTGAGATGGCGCGACAGCTTTGGCGGGAGGCCTTCGACCAGCAGTGGATTATCACGCGGCCGATGGTGATGACGATGCCGATGGTGACGACGATGCCGATGGTGACGAGAGGGAGAGCTCGCAGAGCAAGCCGGCGTCAGCCTCGCGCTCAGCACGCCCAACTGCCCGGCCTGCATCTCGTGACTTCTATATATATATGTATATTCTTACCGACATTTTATCGCTGGATGCACAGTGGAGGAAGGACAGTGTGCCTCAAAGGGCCTGAGGCTAAAGCGCAACCTTTTGATTACGGCTGTCTGGGCGACTCCCACGGACGTGCCTGACGGCCGCTCACTGTGGCCACTGGCACAGCCGCCGATGACTTGCTCAGTGAGACGCGGCGAGTCGCAGGGTTTGCAACATGATTTCGTTTTCTTGTTTGTGTCACACTGGCGACGTAAAAATAGCACGACTGAAAGTCTAATACTCGAGGAGCTTGTTGGCGGTTCTCATCGCGGTCATTCCGCTCGTGCGGCATCGCCGGATCGTGAACCGCAGCGGTTGAATCTCACGCCCGGCTCGACGTGTCGGTGGTAAACTTCAAGTAGCGGTGTGGTGGAGTGCACACGCACGCCCTGCGTCCGCTGCACCCGCATCGAGGACGTGGTCTCCCAGACGCGCAGCCTGTTTCGTCTCGTCCACACCGTGCTTGACCACCACACGCCCGCAGTTTCACAACTTACAAACACACATTGCACATGCAATGCTTTACACTATCTGCTTCTTCCCTCCCACCCATTGTCTCTTTTCCAAAGCTCTTGCGATCGCTACAATTCTTATTACAAAACTTTGATCGTGCCGGTCGTCGCTGGCAACTTGGCGTTTTGGGCTTCTGGGCCCTGTGCCCAGCAACCGTGTAAACATATCGAGTCCTGGTCGACCCAAGAACCTGGTTTTGCCAGCGAGCATCTTTATTATTGAAGCCCGAGGGATTAACGAGCTCCGGTCGTGTTATCCCATCTGCGCTGACGTTGAGCGGGGCGGGTGGCGGTGACGTCGGGGAGAGCCTTGACCTCGCCTCGTCCGATGCGGTTATATTTAACAAGAACTACGGCGGCGGCGGCGGCGGCGGCGGCGCGCACCGCTTGCCGTAAGGACACCACAACCGGAGCCCCTCTGGGCTTTGTGAGAATCACTTTAGACGTGGCGGCTAACACGCTAAGGAGAGCGGAGCGCCGGGAGAGACGCGCCCAGAGCGTTGTGGCGCGCGGGAAGAGTCCTCCGTGGGTCCTCCGGAGTCCTCCCAGAGTCATTCGCCAATCCTGGGTGCGGCAGTGGCAATCCGCGACGCGGCTCTAGCAGGACGCGGCGTGCGTCGTCGTGGTTGTGCCGCGCCGCGAAGATCGCCGCCGCTCGCGTTCGCGGCACCGTCGTCGTAGTCCGGCACGATGTCCGACGTTTCCCTCCGCGTGCCGGGAGCTTCCTCGGCAACCGAATGCATTTCACAAGCCGATGGATCCTGGGTGTGGGTTTCCCATCGCTCAGAAAGACGCGAGATGTTTCCATGGCTGTTGGGACAGGCGTCGTGGGCCAACCGTCGTGGGACACACCGCGAAGGAGCTGTCCCCTTGGCCCTTTCAACTTCCGTGCCAATTGTCACCCCTCCCACAATCCCTCTGGTTTTTGCGGACCGTCTCGGTGCGGATCGTCTCGGGGTCGTTTTACGTTCCAGCACGGTCCGCCCGCCGCGTGGCGGTCGAGGCGACGGCGCTCGTCCTGCCGCTCGCGCGTCGTTGGCGCGTGCGGAGTCGCCCCCCTCTGCGCTGCCGCGGCAAGCTGCCCTCCGATACGCGGACGCCATCGGAACTTCCCATGATCATTGCTACCGTGAAGCGGCCGGTGAACGCGATCTCCAATCTCTCTCCCTCTTCGAGCGGTGCTCCTCTCCCCGGCAAACGGCAAAAGTGAGGCGTCGCGCAAACAAGCGCGGCTCTAAACCCGACCCTCTCCTTTCACCTTCACGGCCGCGGAGCCCCGACTCTGTCAGGCGGGCGATACATCACAAGTTTTCACAGCAGGCACCGCTGCCCTTATCCACGCAATCGCGCAGTAAATCAAAACAACGACCCTGTTTTGCGAAACCGTCCCCGGCCGTTATATTTACCGGGACCACACGAGGTAATTGTGGGGGCGGGTGGGCGCGGAGAGGAGAGGAGTGGCCTCGCTTAACGAGAGCAGCAGACGACAGCCCGCCGTCCCCTGCGAGCGCGCTCGCCCGCCCTCCGCGGCCCTCTAGCCGTAACCCGATCGCGGCGCGTCCAATTACTCCGATGTGTGCGGGGCGACGCGCGACGAGGAGGCCTGCGCTGTGAGCGCAGCGCTGCGACGACGCCGCCGCCGTCCCCAGCGGGCGTCCGCGCACGCCCCTCCGGCGTGGCTGCCGTGTCGGTTCTCGTGCGGGCGCGCGCGCGCGTTTGAGCGTGCCTGCGTGTCTGAGCGTGTGCGCGCGCTCTTTAGCGTTTGCAATGCTCAGCCTAAACAGTCAAAGCAAAGGACATCGTTTGTGAGAGGAGCGACTAGCGGCGCTCGTTTGCACGGGGGATGCGGTGCCACTTGCCCGGAAGATGGCTGCGGACCGGCTGTCATCCTGCCCCCAAGTGAGGGTTATGAAATCGGACGCGCGTCACAGACAATTAATTTCGCGAGTGTTCGGCTGTTTGCGCAAAGCGGAATTTGCTCTCGGTTGGTGATGCTTTGGTTCTTTTTGGGAAGAAATTGGCGCCGTCACATTCGGGCTCCCATTGCATGCTGGGAGTTTGTGAAGCGGGAGGGGATGGGAATGGCAGCAGCGTCTGGGCTGAGGCCTCCCATGGTGTTCAGTGAACCGGACGGTCGTTGTTTCGTGTCTGCGCCGTGCAGCATTGCACCTCACGGTTGAGTGTTTATTTTTATTTTATTTTTTATTCATCCCGGTTGCCCAACACAAGCCCCAAATGTCAAGCGTTCAGCAACAGGACGGCGCGATTGAAGCTGTCAAAAGATGAGAGCTAATCATCCCCTTCTTGAATTGAACGAGGTTATTATGCACTCTTAAATCTGAATTGGAAGCTCACCTCTGATTAGCACGTTTGGCTACGAATGGTACGAATTAATTTCATAGTATACTTAAGAACCTGGCAAAAGAGACGATGGTGGGACGAGGGAATTCCCACGGGGAGTAGTGCAGGGAACAAGCAGAGAGAGATTTGTTATGACCTGCAGTGTGGTGAGTGGGTGTGTGCTGTACAAACTCGGCGACCCGAGTTCAAATTCCGCTCACGGCCAACACAAGTGACGATTATTTGAACTGGTCTTGGGCCCCCCTAGGTCGACTCAGCCTCTAATGAGTACCTGGTGCGGTGTGTAAGCATCTTCATTCGGAAGATAAAGGCGGCCTGGCGTGGTGCTGGCCACCCACCTCCTCGTGTGCCGTGCCAGCCTTCGTAGGTGCTCGCTAACAGCACTTGCCCCAACAGTCTGTCAAGGCTATATGGGGGATCTTTGTCGTTGTTGTGTATGTGTGTGAGTGGTTGAGTGAATGTGTTGTTGTCGTGTCCTGCAGTGTTGGTGGTGGTTGAGCACAGTCGAGAAGGGACAGTTTGTGGTTGAGGCGCGTTGGGAGTGCAGCTCGCGATGACTCACGCCGTGCTGAGCCACGCACGCACGCGCACACGCCATCGCACGCACGCACGCGCACACGCCATCGCACGTGAACTGCCCCTCACTGCCCGCGGACCGTACCGACGCACGGCACGTTGGGGACGGCATCGGCAGGAATGGGTCGGTCAAAATGTGACGGTGGCTTTTTGTTTCCCCCTCTATGCCCCGGAGAGAAGAGCTCTCCGCCCGCAGCGCTTGCCCTGTGCCCTGGACGGTTCCTTTCACGAGACGGTGGCGGCGGGTCAAGTCGTCGTCGATCTGCGCAAGTAGCGCACGTGCCCCCCGTGCCCTCCCGTGAAGCTGCGACAACGGTGCGGGGTTCTTCACTCGCCGCCCCCGTCCACGCGCCCGCGGTTCGTCAAGTCGGCAGGTCGCACGCGACGCGGTTAAGCGCGGGGTACTCCCGTTTCTCTTTTATCTTCCAAGACGCCTGCCCAGCTTTTGAAAAGTTTGCCCGAAAATTCTCCCTAGGGGGACTCTCTCTCTCGAGCTCTCTCAAGGGCAGAGGGCCCTTCTGCCAGCCGTGGCACGAGCGACACATTTCAGGGCTCCACCTTTACAGTTTGTTCTCCACTCAAGGTGCTCGTGTACAAACAACACTGTGGCGTTAATGTTGTACAAAAAGCCCTTTTCTGTTCATATTAGTCGATAATTCTGCAGTTGAGATGATCACAACATTCTGCGTGGTCGACACAAGTCGGGTCAAAGTGATGTCCTGCTCAAATGAGCATTGAGGCATTGGTGCTCATATCATTTTTTACAGCCCTGAGCCAGCGGTGCAAATTCCACATTCCTATGGCGGGGGTGAGTTTATTCATAGGTCAAATCCCTACAAAGTGTTGCTTATTTTATCGAACCCTAAGAGATGATGGGCTGAGTCCCCTCGTCCCTTCCACGATGTGAACTCGCGGCCTTCTGATTGCCCCTGGGCCACGTGGTCAGGCTAATAGGAGGAGCGATGCAAGGCCTGAGCTGAAGCATTTTCATTCCCTGAAATATACTTTCATTAATTTAATATTTAAAACAAACATGCTTTGCATATTTTTCTTTTTGGGGCAATCATGCCGAGAGTGCCTGATCTCATTAGGACTCAGAAGCGAAGCAAGTGTGTGATTCTGGTATAGATGTGAGACCGTCTGGGAAAATAACAGGTGTTATAGGTCTGCGAGGTATTTAGGAGATGGTAGTACAACGATGGCTTGTCAAATCTATCTGTGCGGACCTTTGAGCGTTACCCCCCTCGCACGCGTGGCGAGGTTTCTCCGAGTTTTCCGGGTTTTTCCCACGTGAAACCACCAAACTCTCATCAACGACATTTGCCAAACAGCCCAATGTGGCAGGACCCTCCTGAAAAGCAATCCCTGGTACTCGCCGAGGGCTTTATTATTACTATTATCATAATTGCTACTCTTGTTACTTTTTTTTAAACGGGGATTTTTTTTTTGTTTGCGTGTGGCTCCTACGCGGTCGCTCTGCCTTATCTGTGCAGCAGCGAAAGCTCTCGCATCCCACGCCGAGCTGGAAAACTAGCGGTCGCGGCGACGGCGGCGACGGCGGCGACGGCGCCGCGACTCGATGGCCCTTGCCGCCTGCGTCACTCGCCGCCGTGCGTGCGTTGCAGACGCCACGCACGCACGCACCTCTCCCGCGTTTCGCCAGCTTTTGCCGATTGCGTGGGGTAACCGCCGCCCCGGCTTTTGTTTGCATTTGCAGCGGTGCCGTAATGAGAGTGAGCGCCAAGGTGCGCCGCCGCCGCCGCCGCTGCTGCTGCTGCGGTTGATTCACGAGGCCGTCGCGTCGCCGCCGCCACCGCCGCCGCTCTGCGGCCCCCAGGGCGGAACCGCGGCGACGCGCCGCGTGCCGAGAACGCCGGCGCCTCCTCCTCCTCCTCCGCCACGGGGTGAAGCTAATTGTCCATAATAACACCGGCGCGTCGATATCGCGCGTATGATTTAAGCGACGCTGCGCACCAAGCTGCACTCCGCCGTCGGTAAAGTCGACCGCGCGCACAGGATACACGCGCGTGCACGCTGCCGCACCGACTACGCGTTAGCGGGCTGCACAAGATCCTTTCGAGAACGGAATGAAAACCTTTCGGTGGAGCGCTACGCGATATTAAAAACACTCGGAGCCGTCGCCGACGAACGGCTTCACGCAGGAGCCCGATTCGTGCGAAGGTGCCGGGCGACGATTCGGAGCGAGCGTTGCAATATTAATGCCGCGAGCGGCAGATCGGCAGGGCCGTACGTCACGTCACGTCGCCGCGGCGCCGCTCCTCCGCGCCGGGGACTGTCGTCGGAAGAGTGAAGAAGCCTCCGACTCGGCACTCACTCGGTGTCTTTCCGTCGTCGAGTGCCGCGCCCCGCCGTCGTTATCCCGGCGCGAGGCTCCGGAGCGAAGAGCCGCGGGTCGGGGCCCTGCGCGAGTCGTGGGCGAGGGCCGGGGTTGGAAGAACCCCCCCCCCGCCTCGATTCGTCTGGCTGCCTCTCCCTCTCTTCCTTCCCTCCCGGGTCCCACCCCTCAAGACACTCGCGGCGCTCGACCAATCCGCGGCAAAACCGACGCGCGCGCGATGCAGATGCGCACGTGCATGCGCAGGCACGCGCGTGCGGGCGGGCGGGCACCCGCAAACGGTACCGGCGGGAAACCGGCGGAGCTATTAATAACCGGCACGACGGCCTAATCCGGATGCCGTGCCGCCGCCGCCGCTGCTGCTGCGGCGGTCGATTTGCGTGCGTGCGTGTGTGTCGGCGTGCGTGTGTGTCGGCGTGCGTGTGTGTCGGCGTGCGTGTGTGTCGGCGTGCGTGTGTCGGTGTTGTTTATCGGCGCGTTAGCGGTAAAGCGGCGGAACGTTTTTTTCCCCGCGGTGAGAGCGAGCCGCCCGGCCGAGCTCGGCCGGGCTCGGCGCGCGCGATTTCGCGAGGACGTTAAAAAGCGGTGGCCCGCGTTATTACGGAATCACCTCCCGGGTCTCTCGACTGCCCTAACGGGAACGGATGGTGCGCGGCTCCCTCCGTGGAGGGCCGTTCAATCATATCGCGGAGTGAAGCGCTTTGCAGCCTTCCATTAGAGGAGGCGGGGGGGGAATGATTATTTGCGACCGTCGCCCCGCGACACTTGTCGATGCGCCTAATGGAAACGAAGCGGTGCCCGCTCTCTCGCGCTACGGGCACCCGGGTCACGTACGCCCGCTGCTAACGCACGCGCCGTCCTCGCTGCCAGCCGGCGCGCTGACGATGGCGGCTCGTCCTGTGTGTGTTTGCGTGGGTTGGCGTGTGTTTGTGTGTTTGCTGGGTGAGGCCGTTCACCTACCGCATGTTGGTTGGCCTCGTTCCGACGGCCGCCCGCCGCTTCTGCTGGGATTTTGCCGACGCCGTGCGGGGAGGGCGTGGGGAGCTCATCGCGACAATCGGTGCCAAAAATCGGGGTCTGCACGCACGCACGCAGGCAGGCACGCAGGCGCGCGCGTTCCTGCGTGGCATGTTCGGCGTCGCGCTGTGCCCGCCCCGGCGATGCCCGCGCAGCCCAGCCGTGCCGTCGTCTTTTTTTGTCTTCCTTGGTTTTTGTCGTCTCGTTCCTCCTCTTCCTTCGTGCCGCCGTGCGGTGCACGTGAGGAGCCGGGGGGGGGGGGGGGGGGGGGGGGGG
>CM025607.2:20452595-20466507 GCA_014621495.2 Entosphenus tridentatus | reverse complement strand
CCCCCGGGGGCACAACGACGCGCGCAGGAGACGGCGGCGACGGCGGCGGCGGTGGCACAGAATTCGCCGGCGAAACGTCGGAGCAAGCGGAGTGGCGCACGTCGTTCCGCAGCGCCCGCTGGCTGCAGCCATCCCTTTGTGTCTGCGTGTGCGTGTGCGCGCGCGCACGCAGCGAGCGAGCGAGCCAGCGCGCGAGAGGGAGAGAGAGGGGGAGAGGGAGCGCGAGGGAGAGAAATGTGGTGGTTTAAGCGGCGACACGGGAAGGCGGCTAAACAGCCGGCGTGACCCCCCCGCTTCACGTCAGCTGACACAGCGGCTGGCGCGAACCGCCGCGCGCGCGCCACGGAACGCGTGCGCACGCGCGTGCCAGGGAAGTAGGTGGTCTTATGCGGGCACCGAAAAGTATGCGCATGCGCCGTCGGTGCCAGCGGGCACAGGTTTGCGCATTCTGGTGGTCGCGTGCGGCGGTGCCTGCGCGGGGGCGGCGGGGGCGGCGGGCGGGCGGGCACGCGCGCGGTGTGCCCTGTGACTCGGTGCCCGTGCGTGCGTTTGCGCTCGACGGGCAATCGCGCGGAGGCGACGCTTGCTCGCTTGGAGATTCGCGGAGGCGAATCCATCGCTCTGCCCGCCCACGGCTACCATCCCGGAGCGAAGACAGACGCGGGGTGCCCGAGCCGCACGCTCCAACACGCCCAGGCGAATGTTCGCGAGAGATGAAAAATATAAAAATTTAATTGCACTCGTCCACGAATGTGTTTTTTTTTTGTTCAGTTCGCAGACTGCAACTACGCATTGTCAGTTTGTTGCACGATTTTTTTTTTGTGAATTCATTTAGATTTTAAATGAGTTCCGGGAAATTGCAACAGACAAACGGGCATCGCCATTGATAAAGAATATATATTTCCGCGTCACATTGTTTGAAATTACTCAAATATAATGTGTTTTAAACCACAGTGCTCCGTCGCCTGCGTCATGATGTACGTTGCGTCCAACATATGAGCTCGTCTCACTTATATTCAAACGTATCGCCTGTTATTATCATTGCCTTGCGCGGACTCAGACGGATGCTCCCGATGGCTCTGCCGCCGGTCGCTCGTACGCTCAATCGCGGCGGCTTCACGGCAATCCCGGAGCCCACGGTTTCATCGATCGCCGGACGTGGCGGAGGGAGGGGAGGCCATTCGTCGGAGGGAAGGAGCAATGGCCTCCCGTCTTCCATGGATCGTCTCAGGCCTCCCTCCCCGAGCTAATTGATCCCTAATTTGCACGTTCCTGATTGGGTGGGCATTGACCGTCGGGATGCTCCGGTTGGGGGCGGGCGGCACCGGGAGCTGACCCCTGCCTGACCCGATTGAGTTGCGCGTCGATGGGCCGCGGCGCGCCGATACCGAGCTGCCAAATAATGGCGGAGGAATCCAAATAAGGAACTGGTCCCCCCGACTGCGTTACGCCCGGAGTGCTTCGTATCGAACGCCACCTGAAGCTTAACGAGCGCCACGGCCGCGTGGCATTTTTCTCGTTTGGTCGAACGTGGCCGCCCGATATCCTTTTACGGCAATTCCGGCGAGGTGGCCCATGTGCGCCGTGAATGCGATCAATGCGAGATGTAAGCACGCGCACGCGCGCGTGTGTGTGTGAACTTCTTTAGCACCGTACGTTGCCAACTGCGCTAATCGACGGTGCATGGGAAGGACAACAAACTCAACGCCAAAAGCAGTTCTAAAGAAATTAATGATTCGGTCTAGATTGAAAAGTGCATAGTTCCAGTGCCTTCCTAATATTGGAAAGAAGAGCATTCCGTGCAGTGACCGTCTTCGTTCGATGGCTAGCCAAAAGCGCGACGGTTTATGTTGCTTGGCGAGATCAGCAAGGTATTGTGGTTCATTTGTGGCAAAAAAAATGAACCACAGTGCCACGAATGAAATGAGATCTCGCGCGGGCAGAGTAATAGGCGGGCTTCGTTGGCGTGCCGCTTACATTAACAGCGGATCCGCGTACGGATCGGCAGGTGTCTTGCGGAGTTAACGGGCGGCTCGCGTTGAATATTGAAATCTTGCCCGTTGGTGGGCCTGTGGTGTGGGGGGGGGGAGTCGACAGCTTTGGGATGAATGGAGCTCCGAGGAAATCACATCGGAGCCTAATGACACCCGTACAAAACACAACAAGATTTACATCATGAATTGCATTTCATGAATAAAAATCTAATTTTGCATCCGGAAGATGTACGAACCAGGGACCTAAGTTGTAATTTTTTAAAAGGGAAAACATAATTTCTCCGATAGTATTATGTGTTTTTACACATATATATAATGTATGTCAAGGCTAATGTACCTGTCAGGTTCCCCATGTTTAATTCACGTTAAATATAAAATGTGTTTTACTTTAAACACCGACCGCCCCATGAAGCCTGGGAGCAAACACAGTGACGTGATGCATTGCATTGAAAACATCAAACAACCCTCACGAAATCGGTGAACTCAGAAACGGGTATTCTAATACCTGTATGTACGTACTCGCTATGTTTTCTAATCAAAAACCTCTCAACTGGAAGGCTACAATGGGAGAGCGTGGGTCCCTAATCTTGTTTAGTGCCCTCGCTTCTGATAAACTCAAATGTTGCTCCACTCGCAGAAGGCTTGGTCACAGCTACGCTTTTTCTTCCGTTAGGGTAAAGGCACAGCCCCTGCAATTGCTTCCTCGTGTCACTGCTGCCGGAAGGGCCTCGACTAAACGGAGCTTTAGAGAGCCTCCTTATACATCGGCCAGATGTCTTGGGAAGGGATTACGTTAAAATATCAACTCACCGCTATGCAAAGCTGAAATTAACAGAAGTTACGTCGTTGCTTTGTATGCGCAGAAATCTCTTTCGGTCCCACTGTACCCACCGTGACTACTGTACTCACTCCCCGTTCCTATCTCCCACATTCTCCCCACACTTCTCCCAAAACTGCGGACTGGCTATCAAAACCTCGCGCCACGCTGTAAGCGATTTGCTGTTCCCCTACGCGACACACACCGTCGCCGTCACCGCACACACCGTTCAGGCAAGTTGATTCGCGGCTGCGTTGCCAAGCGAGCTCTCCCAAGTGCGCCGAGTCTCAGCGCCTGCAGAAGAATCGCGTGGCGGCGCTTTGTCTATCCCCGTGCACCCGATCACCACAGTTCGCACAAACTGAGGCGTTTTCGAGCGGCAAAGCCCGACGGGATGTCCCAGCATACTTTGCAATGCAAGATGACGGCACCGTCCCTGCATGCGTTTTTGCGCACGGTCTCTCACCTTGACATGCAAAGCATGCTGGGACTTCTTGTTGTGTGCATCTGCTGTGTAAAACGCCGCTTTTGCCTTGAGAATTATCGGTTCAGTTCTGGCCCGTGGTCGATGGCCTTTGCGATGAGCCGCCGAAAGTTCTTGGACTCGGATACATTTGCCGCGATCGGTGTCGCTGAGCGCGACGGTGAAAACGGCCGACGCGGATGATCGTTAAAGGTGGGGCTTGAGGTCCGTCTCTCCGTCTCTCCTTTTCAAATGTTTTATTCCAGCTTTTCAGCAACAGCGGAACCGGCAAAATACAAAAGCACGAGGGTCAACTCGCACGCAAGGCACATTCTGCCGTCCCACCCTCGCCTTGGTGTAGGAGCATCGGGGGAGAGCCGAGCAGGAGACGAGAAAAGAGGAGGGAAGAGGACGGGAGGAGAAGAGAGGGAAAGAGGGGGCCCTCCGGCAAGGTGCTCACGATGGAGAATAGAATCAACTCAAAGGGGTCCCTCCGCCACCATCGCCAGGCTGCAACGTCGCCTGCTGCGTTTGCCACCACCGCGTCTCTACGCTCCGTCGCCCGCCGCGTCTCTCTCTGCTCTCCGGTGGCCCTGCACCACAGCTCACGGTGGAAGTCTCCACAGCAGCAGCATCGGCAGCCTCACGACTCAAACCCTACTCCTCCTCCTCGTCGCTACACCGAGGAGCAGGAGATCGTGGTCACTGCCGGGCGTCGTTTCCCAGTGGCAGCTCCCGCCGTCTGGAACGTGTCTATCGTCATCATCGTCGTCATCATCGTCGTCGTCGTCGTCGTCGTCGTCGTCGTCGTCATCGTCGTCATCATTGTCGTCGTCGTCGTCGTCATCGGCGTCATCGTCCCACTGCTGCTGTGCATTCGCAGCAGCGTTCAGTCTGCACTTATCTTGAAGCCACACTTTAAGGCCCCTCCTCTTTTTTAAATGCCCCACCTCTTCAAGGCCTCACCTCTTTCCCCTGGCTTTCGAACCACGCTGAGCTTGGGCGCTGCGTCTCAGACACACGGTCATTCATGTCCGTAAAATATAGTGCGCCTGTTCTAAATTGCATTCTTTATGTGACCTGGGGGGGGGGGGGGGGATTAGACCATGATCTTTGCGTAGTCTTCGTCGCCAGCGGTCCCAGAGACAGACCCTCCAGGTCTCTCGCTTTCAGGATTTCTCTCACAAGGCAGATGGAGGGAGGGGGCTGTCTGGCCTCTTCCTTTACCGCCGCTTGAACATCTGCAGCGCATTTTGACAAGATCCAGCTCAGCTGCTCTTGCCCCAGTTTCTGCGCGAGAGTTTTTTCCCCCCGTCCTTGTCTTGATCATCTGCGACATTTTCGATAACGGTGCACGCGCGTGTGCACGCGTGTGTGTGTGTTTGTGTAAGCTTGAAGAAATCTGTACGATAGAATACCGATTCTGTGTTATTGATTTAAAGATAATTAAAATAAATGTATTTAAGTTTGCGCGCTAACCTTTGGCGCAGGAGACGGAACATGAACACGACCAAATGGGCTCGCAATCGGAAAGACGTGAAGTTCAAATCCCAGCTGAGAGTTGACTCGGCCCATCATGCTATCTCGGTCGATAAAATGATCACCACGTTGGGGGGGAATTCAACAGCGGTTGTCCTATGGATAGGCTCGCCTCCGCTCTAGGAATTTGCAATTTCAACCGCTGGCTCAGGGGCTGTGAAGGGAGGTGGGCACCGATACATCAGCGCTCACTTGAGCAGGAAATCACTCCGACTTGTTTTGTATCTATCCCACGTGTGTGTGTGTGCGGTGCATATGGCGAGCGGTACTGGAGTGGTTTTCCTACTGCACCACAATACCGGTAGCCTGAGTTCGACTCCCAGCCAAAGATAACGTGCTGACTTATAACTTGTTGTGGGCATCCTCTAAGTCAACTCAGCCTTAAAACATGAATACCCAGTGGCGTGCGACAACAGAGTCAGAGGAAACATGGAACGTCTTGAGCCTGGACTTGAGCAGGGGCTGCGGGTCGACAGCACGGTCGGCTGGGGAGGCGGGGGAGGGGGTTGACAGTTCCAGACATTGGGAGCATCAGAGGAGAACCCCCCCAACAAATTCGAGGCTCCCTTAATGGACTGGCCTGCCAGCTTGCTTACTTCCCTTTTCCAGTGGGGTAACCACATTGAGCTGTGTGCCGCTGATTTAAAAGCGTGCGTGCGTGCGCCGTGCCCTTATCTTCCAGACAGGTGGAGTTTATCGCCTCTAAATGAACTGCAGAGCCGCAGGAAGGTTGTACGAGAGGCGCCGCCGCCGCCGCTGTGGTGGCGGTAACGAGCGAAATAGAAAGCAGTGGCCGGGGGGGGGGTCCCTCCACCCCTCGTGGGGTTTTTTGTTTTTTTCCCTCCCGGATCATCGTCGTCTTGTTGACGAGGCGGAGCCGCTGTCCCGGGGAAATCAGTTTGTGTATTCACGTGTAGTTGTTTCTCCCCTCTCCTGGTATTGTGGCAGCCCTGGAAACTAAAACGTCAATGTTGTATTTGACCAGCGGTAAGGCCCACTGAGCTATGTAGCTCTTTTTCAGGAGCCACCCGGCCATCACAGATGACAGCCCAACCGAGTGGCTTCTCTTCGTGTGGAAATCTACGGCGTCCCGAAGACTCCGACACGCGTGACGTCCGATCCTGAAAGGAGGGGCCGACTCGGTGCTGGGAGACGCAGCGATTGGCCGAGCGATGGACCCCGGCGGAGAGCACCGATCCTGGCACGGGGAGCTCTCCCACCTGCGGTGGTGGCGGCGGTGCCCGGCCTCAAGAAGCGAAGTAACAGCATGGGCTCCCAGCTTCACGCACTACTATGAGGGTGAACCATTTATCAACACGAGCTCGCAGCCTTTTACATTCATGTAAAGAAGCACGTAATGCTAATTGCGGCGATAACGTCATTGTGATTGGTGCCTCCGCTTATTGTTGCACGCAACGGTGATGTGGCGTGGCGTGCCCGGCATGCGACGTTCGTGGCCACGTGGCCACACGCAGGAATGATTTCTGCTCCGAGCTCGCGGCCGCTCAGCCACCGCCGCGTGCCAAGCCCGGTGACGCGCCACGGCAGTGATTGTTGTTAATGCCGTCATAAAACTCATTAATGTTGCGATTTGTGTATGTAATTATGCACTGTTGTGGGCCATTACGGGTTGTTAGATAAACAACTGCACACTTTTGTTATACACTAATAGCTCACGGGGCGCTGTGCGTGGATGTCAAACGGCAGCGTCCGATTCGGCAGGCGAAACCTGTTGCCGCTTCACCCTGCTGGGTCTCATCAGCTGAGCCGAACTTGATAGACAAATGCACGCCTGGGTTGCCAGATATGATTGGCAGTAGTCCTTCAGACATTGCTGTTTGCAGATCAATCAGACACGAGGACTCTTTATCCAAGCGCCATGCAAAGTCAATAACAGAAGCGCCTCTACGTGTGATCGTGGTGTAAGATTTATTAGCGCTTGTCCGGTTCGGTGGTGATGTGCCAAGACTGACTCAATGTTAAGGCCATAAGTTCAAATCCCCGCGAGGGCTCGATCCATCCCATTACCCCTCCGGGCCAGTGCCATGGGCACCAATTGGCAGAACGCCATCGGCGGTTGTCCTGTGGAGAGACGAAAGCTTGGCGTAGGAAGGTGTAATTTCCATCACCGAATGAGGGCCATCAGTCATGTGACTCTGACTCGACACAGTTCGTCTTGTGCCTAACACAATCGCGGGAATTTTTTTATTTTTTTAATGATTTTCCTCCATTGTGTAGATTCGAATCGTGGTACATGTCACGAGTTTTCCGCACGATGACATCGCAACATCCAAGCGGCTCCGGGCAAGGAGAGATCCGAGCGATGCCCCGAGCGACGTCACGTGCGTGCATCTCCTCGGCGTCACACTGTGCGGTGCAGTCGCCCCGTGCTAGAACTCCGTAATATTTAAACGAGTGTTTAATATTAATCGCGTATTTTGAGAGGGAGCGAGAAATTGTTTACTCGGGCCGTGTGAAATCAATGATGCCTCGGTTTGTAACCACAAGCCGGAGACGAAGTGATAAATATCATATTGGCTTTCCTAATGACCTGCCATTCCTCATAACGCATGCCTAATTATGAGTTATTGGCTTATAAACACGGTCATATTTAATGCAAAACCACACAATTAAGATATCCCGTGTCATTAAACCGTTAAAAACACGAAGAAAATCATTAAAATAACTATTTAAACGCTTGAGATGCTGCGATTCACTCCGATTCCATTGTACTCTGTGATTAATCAGCAATCCGAGGTCAAGCGTGCGTGGATCAGAAACGGAGGGTGGATGTTTCAGATGCCTCTACAGAATAATGATGTCTACATTGACATCCTTGCACAGTTGTTAAGTTGCTAAACTGAATGAAAGCGATATCACATCCCCTAAAACCTCTATTATACATCCCGATATTTACAGCCCATTAATATTTCAGACACGTATCCTTCGAGATCTGACCTGGCATCTACTGGACATCTGAGTAAAGCAGCTTAATAGCTCGTCGGATTCTTCCAGGCTAAATGCAGATTGTGATTTTGTGTCTCATCATCCGGTCTTAGGTCTCCTCCTGGGGTCTCGGTACTCGTGGAGACCACTCCAATCCGTCTCGGCAACTGACCCTCCTCCGTGCCGCCGCACGCGACGTATCGCCCAGTTGCAGCCGTTTATCCCGAATTGTACCCGCAACACTCGCCTGACTCACGCATTGCTGATCCTGCCTTGCCACGAATCTCATCGCATCGCCCGCCTTCAGGTGCCAACAACTTCCTTTCCAACTGCGCGGTTGGAGTCCATCCTCTTGCTTCACACGAGACATGTGTGCACCAGAAGGGAGACTGAGCCACCTGTGCCACCTGAATTGTGTTTCCCAGGAAGGCAGGCATGGGGTGGGGGCGTTCGTTGGTGGGTCGGTGGGTGGGTTGGTTTGTGGGTAGGTGGGTGGGTCAGTAAGGGCATTCTGTGGGAAAATTTACTGGCGACGCACAGAGTGATGAGCGGCTCGTTAGCGCGCATCACGGAGTGCGGTCAAACACTTTGGCGGAGCATGCGTCATCATCGTCGTCATCGTTGTCGTCATCGTTGTCGTCGTTGTCATCGTCGTCGTCGTCGTCGTCATAGTCACCATCGTTATCGTCGTCATCGTCGTCATTGTTGTCGTCATCGTTGTCGTCGTTGTCATCGTCGTCATCGTCGTCATCGTCGTCATCGTTATCGTCGTCGTCGTCGTCAGCGGTGCGCGTGGGAGCCGGGCGAGCGCCGCCGGCTCGTTCTGCCGCGCACAGACGCGCGCGCGCCGGCCCCCAGGAGCCCCCTCCCCCCATCAAATATTAATTAGAGCACGGGCCCCTCATGCGTATAACGAGCCCTAATTGCGACTCATTTGCATACGCAGGTAATCCGGCGATGGTCATTGCTCGGCCCATTCATCACAGGGACGCGGCCGACACGCGGAGGTTAGCGGCGCGTCCGGGCTTAACTCTTTGCCTTCCGAAAGAAAATCCCGCGTCAAATCCCAGCGGCGAGCACCGCGGGCGCGGATTGCGCTCCCTGAGTTAAGAACCGGGTGGAGAGGCCCCCCCCTGAGACCAGAAGCCTCTCTCTGTTTTCGTTTTTTTCTTTTTTCCCAGCGAGAACGAGGCCACGGAGCGTGCGACCGTGACCGGCCAGGCAGCTTCTCGTGAACAGAATCGGAGCGTTTATCCGTGGCTCAGCGTAGCGGGGCACTGTGTGTCTCAGCTTCAAACACCGCTCATTTGACCCAGGTGCCTACTCATTTGATATCCTTTGCAAAGGATGTCCGGCTGATAATATGCACATAATCACAGTTGCCTACATTATTCTGCTTCGTAAATTAGTTGCGTGTAGTTTTACCACGGAGAGTCAGGGGTTAAGAAACCACCGCTGGCATCGCCTTCTCTCGTCAATGTCGTCACGGACGATGGGGGTCGATCGCGGTCCACTTCACAGAAGACGACCTGCTTCAGTAACTGCCTCGAGGAATGATCGGTCAGATTGAGCAGTCAGCGCGTCAGTTGCCTCGACGGCCAGCGTTGCCAAATTAGAAATTAATGCCCCATTCGTCAACTCGAGGCACGAATTAGACGCATCTCGCTAATCCCGCTGATGAACCCGCGCGCGCGTCGGCGCTTCGTTTCAACCGGTTCCGAGTCGCTGGCGCCCCTCACGGAGCGGACCTCAGATCGTGGTCACGGCCAAGTCGGCGTGAGCCCCTCGGGACGTCCTTCTGACGCGCGTCACCGTTTGAGTTTGCGAAAGGTTTCACTTCATCCGCGCTCGCCTCGCGTTCTTGTTTAAGGCTCAAGTGGCGGGAACGCACACGCACACAGACACGCGCGCACACACGCACGCACACACGCACGCGCGCACAAACACACACGCAACACACACGCACACACACACACGCGCGCATCCAGCATCGGCGTGCAATGCCTAACAACGCAGAGCAATATCCATTTGAAATTGTTATCGGCCCCTTGCTCTGCCGAACCAATAACCTGGCACAATGATTGATGTTCGTATTAATGGATTCTGTTTAAGGGGGGGGAGGGTTGGGTGGGGGGTGGAAATCACAATGTAAAAAAATGATGCAATTAATGCCCAGCAGTGGCTACGATGTCAGAACATCTGTTATGCAGTCGGATAATTACATCAATAACTGGTGAGATTATGGGTGAGCTGATAGCGCGTCAAATCAGTCAGTGGCCAGCCCTGCCAGCAGGGCCCAGCGCAAGGGGCTGTGACTGCGTGACGCGGACAGCAGCTCACAACCTGGGTCACCGCAGCAGCAGCAGCAGCACTCAGCCTGGGTCACTGCAGCAGCAGCAGTAGCAGCAGCAGCAGCTCACAGCCTGGGTCACCGCAGCAGCAGCAGCACTCAGCCTGGGTCACCACCGCAGCAGCAGCAGCACTCAGCCTGGGTCACCGCAGCAGCAGCAGCAGCAGGACCCTGGCTTCAAAACAAACACCTCAATCCGCCCCCTCTCCAGCTCCCGTCCGATCCCGAGTCGAACACCAAGATAGGTCTCCCTGCCTTCAAGCTCCTCCATGGACTCGCCCCTGCCAACTACTCTGTCTTGTCTCACTACTCACCTCCACACACTCTCCTACCTCTCCCCTCTCATCTCACCCTACTCCCCTCCACGCACTCTCCTGCATCTCCCCTCTCATCTCACTCTACTCGCCTCCACGCACTCTCCTACCTCTCCCCTCTCATCTCACTCTACTCCATTCCACGCACTCTCCTACCTCTCCACGTTCATCACACTCAACTCTTCATGTGCTCTCAGCTCCAGCAAACAAGAGCTTCTGTCGAAGCCCTCGGTTAACAGAGGTCGCTGCTTCTTCTCTGCTGCTCCCACAGTCTGGAATCCCTCATCTCTGGGCACCTGCACTGCGGAGGCCTTTCTTCTTTCAAGTCCAGACTCGAGACTCTCCGCATCCCTTCGGCCTGTGACTGATGTCTCTCTCTCTCTCTCCATCTACACAAAAGTCTTCAATCACATTTCCACCATTAAGTCTCAGTCCCCCGTCTGGCCTGTAAAATTCGATCCCTCACTCCCTGTCCTAACGTTAAACGCTCTCACCGTGTGCGCGCACTCTCTCTAGGTGGGTTCGCATTCCCCCATTCCTGCAACGGCTCGAGGTGCGGCCACGTGCCCGACGCCGCGTGCACTCAAATGTCAGTCTCATTTCGGTGAGGGCCCATTGGACGTGCTGCGGTTTGCACTTTTCCGTCTGCTGTGCTGAAGGAGGGCCGTCGCCTGAAACATCGTTACGTACAACGGGATTTATTTTATTAAACCGTACGAAGCGATCTGAACGTGCCTAACACAAGCGTCGTGACCTTGAGGATTATAATTCGCCACACTTTGAGGACGCGATCGCCGTGTAGGCTGGTCTCACGCGAGCGACTGAGTGCGATGGGCGGCACGACCCGGGGTCGTGCGTGTTGTGTAGTAGAAGCGGCTCGTGTGAGCGAGTCGTGGAGTGCTCTACGCTTCGTGCTTGCACACCCCACTTCCTTACCTCAAGCCTATGCTGGGGTTTGTATGGTTTTGTACGTGGTGGCGCATTGGGTAGCGCACTGCGCTACGAACCTGGTGACCCTCGTTCGATTCCCGCTCAACGTCCAACACCAGCGCCTCGAAGTCGTTAACTTGTCTGCAAAATCGGGCGCGTTATTATCTTTCCCGGTCCTGGGCCTCCCCTAGGTCGACTCAGCCTCAAATGAGTACCTGGTGCGGTGTGTGAACATATCCACTCGGGAGACAAAAGCGGACGGGCGTGGTGCTTGCCCCGCACCCCCTCGTGTGCCGTGCCGGCCTTCACAGGTGCTGCTCTCTAACACCACTTGCCCCTACAGCCTGTTAAGGCTACACGGGGGATCTTTGTCGCGCGTAATACACATCACGGGAGTTTGCTTTCGCAGCTCCGCGAGGTTTGAAGCGGCTTCGTTTTCGGTGAATCTGGCATCACACCGGAGCGCCGGAGCGGGGTGCGAAGTTCCCGAGGGGGGGGGGGGGGTTCGTGGCCGGCGTCGTCTCTGCGGGGCTGTCGAGATGGCAGCTGTGGAGAACGCTCGCCAGCAAACGAGACTAGCGGTCACGCCCATTGTGCATCTCTCGCTATTCATTTTTTTACTTTACTCGTTAATCGGGCACCGCTGGCAGCGGTAGAGATCAGGTCCCGTAATGAATTAGGGGGGGGGGGGGACATTAGCGGGCAAATGATGCGAGCGAAAAGAAGTCGCGTCGAGTCACGGAGTCGTGGTGCGCGCTGTGGGCACGCGTCTCCCACTTCCCCAGCGGGGCGGTAGAGCGAGAGCGTGGCGGTGCCACGTGAGATATCTACTTGCGGCAGTTACAGCCCCTTCGCCACTCGCTGCTGCTGCTTGCTGCTGCTTGCTGCTGCTTGCTGCTTGCTGCTGCTGCTGCTTGCTGCTTGCTGCTGCTGCTTGCTGCTTGCTGCTTCCTGCTGCTGCTTGCCGGACGACGGCCTTGCCGCTCCGTGTCAGTCGTACTTCGATCACGCTGCTCCATTCATGAAGGGGGTGACCATGGCCGTATCAGACATCGCTCGCCACTGATGATGACCACGGCTGGGAGGCGAACTGGGATCGGTGATGTCAGAGGGCAGTGCTCTCATCAATTGCACCGCTAATAAGCAGTCATCAGTAAGAGAGTACATCTTGCCCATTGCTGCTGATGGAAATTTTATTTCGCGCATTTCACGAAGCACTGGATGGAGAGGATGATTCGCCAAGATGAGGATCCATCGTAAGTGTATGGACAACTTACAAAATACATATTTTACGTTTTACGTTGGACAATTCCCAAAAAGAGTTAACAATATATTTTTTGTTCTCCTCCCAAGTACGTTGGGTAATAAAAAGAGAGATGACATCGGCCATTCGTTCTCATTGTGTTGCAGTCCCGTTGGCGCCATGGGCTGCAAACTTAGAGGAGCCACGCGCTGCCATCTGGAAATACAACCCCAGTCTCAGGGCGCGCCTGCTGCTGCTGCTGCTACTGCTGCCACTGCTGCTTGCTGCTACTACTGCTGCTACTGCTACTACTGCTGCTGCTTGCTACTGCTGCTGCTGCTACTACTGCTGCTGCTTGCTACTGCTGCTGCTGCTTGCTACTGCTGCTGCTGCTGCTGCTTGCTACTGCTGCTCCTGCTGCTGCTTGCTACTGCTGCGGCTGCTGCTTGCTGCTTGCTGTTGCCACTTGCTGCTGCTGCTGGTAGTGTTGAGAATGGCCTCCACGATGAGGGAGCTCTTTAGAGGATGTTTTTGGCCTCTTCCACGCGGACTAAATGTGTTGTACGACATGGGGGCGGTGGGGCTACTCACACTTTATCTCACCACACGTGACCAGCCGATGGACTACCTGTGGTGAGCACGCGTACTGCTGATCGGGCAGAGGTGCAGGAGGGGGTATTTAAGAGAAGAAGCTTGCGCTGTAGTTACTATAAACATGCTTTGTATCAGGCACGTAACAATGTATCCCTTCACTGATTGAGGATCGCCGTCAGATTCAACAACGTCTCATTTTCCTGCCGTACGTGTCAAGATAAGCTGCGTGTTTGGCAGAGTGGCGCGCCAACATCACGACGGAGCAATCGCGCAATTCCGCGCCCGCGTCGTGAGCACGTGGTCGGGTCGTCATCGACGAATCGTCGCGTCGCTGAGCGGAGTCTGTGAGCAGCTGACCGGGGGGTCCTGTGTGTGTAGGTGTGTGTATGTATGTGTGGGTGTGTGTGACTGTGTGTGTATGTTTTTGTGTGTGGGTGTGTGCGTCTGTATTTGTGTGTCTGTGTTTGTGTGGGTGTGACTGTAGGTGTCTGTGTGTGCATGTGTCTGTGTGTATGACTGTGTGTCTGTGTTTGTGTGTTTGTGTGTGTGACTGTGTGCCTGTGTTTGTGTGACTGTGCATGTGTCTGTGTGGGTGTGACTGTGTGTATGTGTGTGTCTATGTTTGTGTGGGTGTGTGTGTGGGTGTGTGCGTCTGTGTTTGTATGTCTGTGTTTGTGTGTGTGTGTGACTGTAGATGTGTTTGTGTGTGCATGTGACTGTGT
>CM025607.2:20439335-20452585 GCA_014621495.2 Entosphenus tridentatus | reverse complement strand
TGTGTTTGTGTGGGTGTGTGTGACTGTGTGCGTGTGTCTGTGTGTGTCTGTGTGGGTGTGTGTGACTGCACTGTGGTTTCTCACGCGACTGTTAGTGTCTCATTAAGACGGGATGCACATTATTTACAGTGATGTGAAGACAATAGCCATTTAATGACGCATATCGCGCTCCGAGTTCAACTTTGCATGCAACGTGCGCGCGAGAGCCGCCGGTACCATTCTGTGTTTTTTTTAGTTTTTGTCAAATAGTTTTCTAGATTAGCGGTGCCCTGTTCTGACAATCACGCAGAAATCAAGGTGGGCTCGCTCTAATGCACGGTTAGTCCCCCACACCATCGGCTGCATTTTCCCAATCAAATGTCCCCCTGTCCCACCTCGTTCCCGTGCATATATTCAGCGGCCCTTGTGCGAGAGGCGCTGGCTCGCCAATCAGCCGTTGTTTTCACAGTCGGCGTTGATTATGAAAGAGCGCGCGCGGCACTGCGCGCGTGCCCGTGGCTGCAAACACAAACGTAAAACAATAGCGTTTGTGGCGTAACCTATTCCTCTGCTGCGACACGCATGGGTTTCTAATAATTACCGTCATTGTTGTTTTGCTCTAACGTGGCGTGACTGCACGCGTTTATCTCGAAATGATATTCAGATCACTGCGGGGGTCTTTGTTGTTGTGTTCTTACCCGAGCATACATCACCACGTGTGTTTAAAGGTGATGGTCAGACTTCTCAGATTGTATTGTTTTTTTAGCACCGCGTGTGCGCCAGATACACAGTTAGCCTGGAGGCACATTTTCAATCAAAACAACAGCTCCGTGGTGAGTGGTTAACTGATGTACAGTTATTTAAATGCGCCCACAGTAGCCCCGTGCTAGCGAAATAAAGATTTGTTTTCATTTCATTTTTATTTCCTAAAGCTGGGCCACAATTTTCCTTCGGAGGCGCGAGGAGGTTCTCGGGAATGATGGCACTCGCTGGCAGCTGAGGATTGCAGGCACACTTTGCCGGGATATTTATTTTCATCAAAGCGCTCCCCTGTCCCCTCCACACTGGCCTGGGGTCTCGTCCAGAGGGCAGGGGTCGCGTGACCGTCTCACGGCGATGACTCTTCACCAGCTGAAGAACCGTGATCGTTTCTCCCAACACTTCATTAAGCCCGTCCGTTGATAGCAGGAAAAATGATCTGCTCAGACGCAAACATTATATACTTTAATTCCACCCCTCGGCCCCCAGCTTCACAATATAATCACGTCAAATCTACAGCAGGGCATGCAGAAGAGTGCAGCACACCCGGTGTGTGGATAATACATGAAATAATCATTGGCGTCGTTGTGCAAAGAAACAACATAGATAAGCAATATATGCCTTTCATATATTTGTTTAGCCATATACAAAAGTGATTTTACACAACCTGGCCTGGCCCCATGGCCTTCTGGGAGTGCGGAATATCAGCATCATTGAGTCGGTACGAGCAAACTTGTAATGGAACTTGCATTGGTTCAGAGGTCACTTTGAAGGGGATGTCAGAATTATTTCCGCGACATCAGCTCCACGGTCCGTTGTCTAACCCGGCGCGATGCGAGAGAGTTGCAGGGGACGCTTCGTGCCGGTCGTGGAATGGCATCGATCGTACATCGCTGTAGAAAATTGGGAGAAAAGTCAAAATTGCCCTCCATCAGGAGAGGTAATTGAAGGGTCCTATTTTTTCAATCCCATTACACACATCACGTGCAGTCCAATATTTATATCACACTCGGTCCACTATGCAGTTACGGCACCAATGAAAAACGTTTTAGGAGTAGCCGTACCTTGCCCCCCGCTCATTTGCATACACGAGAACAATTGCGCGGATTGGAAATCGTTCACGTTGAACGATAAGCTTACCCTCCTCCAATTCCGTAACAAGGTTATGTCGACTCCGCTTGGCACGCAACGCTCTCCTGCGAGAGGGTGGCTCGCGCCGCGCTGCTCACCGCGACGCCGGTTCCCGAAGGAGCGTGCCGATCGTACATCACCCTAACGATGCTTCACGGCGCCACACATTTGATGGCTCATTACTTTAAAAAATCATCCCGAGCATAAGTGGCAACTTGTACCCCTCCCCTCCTACCTACCTCCTACCTCCTCACGCCCGCGCAGCCCATTACGGATCTTTGCAGGGGCGCGGGCTACGGGTCCGACCGCGTTCTCCCGTTTCTGTCACCGCCGACGGCAAATCGCGACGATCTCTCTCTGCGGGGGCGCCCGGGCAGTCGGATTTATTCATGAGCGTTTGCGGCCTTCCGAGCCATTGAATACACCCCCGCAACGTGCTAAAACTTCACGCGACGGATGACGCCGTCTTGCGTTGCTACGCGCTCCGTTCGTGGCGGGCGCGTCCCTGGCGAACGCCAATACAGTGCCCGCGGTGGCATCCCGCGTGTCGCCCCGGCGCCTGCCTCCGCTTGGTGCTGCCGTGCGCGCGATGTTTCTTTGGCTCCCGCTCGTCACTTGTTTTTGGTCGCTCGAAAGTCGAGGTCAAGAGGTCACCGTCGCGGCCAACGCTGCTGATGCTTGCGCGTGTCACCCTCGCCCGCGGCTTCCTCGCTTGGGCCAGGCCCCGCAAGTGTTGCACGGATATGACGCGCGGTCTCCAAGGTCAGCACGCTCGAGTCTCTTCAGCGGCACCGTCTCGCTTTTGTGTCTCTTCCTTGTTGCACACTCGACATGTCTTCCCAGGATCACTGCTATTGCAGCGTCGTCATCGTCGTCAACTGGCTTTAGGTCTTCCCACATCTTGATGACCACTCCAATGTCAGTCTCAAAACCTTCCGTCCTGCATGACTCGACGAACCTCCCTTTCCTGCTTACTTCTAAGACACGTTGTTTGCGCATGCTGTTCCCAACAAGGAAGTTGCTTACCTCAACTTGCCATGGAGTGAACGACGACCTCATGCATGCCCCTGTATTTAAAGTCCAGACTCGCGTAAAGCGTTCCAGTTGGTTTGTCACTTCGAGGCTTGATCGCTGTCTGCCTGGGCCTGTGCGGTTTGACGTGGCCACGGGCAACGGTATCCTACAGGGCCGGAGGCGCTCAGTCCCCCAGGGCCCTCGCCGAGTCTCGACAGCCACGTGATCGCCGTTTACGCTGCAGCCACGATGACTGACGCACATCTCTTGACGCGTAACAATGAGGCGTGTTTGCTGGAAAACTCGAGCGAATGTTGTTGAAGGAATTCCGGTGCCACCGTTTCATTTCCCCACGCGCGCGTTGACACGAACGTTGATTGGGACCTTGTGCTGCGCGCGAAGTCGTCTCGGTGCCGAGTCAGAAGCAGTCGCCGCTGCCTGGGGTCTAACTCGAGTGCAGAGTAGAACTCCGCTTGCCCGCGACGAAGTCGGGATGGAAACTTCCCCCGGGTGTCACCTGTGACGCGACCCACCCAGCCCCACAGGGGACCGCGTCGCTTGGCACGAGCACCGCCAGCCCCTCCGCCCGGGCGTGTGGCTCCCATCCAGCAGGCGACGCTCAGCGTCACGGCTCCCCGCGGGGCTGCAGGAAGAACGGTGGCGGGGGGGGAAGCTGCGGTAGTGCAGTAGCGGTGAAGATGATCTGAATCGGTCCTGGTGTCTACCCTAGGTCGAGCCAGCATGGTGAGGTGTATAAACATCGCCACTGGGGAGACAAAGGCGGCCGGGTGTGGTGCTGGCCACCCACCCCCTTAATCTCACCACACCAGCCGCTCACCTTAATTTCATCCACACCACCAGCTCACCTTACTCTCACCGCACAAGCAACAACAGTAATTAAAATCACATTAATCCACAGATGAAAATATCAGTGACCACACCGGGATATTTTAACAACGACGAGAAGAACAACAAGGAGCGTACATGAATATGTTTTTTCTGTAAAAAAACACGCAAAAAGATGTGCCAGCATTGCGTGTACAATACCCCTCGCCTCGGCCTTATCCAAACCACCATCTCAACAAGAACTGCATGCGTGGCCATTTCGTTGCCAAGCCAAAGCGCCGCGAAGCGTTGAGAGCCACGCGACTCGTCCCAACCAGCGGGCAGCAGCAGCGACAGAGAGAGACGCGCCGGGCGCGTTCCCAACTCCCAGAAGTGTCCGCGCGTGTCCCCCCCACCACCACCACTCACCGTACTAGGCACCCGCAGCGCTAATCACTGCCGCGCAGCATCGTTAGTGCCTCGCAGCGGGCGGCTGGCTGGGTGGGGAGGCAGCTTCCAGCCTGAAGCCAGCGCCGTTGCTCGGCTCGCTTTTCTTTTCAGCCGCCCTCGTGTAGAATAACAACGTGTTTTGGGTAGAACGGTAATCGTGAATTTATTGTGCTCGCCCCGGTTCTTTGTGCAACATAAAATAGCGCGGCGCGCGCGACGCGTCAATGCCCACAGGTGTGTATCTGCGTGATTCACGGCGCCCTCCCAGAGCGCTCTGCCGACAGGTGCGGTGGGCAGAGAGAGAGGAGAGCGGAGAGAAGGGGGCCTCGCGGAAACGAAGCCGCTCATGTGTTTCAATGAAAGTGAAATGAAATGAATCTTCATTCCCAGCAGGGCCAGGTGCAGGGAAGTGGTGGCTGCAGTTGCCAGCCAGCCGGGCCCATCTTTGGCATGGCGAACAGCACCTGGGCTGGTGCCAAAGCGGTCAACTTTCATTGGCGAGCACACTGCGCCACGTGTATACGATGAGCGTTATCTAGACTCGTCAACACCACGGCAATCATCGTCATTGTTGTCGCCATCAGCGCGATTGCTGCCATCATTGTGTCCACCGTGATCATCGTCATAATCGCCACCACCACGGCTGTCGTCTCGGTCTTCACCACCAGCCCAGCATGAATGTTACCTTCGTTATCAACTTTTCCAACATCGGCAGTTTCATTAACGCCGTCATATTCATCTCCTCCACCGCTGTCATCATTGCTGTCACCACCATAATCATCATCACGATCAGCGCCATCACCATTCATGAGCATTAGCAACACTGCTGCCACCACCACCACCATTAGCACCACCATCGTCATCACTACTACCAATATCACAATTATCACTATCTTAACCATTATCATTCTTATCATCACCACTAACAATATCACAATCACCATCATTGTTATCATGTCCACACTGTTTTGGGTCACCTTTCAATAGCAGACGTCTGGTTTCAAATACCTTGTAAATGTCACATGTCTGTCCATCAGAAACGAGCTCACACGAATACCTGATATTATTTCTCTACATCCAATCAATGAGTTATACGACATCGTCTAATGTCTTCGTAGATGTAAACCACTCTAGCACTCAACTTTTCTGCTTCTATAAACACTTCTGCGATATTCACACCGAGGTTTGGACTAAGCCAACAGGCCAATGGGGATGTGCTCCACAAGCTGGGTAACCATACACTCGGTCCAACGGAGCTCCTTTGGCAGTGGATTATGGAGTTGACACCAGGAAGAAAAACCATACGCATGCATGGCAGCGCTCACACCACGCGCACATACAGCCGCATTGAGAGCGTGGAAATTACAACATTTACATCAGAATTCACAACTAAAAAAGAAAGACACGTGGACTGTCAAATGGAATATCGATGTTATAATTATTATTCGTGCATTTTTTGTAAGTGATGCGTTTGTTGTATTGCAACATGTCAAACGGCTCCATGTACAGCACAACGCTGCCCTTGGTGTTCTTGTTTGTCTGTATTAACCAGGTGTCTGACATAACCAGGTGTCTATGACGTAACTATGTGTCTATGGCGTAACCAAGTCCCCATCGAAAATTAGCACTTATTGTCAAATGGGTTTTACCTGTGCCAAAATAAAAGCTACTAAGAGTGAGTTAATCTGCGGATCGCGTTCTCTCTCTGCATGCACCATCTCGCCATCACCACCACCAGCCTCATTCAACAATTCCATTATGCGAAAACTCCTGATTCTAGTGTGTGAGTGCTCGCTGCTCTGCAATACATCCATAGCTAGTCACTTTCAAATAAATGTCATGACCCCCAGCATGACTGCTCACCCACTCCCTGCGTGACTGTGTGGTGCAATCTTATTCTTACATCCACGTGGATTGTGTGCGATGAGGCATTGGGCCTTAGTGCCATGGCGACTGCACGATTCCACTTAATGCAGGAGCCCTGCAAACACGCGGGACTCTCCGTGTGCCGGCGTCCCTCCCCGCGTCGCCGCCGCCGCCACCGCCGCAAGACTCCGGGCAACACGCGACTCCCGTCGTGCCTCCGCGCGTCGTCACGAGGCTCCCCGGCAGCTAGGAGAAGCGTGCGTGTAATTACGGTGTTATTTGTAAAGTAGATCCCTCGTAAGACAAAAAGCTCTTTCATATTCAGAGACTGCAATAATAATATCGCACGTGGACAGACAGCTCCTGAGCCTTGCGCACACACGCGCGCGCCACGCAACCCGACACGCGGACTTGTGTACGTGATTGTGTGCACGCAGCGCACTTAAACGACGCGGTTAATATGCTGTGGGAGAATTGGCCGCTCTGAAGCAGAGATGGCACGTTCGGTTCATACAACGACACTGAGGCACAATCGCAGGGTGTCAAATCCATACACAAAGTGCGTCAACGTAGCTCTGCATTGAGGCTTAAGTACGAGACACGGAACGATTGATTCATCATTTAAAATCAATTCTTACATTCACAATTTGGTAAGAATCTGATATTTACAATGCATGCTTACGAAATACAAGTCACGTGAAAATGTTAAGTTAAGGAAAATGGATATAATTAGACTAAACGAGACGGACAAGGCAGACCGCACGGACGAGACGAAAGCAATGAGACAAACTGACAGCCGTTCTTGGATTGCATTCTCACCATAAATTGTGACAGTTCATTGAATCGCGAGGCAGGTGAATTGGTACCTCGTTAATAACTAGCGCGTCCATATTCTGTATTCATTCCAATGTACTCAAAACTTGTTTTATTTACTTTAAAGGCAAGGTAATGTGATCAGCACCGAATTCGCCAAACGATGCTCCTCTGCCAAACACCACTGATGGTGATTGTGATGGTAGTCATTATGATTATCTGGCCTTATAAGCCGCTTGCCCAGAGCCAACTCATGCAGGCATTGCAATAATACAATTACTGTAGTAGTAATGATAACAATGCCCTTGATTTACCAAGGAGAAGCGCCGCAATGAGTCTCGAGACATCTTCAGGGGTGTCCTGCATTGAGATGTTTGACCTACTCTGCGTGTGAACATGTGGCACGTGAAGGAAAAAGAAACGGAGCAACCACCTGGTCAAAATTCACATCAGGGGCTTACCCTCAAAGCGCCACGTGGTGAGATTCAACCCATCGCTGCATCGCCATCTGCTACCCACCTCGCAGCCCAAGCCTACTACAGCTGGTATTCCTAAGCAGTCTCCCGTACGAGTGTTAGCCAGGCTAAACCCTGCTTCGCTTGCGAGCTCTGATGAGATGGGCACATTCGGGATGATTTGTTTACAGGCATTAGTTGTGTATTTTAAAATTTTAATCCCAGAAGTGGCTTTAGATCTCGCAGTTCCTGCCCATTGCGTACAGGACAGTGAATATTTGCTGTGTCATTAGAGCTGCACATCATGCAACATCAATCTATAGCTGACTAGGCATGGACAAGTCCTCATCTCGTATGCGGATGTCCTGCATTGTAACCCCAAACTAGAGTGGCACGTCTATGTGGCTGCTCGCAGTAAATTGGATGGGATCAATGAGAAAACACCCCTGCACAACATGGTAAAATCCATAGCTAATTAGCGACATGTGCCCGACTTCATAGGGAGTGCTGGCGCGAGTGGGTGTGCAGCTCGGGGCATTGATTATGGACCGATGGGAACGGTACTATCTTTCGGGCAGATTCTCTGATTGACAAAAATCTATGCTTCGCTCAACATAATACAGTGACTCTGAAAATGACTGGGCCAGATTCGGCGGGCTGGATTTGCAAGCTGCTTTAACTGCGACATTCATGGCTGTACCAGAGGAACTGTTTTTTTCTTCTGACAACTGAAATGTAGTGCTGTTTGGTACATATTTTGCAATGACCGTGTCATGAGCAAATCGGAGGTTGATAATAGTTTGGCCGTGTATATGCATTGCATTTGTTTCTCCAGTTCAAATAAAGTTTACAATGCAGCCATTCATTTGGAAATAAAGTTCAGTATTAACAAGAGACTGGAAAGATGATACCATCGGTGGGACCATTTGGCGTTTAATTATTAAATTGTATCTGGACCTTTGAACGTCTTAATCCTCATAAACAGTACAGGGTAAATACCTTCAAAGAGAAACTTATCAAACGAGGAAACAAGATAAGCGAAGCTCACGGGTCTGGTAAACACCACCTTACTGTCGTGGGTCACAACCCGAAGCGCAGGGAACCATGGACCAGAGAGGAACACCCGACGACGCGGGAGGGCATCGAAGTGTTTGGGGCAAGACGGGGCGCCGTGATGTCGCCAACGCTGCCCTCCCGATCTGCTTTTGAACGTTTTTTTTTCTTCCGTAGACCCCCACGACGTTCTCTGAACAAAGCAGGGACATTGGCGCTCAGATTTCGGCGGTCACGCCGGCCCGCCTGGTGGTAGCCGTTGCCGCGCGCTCGCCACTTGTTGAAGAGGTTCACGGTTCGAATGCGGTGGCCGCCCTGGTTAATACTGCGATGTGTTAATTAACGAGACAATAAATATTACGTGCCGTCTGCTTCAGAGTGGACCGTTAATGATCCCGTGATGTCGTTTACAAGAGGAGGCCATTGTGTGCCGGCGTCAAGGTCCAAACTTTGCCAAATATAAAAAAAATACCCGCAAATTATTTTATTAGAATCTACATAACGGTTGTTGCGATAGCTTGGCAGGAACCCTCCTGAAAAAGCGTCATGAGACTCGGTGAGGCTTTCCTGGATACGCAATCGTAAGAATATAAATAGAAATGTTTAAACTGTTTTGACCAACTTTAATGTAAACCCTGTTTGTCTGGCAAACCTTGTGAGAAACTTGCCAAGCTAAGTGGGGGGTGTTGCCACATCTCAGGAAATCCTTCGTGTAGCCCCTGCCATTGTGAAGGCCCCTTTGGTGATGTGATGCGCGGGGCCAGTTATGCGATCGGGATTGTTCGTTTGCAATATTTCACTTGCAACTCTTTAGGGCCTTAAAATCTTTACGCCTGATGCATAATCCTCGAACAACAAGCATGTCCTGCCCTTAGCACCTCATTACCAAACAGGCGCAGACGGATAGACAGATGCACAGAAACAAATAATATTGAAACGTGAGAATACACCGAAGTAAAAACAAGCTGTGCGTACACATACGTGCGATTTGATGTAGATGCAGGCGGGCGATGTTGATTTGGCAACAATCGGCGCTTTTACTGACGTGGCAGACGTGCACATGGAAAGCATTGGGCGAAAGTAAACAAAAGTCATAATTAAAGCGACGTCGAAATATCGTGGGACTCATATTCTTTGGGTCTTTCACGTACGTCACGTACGTCACTTTACCGACGTACGTCACTTCACCGAAAGACCCAAAGAATTTGATCGTACGTGATGTACGTGACTTGACCGAAAGACCCAAAGAATATGAATTCCTGCAGTCACGAAAGCTTTAAGTCAAGATTTAGCGTGGGACCATTGTATCATTGACGCCGCTCGTGTTTCAGGGTGCGTGACCGGTGACGTCACGCCGACAAGCTGCGTCCACGCGCGTGCCTCGCCGCACTCCGCCAAGCACCCAGATGCGAGGGGGCGTCTGGGTGCCCCCTGGCATCTTGGTGCCCCCTCGTATCCCAGAGCTCTGCACCCGTAGAGCGTGCTGCGACGGACACTCCAAAAAAAACCCCGAACGCTTTCGCGCAAAGTCACCGGTGGAACGCACGCGGGATACATTTGCTGTGCGTATGCGAGGGTGTTTCGATAAGTACAGTCACGTGTAGAGGGTAAAGGCGCAGCCCTGCAATTCCTTGGTCACGCCACTGCTGGCGGAAGGGCCCCCACTAGAGTAAGCTCTACAGAGCCCCTTTAAACGATTTTTGGCCGCCTCTTCCACGCTTGCTAGGTGGTCGGAGTACCCACACTTGATCAATCAAGTTATTTTTGTTAATTCTGTAAAAAAAATGTTTCATGGCATAGTGATTGGAATATGAACCTGGTACTTGCGTGCAATCCGCCCCTCCCCCCCCTCCACATTTTATAGCTGTCTCTGGCAGAGGATCAGTTTCATGTGACCATCCTTGCACAGGTGCACATTGCAAGAGCAGCGAGCGGTGCCCCAATGTTGTCTTGTTCCCTGTGGGTGTGAAGTCAGGTGAAATAGACACTGATACGTGGTGACAGCCGTGTGGGTTCATCGCAACGTTTACCAATGAATTCAATGGCTGCAATCAGATGTTGAGCAAAGCAAAATCTGGACATGACTACCACGGTCACGTCCCATCCACTCTGCAGTGCTACTGAGATCTCACTGACCGGAGTGAGATGCATTTTAAGTCTTGTTCACTGACTGAAACGCCGTCATGTAAGCTGCTCGGGCAGGTGTAGGCGCCTTGCGGCTGGGGAGCCGCACGCGGCTCTTTAAGGACTGCTTGCTGACGTTGCTTACTCAGCACCATCGTCTCGTATGCACGTGCATTGCGGCTCTTGAAATATCGATTCTTTTTTTTGTTACCCAATTCGAAAACAAATGTCTCTCGTTATTGTGGTTGCCGACCCTTGACCTCGGGGATGCTGCGGCCAGCACACTGGACTCGCAACCCCAGAGGTCGCCGATTCGACCTCCCGGCACGCCACGCCACTTGTTCACAATGGGCAAGTTTCCCGGCTCTGTCCACCGAGCAGGATAAATAGATGCATCACAGTTAGCCTGTAGCATATGTTGTAAAGGGGCCCTAAATAATAATAATAAAAACGCATCTTAAAACACAAATGTTTTACTTGCATAGTAAATGAATTGTATTTTTTCATTTGCTATTTCGCCAGATAATACGACAAATCGCTAACCTTAAACACCCAGTCGTTCATAAAAGTTGAAGGCAGTATAGTACTGTAGTAATAGAGCAAGTGCAGAATCACTGAACCGGAATTGATAGCTTGCAAGCATTTAGCGCGGGGCCCTTGAAAGTGCGCGGCCCATAGCAACATACGTAGCTACTTTTGCTACTAGGATAATCCGGCGCTGGTCACGTGGTTGGCGAAACGCGTGGGTCCTCCCGCTTCTTCCAAGTGGTCTAACTAGAGTGGAAGCGTAGGCCAAATACCCTGTAGAGGGGCTCTCTAGAGCTCCCTCTAGCGGAGGGCCTTCCGTCAGCAGTGGCGTGAGCGAGCAACTGCAGAGCTGCACCTTTACCCCATAAGCCAAATGCAGTCACTGCTCCAGTCCTTGTCGTTGGTTACATAAAACACTCTCGGTGGAATTGCAGCTGAATTTGTCATTTATAAGAGAACCACGGGGAAATCGGTTTGCTTAAGCTGTTTAATACAACACAGTCACTGACATCGCAGTCTCGGGGTCTCGGAGACATGCTCATGGCCATAGCTGGTGTGATAATGATTCTCCCCCTCTGGGCATATGATGAATTGTCCAGATGTGTGTTTACAATTCAATTCAATAATTTATTTGACATTGCAGTGCTTGCGGAATGTCTAGTTGCTGCCGGGTTTCATGAAGCAGTCACGTGGGACATATACGAGCTGAAAATAATCGATTCTTACGGAAACAATGTGATGCGTATATCATGAGTAAGCATATCGTGATGCAATTGAATTCAAATCGGTTGTTGCACTCACGATTCATGCTGCAAACTGTGAACATAGGAATCTACTATTTCAGTAAATTATATGCCAAGTTTCCATATTTTCGCTGATGGAACGAAAAGCAATTACAAATGAGCCAACACAAAATGAGAAACAGTCCATTTAATCAAACCTCCAGGGGGTTGCTTTGCTACGTGCCTAATCCTGAGTGTGAAGATTTGATTTCAATCGTCGATGGATTACTGCAACCTCAGTCGTGGCCATGTCTAACTAAACAGGATGTTGATAATGCGGCCCTTCGCTTCTGCCACAGACGAACTTGACACTCCACGCTAAGTGGGCCCCCTGTAAACTCAGCGGAACTGAGGCTTGACTCATGGCGTTTGACTCAAAGTCAGCGGTCAAGACCGATGTTATTGTTTTCCACTATGACAGTCTCAAATATCCAGACTCCAGACATCGGCAATGTGTCATTATGTCTGAACCCTCCACGTGCATGCGTTTACCAGAGGACCCTCATCATCCAAGTGTCAATGAGTTACTTTTATAGGCTTCTTAACGACAGCGATTTGTGTGTGTGTTTAGACTTCACGTGAACGATGAGTAGATTTCATAATGCATGCCGAACCCTCACTCCGGGCGTTTTTTAGCCTTCGCGTGCATTCGGATAAAATAGTCATTCTATTACATTCCATAAAACAGTATTGAATCCAGTGCCAATGAAATATGAAATTACTCCCATGCAGTATGATGTTCATTTGGACCTGTACAAACGCTGCACTAGTTCCATCCGATAGTTTGTTTGCGGCCTTTGAAATATAAATGTGTATACACGGCATATGTATTCAATCCCAGGCTCGTGTGTGATGGATACAGAATCGGGACCGGTATGGGAATCTAACTCTGAGTCAGGGTTGCGGGTCAATGCTACTCCATGCCACACCACACAAGGAAAGGACAAGACATCCATGTGCGAGACACCGCACCTGAGTCTGTCGTTGAGTCTAATTAAAGAAAAACGAATTTTATATATATAGCGAATCGCAGACACTGGCCTTTTTTTAGTGTCGTGGTTTTGTTGTTGTTATTGATAGAGCCGAGGCAGCCGCAGTCTGCGCGAGCGATTTCTATTTATAGGCCACAGAGCTCTCCCGCTCTCTCTGAACCAGACGCTTTCCAGAATCGCACAGAGGCCGCCGCCACCACCACCACTATCACCACCACCACCAGCACCATCGCCAGCACCACCGCCACCGCCATCGCCACCACCACCAGCATCACCGCCACCAGCGCCACCGCCACCAGCGCCACCAGCACCACCGCCACCAGCACCACCGCCACCAGCACCAGCGCCGCCACCAGCGCCAGGGCTGCGTGCACAGTCCACGGCGCCGCCTCGGGAGCCTCCCACGCATCGCGCGGTGAGCGACGAGCTTGACGGGGGACGAGCCCAGCGGTGGTGGCGGTGGGGGGGTAAGGGGGTGG
>CM025607.2:20397548-20419335 GCA_014621495.2 Entosphenus tridentatus | reverse complement strand
GAGTGAGAGAGTGAGTGAGTGAGAGTGAGTGAGTGAGAGTGAGTGAGAAAGTGTGAGAGTGAGTGAGAGAGTGAGTGAGTGAGAGTGAGTGAGTGAGTGAGGGTGAGAAAGTGAGTTAGAGAGAGAGTGAGTGAGTGAGTGTGAGAGAGTGAGTGAGATAGTGAGAGTGAGATAGTGAGAGTGAGAGAGTGAGAGGGTGAGAGTTAGTGAGAGTGAGTGAGTGAGAGTGAGTGATAGTGAGTGATAGTGAGTGTGAGTGAGAGTGTGAGCGATGTTGCTGCGATCGCCGTGCGAGTCGCGTGCGGACGAGCCGCAGGGCCGAGTGAGCAATCTCCCCCCTCCTCCCCCCTCCTCCTCCCCCCTCCCCCCCGCAACCCTCCCCACCCTCCCCTCCCTTTGTGGCTTTCTTCGAGTGAACTTGGGGTTGTCCGTGCGGGGCTCGGCACAAGATCGCGTAACGATTTGGCGAGGCGTGCGCGAGTGACGCGCGGCGCTTTCGGCCGCTCCCTCTCTTTGTTCTGCGCGCGGGTGTCGGTGAGTAGCAGTACAGCGCTGTGATGTTGTTGTTGTTGTTGATGTTGTTGTTGATGTTGTTGTTGATGATGATGATGGTGGTGGTGGTGGTTTTGTTGCGAGTGTTTGCATCGTCGTCGTCGTCGTCGTCATCCTCATGCCCCTTTTGCTTCGCGGGATGAGTCGAGTTCGTGTGGCCCTGGTGTGTGTGGTGCGCTTCGAGAGAGTTCGGCAACTGTCGAGACGGCGGAAAGTTCAAGTTGAGCGGCTGCGGGCGACGGTGCCTCTCCGCCGCCGGAGAAGTCCCTGCGACGGGAAGTTTTCGGCCAACGATCCCTCCTCCCGCCTTTCCCGCCGAGTTGCGCGTCGCGCGAGGGGTTATTGTTCTGCAGAGGCGGGCAACGACGGCGTGCGGGTGCGTACGCGCTACGCGGGAGTTTGATTTGCGTTGCCGTCGAATCGATGATGGCTAGTTTGAGAAGACGACGAGGTGGTGGAGGTGGTGGAGGAGGAGGAGGAGATGGTGGTAGAGGAGTACGCGTACTTGCTCGGGGTTATTGAGATGCGTCACAATGAGAGGGCGTCTTCGCTCGCTGTTCACGAGCCGTAACTTGGAATGTCGACCTTATTGATCAATTGGTACGAAAAGATAAGGACGGGAGGCGTTCGTTTTACGAGAGATGGTCGTGATGTGCGATGTTCGGTGTGATGTTGATGAAATCCTGCTTCTGCTGCTGATGATGATGCTGCTGCTGCTGATATCCTATTGTGGAACGGGTTCGCGGTCTTTTGAGTAGATGCTATGATCCGAGGCACAGCTCCTCATAAAACAGCCTAGCAGGGCGCTGTACATACCCCGAGCTGTGGCGATGGCACTGCTGCTGCTGCTGCTTGTTGTCACACCATTGAAGCAAAACGTGCAAATGACGCAGAGTAAATCCGTAATTTGTGCGCCATGGAGAAGGGTGATCGCACGAAACGTCGCCTATCACTCTGTGTGTGTGTATATATACTGTCGGTGAGGACAGTGACGAGTGTGAGTTGCGACATACTGCGTGGGAGCGGCGTGCCGTGCGCACGTTTAAAATCTCAAATAAGTGACCAATCACATTATTGTTGTTTTTAAATCGTAAACGGATGACAAGAACTACTTCTTGTGGTGTTATTGCGTATGGCGCGGTAAGCCTCACGAGCCTGTAACGTGTTTCTCACCTACATCACCTGCATGCTCTCGACGTTTCACCCAGATCTCCCGTGAGCTCTGGTCGGGTGTCCAATATAAAACTCGCTTGTTCACAATATCCGACACGTGTAGTAATAATGATGATGATGCCTCCTAGCTTTTCTCAACGTCGAGTCAGCCGCCGTGATGCTGCATATTCCTTTCGAACAATAAGATTTTCACGTACGCGTAGCGCTTTGTTTGACCACGTGTACCGGTTGCATAACGAAGTTGAGATTTAATGAGGATCACGGCGAGGTGTGTGTGTGTGTGCGTGCTTTTCCCCGTTATTCCTACCCTGTAGCCAGCCTGTGTGTGTGTGTGTGCTTATACCGTCCATGTGCATCATCGCTACCATCGTCTCACCAAACACTGGTGAGTTCGATGGGCGCATTTTCGTTCACATCACGCGTCGTGTTGTTTGTTGTCGCGTCGTGATTCTTGTCGCCGTCTCTGATTGGACAACCTGTCACCTGTGGCTTAATTTGACCGAATACTCCTCTACTGTATCCTAAACGTGTTAACTCGACACGATAGACAGGATGTGCGGTTAACTCGATAGACAGAACTTTAACTCGATAGATTTGACTTTAACTCGATATACAGATCTTTAACTCGATAGGCAGAACTTTAACTCGATATACAGAACTTTAACTCGATAGATTTGACTTTAACTCGATGGACAGAACTTTAACTCGATAGACAGTACTTTAACTCGATGGACAGAACTTTAACTCGATATACAGAACTTTAACTCGATAGATTTTACTTTAACTCGATAGACATACATTTAACTCGATAGACAGAACTTTAACTCGATGGACAGAACTTTAACTCGATATACAGAACTTTAACTCGATAGATTTGACTTTAACTCGATAGACATAAATTTAACTCGATAGACAGAACTTTAACTCGATATACAGAACTTTAACTCAATAGACAGAACTTTAACTCGATAGTCAGAACTTTAACTCGATATACAGGACTTTAACTCGATAGATTTGACTTTAACTCGATGGACAGGACTTTAACTCGATAGATTTGACTTTTACTCGATAGAGAGGACTTTAACTCGATAGACAGAACTGTTTAACTCGATAAACAAGACTTTAACTCGATAGACAGACAGGACGCGTACATTTCAACCATGTTCGCGAGCAGGAGCTGTTTGTGTGGAAGGACGTCTGTACAATGTGTACGTGAATGATCGAATATCCATACGACAACGCTTTGTCGAACAGAGGGAACCGCCGTGTGAGCCCGTGAACTGCCCACCTTGAGTGCCGGCATGAAAATAAAATACTTTGTGAAGTTATTGTTGTTCGTACACAACAAGAAACCCCATCACAACAGAAACGCGTGACTGTGGTGATGAGTCCTAATAACGACGACTCTGTCCACAGTCGGCTCGTCGCCCTACTGCCGATGGCGACTTAACACGAGGTCACGACAATTCAGTGCTACAGGAACTACTGGTTTTGCATAACAATGCTTAGCGCTGAGCTGTTCGTACGCGGAGTGCACGTGGTTTGCGTGGTGTTGAAACTACAAGAATCAATGTCTCTGTGGTTTGCGTTCGACTGAATTTAGCGGCCACTAGTGGCTGATGAGGTACAAACTGAACGATTCGAAGTCAATGATTCTGTACACGCGCGACACTCGATTATTAATCGAAGGATCGGTTTTCTTCGGCCAACACGTGCATGCCTCTGCTTGACGAATACCGCGTCCCGTGTATACAAACTCGGGTCGAGGTTCATAGCCACACCGTCGGCCCTGGTCAATCCACTGCTGGATGAGGGGCATCCCCAAACTTGTCACAATCTCTCAGGATCATGCAAAGTCTAATCATGATGATGATGATGTTGATTTGAAGCTTTCGTGACTGCAGGAATCCATGCTTCGGCAGTTTGTTCTTGCTGTGGTTGTCCCACCTGATGACGATTGCTTGTGTTGCGATCGAAACGTCGTGATCGATTCTTCTTCTACCTACGTGACTTTACCGAAAGAACCAAAGAGTATGACGATGATGATGCTTCTAGCACCTGCACACGGAACTCATTCCGTGCGTGCCATCCCCTCGTCGGATGGTTGATTTTTTTTCTCGAACGCGCGTTCTGCTCCTTGGTTGTTACTCCGCCATCGCGTGCGCGTGCAACGTTCGCAACAACGATGTGTGGCAGTGACGAGGCGACGTCCTCTCGACTTGACGAAGAGGCTTGCGGAGTGACGCGGTGACTCCAGGTCCCGCTTGGAGGGGGCCGCGTGTGCATGGCGAACTTCTCTTCGCTTACCGTGCGCAGGCAACCGTGCTGGTTTGGATGGCGCGGGGAGAAGGATAACAGACTCGACACGAAGCATAATTGCTGGCTAATGACGCAAAACGGCCGATGCAGTACGACACCGCGTGTGCTAATGTGGCTGTCTAAATGTGACTGCGTCCTCGAGTCGCGCTGCCAAAAGGGCAACATGGGTGTCGCATGGAACCGGCGACAAGCAGCAGGGAGTTGTACAACTCTACGCCGACTTGAGGCATCTCATAGATCGGTGGTTCTTGATTTGGGGTGCACGCGCGCCCCCGCACCCCTTTGGGTGCGAGATGCCCTTTCTGCGGGTGCGAGTCGTGGGCATATTTGTTTAAGGTAAATCATCGGAAGACAAGTTAAGCACGGGCATTAAAGTTACAACTACTCTGTTTCATCAAACTCTGAGTGTGTATTAACAGTGTACATGTTTTTATTATTGAGAACCCAAGGGGTGCACGGCTGCAGTGAACGTTAATAACTACCACTGGCGCTGACCGATGGGAGATCGTCACGGTAACAAAGTAAGACGAAAACGTCTCTGGTTTTAACTTGAACTAGGGACAATGAGTCGACAGCACGGGCGACTGGGGAAGGGGGTGAGCTCCCAGCGAACAAGCCACGGTCGAACGGGGATTTGGGAGAGGAGGGAACGTGCAGGTGAGGAGGAGTAGGGAGATGAGTGGGGAGATGTAGCGGAGTGCGTGGAGGGCCGTCGTGAGGTTAGAGGAGAGGGTATGCAGGGTGGGTAGTCCATGGGGGAGCTTGACGATGATTGGGTCAATCTCGCCGAAGAGCCGGGACTGGATCTGGGGCCAGTGGAGGCATTTAATGATGTGGCTGAAGTGCTGCTCTCTCATCACGGCGGCAGTGAGCGAGGAGGCTTTCACTGCGTTCACTTTACGTGAATGAAATTAAAGCGCTCGTCAAGCGCTAATTCGCAATGGCTGTGAGCAGGTGTGTGGGATCGATTTTGAATTGAGAGTGGTAGAAGCAACTATCCATGGGGGGTCCGTGATGGATATTTAATTTAGGAGGCATAGAATATGAATTTTGGAGGGAGGGGGGCGGTGGATAGCAACTGCTACCGAATCGGTCACATCCTTTATTTTAATCCGTGCGAGGGCTCAATGAAATGACACCTCTCTGTGTCTCTGTCAAGAGAGACACCTGGGCTACCCACGCAAACTCAAGGATGCCAAGCGATTGTACAGCAAGACAATTAAGTGGAAACAATTGTAATAAATTTGACAATGATAATAACGAATGCAAACCACTTGTGTCAATCCGCTGCCGGACGAAGGCCTCTCCACCCCAATGATTGCCATAACTCTTCAAATTGTCACAAATCACAACTATTGACGGTGGTGCAAAAAAAAATGACGCAACGTGAAATAAATGCAACGTTTCGGACGAGATGATTTATAACGGCGATCAAAATCATTTGCACTCAAATTTCCTCGCCTCCGACTGCAGTTTATCACAGCAGACCCATTGAGAGGGAACAGATGGCGATTGTAAAAGTCCATCAATCCACGTTCGTAGAGATGCCAGTCCGCGGTTGCTTTGGCACTGCGGGCATGCAATCCGCACGTGTGACATGTACACACGTCGCGGGAGCGTGGCAGAGCGTGCTGGAAGAGCCTCGGCTGCACCGAGGCACGGCTGTGCGCAAGAGGCTGCATGCCCCGTGAAGTTGACGTCGCAAAGGGCTGGGTGACGCCCGCTCGGGCGCAGATGGGTGACCGATTCATTCGCTCCTTCGCTCCTTCGTTCATGTGTTTGTACCGCGTAGTTTAGAGTGAGTGACGGGGGGGGGGTGATGGAGGCTGGAGAGGGGAGGTAGCAGTTACAGTGACGGTACCGGCTCGGTGAACCACATGAGCTACGTCGGTTGAATCGATTCTCACCCTCCGCAATGCGATACGCGCCCAGAGCCGTGATGGGGTAACAACAACAAAACACAAGCGACAATTCACCATTCTATTTCTGATTACGCCGCTACGGATTCTACACACGTGACGCCATCGGGTTGGAACGCACCCGAAAGTAGCGACGCGAGGAGGAAAATGGCGAGTCCGCGAAGCACCGATTGCGAGCCGTGAGATTTCCACAGACTCCTCTCTCTCTCTCGTGCGCGGAGGGGGAGGGTGGTGAATCGTTACGTCTCCTAATCATTCAGCGTCGTCGGTGCTCTCCAGCTGTCGATGAAACCACCAGATTTCCCATCTCGTGCTCCCCGCGGGTGCGCTGCGAGGTCCATCATCCACCGCTGGGTCCACGTGATGATCGATGAGGCCACATGTTCGGGGCTTTATTCTCCACGGCAGCTCCCACGTGTCGAGCAGGAAGGCGTTCGGCGACCACCAGTAAATGATTTGTTGTTGGGTGCTGCTGGAGATGGGAGTGGAGGAGCGGCGTTGGTGCAGTGACCCGGGCACTGTGCGACGACCCTGGCCACCTGAGTTTGACTCCCAGGCATGGCGAGCACGAGTGGTGTGCAATCTCTGAACCAGTCATGTGCCCTCCACTACTAATTTGTGGTGAAGTATGGTCAAACAACTCCCATGCCTCACGTTGGAGTGGGCAAACGTCATCCAGCGGTGGATTGACAACTAAAACCTTCGAAGGGTTAACACGAGCTCGGCATTAGTTTGAGTTTGCCTTTGAGTTGGCGGTGAGGTGTATTTTCAGACCCACTCGACCAATGTTATTGGTACCCAGACATGGCTGCGTCTTCGTTTGGCGCGTTCCTGCCCAACCTTCACAGTGCAATTGTGGGACGCGGTTTATTTGTTTGGTCAAATTGTCACAAAAGCCTCGCAGCTCCCGACAACATGACACCATAATCACTGAGCATCGCTGGGGAAAATGTTTAACGAAACAAATCGGCAGACGTGTAACGCCTCCTTCTCACATTCATCTCTCGACGGAGAAAAAAGGAACACGTGGCAGCATTGGCTAAATAGGAGCAATCCTTGTCCGGTTTCAGCACTTTGTGTTTCATCGGCAGAATCAGGTTTGTGTGTATACTGCTGGTTTAGCAGATGGGTGTGTTGCCAAGAGCGCTCCCTCTCACCTAATTGGTCCCAGTTTTACGCACGGAAGCAACGAGTTTGTAAATTTGACCATGGGGGCTGGGTTTTTTTTTGCTGGAACCCCGAAAAAAATGCCCACGTCTCAAAGCCCTCGCGGCTCCCTGCCGTACGTTCGGAGGTTGCTGCTACGCGGGGAACGACATTTTCAGAAATCGGTTCCAAATCAAAGAGGGCCGCTCCTACGTGCTGCCCCCCAGGTGGGATCCGTTTGAAGAGCGCTGCCGTAGATGTCTATTCCCCATCCCTCTCTTCCCACATGCGCTCTCGCTGGGGCAGGGATTAGGCGCGTTTGAAGAAGCCTATGTTTGCGTTACTTTTCTGCAGTCTCTTTCTCTAAACCCGTCGCATTTAAATTCCTGCATGCAATCCTTTTCATTTGAAGTGCGTGTCGGTGTTTTTTGGGATGGGGGAGGAGGGAGGGGGTGTGTGGTTTTAAATCATTTTTTCATTTTAAATGGCCGGACATTGAAATCTTTTCTCTGAATCTTTAGCTCACGCGCGATGGGGGGTCTTCGTTGAGGGGAAGATTTCGCGTCGGAGCAAATTTCTGCGAATTCTGGATGGACTTGTAGTGTTTGTTCTCTTCGTTTAAACGTGGTCCAGAGGATCGTGGGGGGGATTGGATTCCCCCCCCCCCCCTATACTCGCGAGAGACAACACAAGGTTGAAGAGACGGACGCCTCTTTTAAGAATCGCTCATTTTGTCTGCAGGATGGGCCCCAAACACTTGCTGGCCGCTACGAACTCGAATAACCTACGATCAGTTCTCTACCAATTGCGGCTTCTAGAACTATACTGAATGAAGCCTTTTATAGTTATTTAAGAATCTCGAGACTATGCTCTTGAGGAGGATCCTGCATTGGAATGTTTGGCCAATTTCATTACCGAGTGTTTGGTTTATTGCGGGCACGATTTGATGAATAATGCTCGTCACGGATAGATTTAAGAATTCGCTGTTGTACTGCCCTCTCCTGACGAGCTCGCGGCAAAAGCCAGACACTCTCGCATCTCACGCTAACCAGGCTCCAACCTGCTTGGCTTGCCACATGTGCAGATTTGATGTGTGTGTACGGGTGGGTGCGTGGTGTGCACGAGACGGTCGTGCTAAGTGCAGCCACTCCCGTGTGTGTATGCCGCCTGAGTTTTCTCCAGGCTCAACGGTTTCCTTTCCCGACGAAGCCAAACGAATCGTCAATGGAATTGGCCGAACCTCTCGATGCAGCACCGTGGCTGGGAATCAAACCCGGGTGGCGACAGCGCGCGGTTATTAGCAATTTGGTGCGATTTGAATCTGATGCATTGTTGTACACCACCCTTTAATCGGCAATGGAGTGCGATTGGAAGAAAACATCTAAACTATTTTTTTTAGCAGGTAAGGCTCGCTGAGCTATAGTTCTTTTTCAGAAGCGACCTGGCCATAATTGATAGCTCAACGAAGTGGCTCATCGTGAGGACATGTATAGCAGCCAAATGATCTAAATGCACGTTGATTCTAAATGTGGATGGAGAAAAAACCGGAGGACCTGGAGAAAAATCTACGCGACCACGGGGAGAACATGCAAACTCCAAATATACAGGCGGCAGGGGTCTGGATCTAACCTACGACCTCCTGTATACCAGGCGAGGTAGTTAACATCTCGTAGCCACCGCGGTGCCTTTCAATTCCCCCATTCTGGAGCGAACGCTCCGGAGTGAGTCGGTGCCTCCCTGTCCCCGCGTGCCCTCGTGGAGCAGCCGCGAGAACTTTCTTTTAGTTTTTTGTTTTAACGTTTCATTTTTAAAGAGATTTTCATAATGAATGTTAGGCTGCCCCCGTGTTTCCCTTGGCTTCCCGTGCTAGAAAGCCCAGCACGCTTCCACGGACCACGTGTGTGCCGCCTCCCGTCTCGCCGATGCTCAACATTCGAATGGAGCGAAGGCGTTGTTGGAGGTTTGTGGGTTTGGATTTTTTTTTCCTTCCCCCTCTCTCCGCGTTTTGGAGACTGAAACACCGGGCGAACAGCAATTCAATCTGTTCCACCAACTTTGTGGATTGGTCAACCAATTGTGCCATTTCTCAACATGACTTGCTATGGATTGCTGCACACCAGGACTACCATTTCTCATAGCATGTGACAGCACAACTCAATATTGGTGGCTAATGGAAGAGGTGAAACCAGAAGTCTACCCATGCACAATGTCGTGGGTTGTTTGGCACTGCACGTGGTGGACATATATTAAAGTCCGTATTATACACCTCCCATTAATCACGATGATAGATTACTTAGACCCCTTTGTCTATCGGCTGTTGGATGAAGCCCCCCCCCCCACCCCCTGTCAGTCACGTTTTTTTTGTAACCATACTTCACCATGCTGGTTATTACTGTCTGAATGAAGTGGTGGTGGAGGGGAGGGGGGGAGTTTCCGCTGGTTCGTCCCACGTGGCCGGGAATCGAACTCTGGTCGTCGAACCACCACGTCGCAACTGCACTCATTAGCCACGATAACTTGATGTATGAAATGCCGCATTTATTCCTGGTACACGTTCATTATTAGCAGTGATGAGGTTCATCAGCAGCCAAAACATATTTGAATGCGATATTGTGGATTGATATGTTCATTTGAATACAAATCTTCTTGGTTCTTTCGGTAAAGTCACGTAGAAGGGAGATAATAAAATAATAAAAATAAAACAATAAAATAATACAATTCTCACGACGTTTCGGCCACAACGCAAGCAGCCGTCCTCAGCTTAAATATACGCTGCCAAGCTTGGTGGTGTTCATTCAGACGCTGTCTTTCTGACAGACCTGTTCTTCACCTGAGGACGGCTGCTTGCGTTGTGGCCGAAACGTCGTGAGAATTATATTATTTTATTATGTTTTATGTTTATTATTTCCCTTGTACGTGACTTTACCGAAAGAACCAAGAAGATGAATCCCTGCAGTCACGAAAACTTTAAATCGAAATTGAATACAAATGTTCGGCAGTTTTTTTATATGAATGGACCGAGACCTCAGTCATGGGGGTCGTTTGACCATACTTCACCACACCGGTCCGTGCTGGTTGGCTGAAGGGGGAGGTGGGGGGGGGCACTCACCGCCGCTGTTAGCCGTGATCAAGAACCAAACGCCCACTTCCAGGTCCACAGACCCAGTGTGAGTATTGCTCCAGGATCACCGTCCACTCCCATGTGATTGAATTGCTTAACTCGTGTAGGGCTCGCTCGTCTTGGGGAAATTAAAAACAATTCAAGGTACCATTATTCGGCTCAGATGTGTATTTAATTTCAGACTTCAAGCGAGGAAATCGGACGTCTGCGTCTCCGCTGCGTGGCTGTCCTTCTAAACGGCCGCATTGATCCGTTTGTATCCCTCCTAATGGGTATACGTTAAATTAACTTTCTAGTAATTACGATGTTGTCGGTCTCGGTCTTGTATTACTCTGCATTTTCGGTTAATTGTGCATAAGCCTCAGCATATATCGATGATACATAAAACATTTTCATTAGATACCTTTGTTTACCCATAACACATAAATACCAATAACGTCAGTTATTTACCCAGGAGAGCACGCACTGCTTGCGCCGTAATCACATCATTGATGAATAATATCGATAAACCATCGATTGATAATATTGATAAATCATTCCAGAAATGTTGTGGGGTTGTTTAATTTTTTTATTCCCGTGTAGGGTTTTTCTGTCACGAACGCAAACTTTATTCTAAGAGTACGCGAACTCTGGACTCAAGCACGTGGTAGCAGCAGCAGCAGCAGCAGCATCGCCGTGGTGATTTTTCGGCGAGGATTATTTTCCCTGTGGGGTGTTATCTCTCATTCGTGTTGGACCCCGTCATTCGCTGTCCCCTACGCCCATCACCACTGTGCGACGATGGCGTGGGGCATTTCGCACTGCTAGATGAAAGCCTGCGAAAGCCACCACCACCACCACCATCTCTCACGTTCCCGCGATGGCTTACGCCGTTTCAATGTCTTCACTCGGTGCAAAGGAGTTGCTTCTTTTTAAAGGGACTGGTCAAAACACCTGCCAAATTCAGGAACCTCCCAGGACATTATCGAGACCCGGCTGGGCTTTCCACCGATGGATGAATGGGCACGTAAATGACGGAGAACGCGGGACGCCCCCGTCTCGGGTGTGCAGTCTTTGTCAGAGACAAAGCCCGGACCACACGGCCGCCCCCCCCCCCCCCCCCTGCTTCGCGTCGATTCTCGTGTAGATTGAGGAGCTCCCCCACTGACGATCAAATCGCGCCGTGCCCTTCGCAAATCCACCGCCTCCAGCTGCTCAAATCGGCGCGCGGAGGCACTCGCCTCCGAGGAATACAGGGGGGGGGGGGAGGAAGAGAGGGGGGGGGGGGGGGTAGGGGGCACTTTGTGGGCGCGGGCGTGCGGCCCGGTCCACGTACTGAGCGCAGTGCGACTCTGCTTGAGATGTCTCGCCTGGGTGCGTTGCGGGTGACCTGGGTTGAAGCCGGTCACATTCTGTTTAGTGTCACGGGCGCTGTTTTCAGTCACGCTCGAGACGGGCGGCAGTTGGGAATGGTTGGCCACGGGTTTTTTGCCAATTCCAGTTCATCCAGATTTTTTGTTTGTTTTGCGTATGACCTAGTGGGCCCAATAACAGTGAAATGTAATATGTCACTCCATGCCGTGACCATCTGAGATGGCTACGGATTTGAGGGGGCGGGGGTTCATCCAGCAGTGTGGATCGATCATGGCTGATGATGATGGTGACCACTAACATCATTACTTTGTGAATTCTTGTGTTACCCACGATCATTATTTTCTATAAGATTCGATGAGCGTGGCAATGCTGAGTGGCCTTGTTGTGGTGCACGGGCCCAGAACCGGCCCGTCGAGCCGGCCCCCTGACACCCACCGAGCGCGCGTGGAGCCTCCTCCACAGAGTCGCGCATATTCACACGGTGTCCCACCACGGAGGACTCGGCGTGCCTTGGCAGTGCGGGCTCCACAGAGATGATCACCTCTCCCTCCGCGAGTCGTGCCAACGTGACGCAAACCTGCTTGGGCCGTCTGGGACGGGAGCGAGCAGGGCTGGCTCAATCGCCTCGGATGTGGGTAGCGAGAAGAGATAAGGAATCGCATTAACAGGTGAGCGGCGGGCTTGCCAATGAAAACGCGCCGCACGTGGCACGGCCGATGTTCGTAACAATCCAGTGGCACAGTTGGCACCACCACGACGCTCCAGCGCGCGACACAACACGGGCGGGCAACCACGGGGGGAATGGGGGGGGGCGCGAGCCCCCGCTGCTCAAGACTCGACCACCCCCTGCTAAATCTTAGAGACAATAAATTGTCGATCATTTTATTAATATCGACAATTAAACAGTGGGGCGCCGCAGCCTCTTCTCGTACGCGCTGGACGAGCGCCGGGGCAGAATTGCAGGGCAGACGACAGCGCATCGTGCTTTCATACTTCTTGTTTAAGTTTCGTTTTCCCACTTGTTGAGTGAAGCCCGCCACCCCCCCCACTACCCGCCAATTGAGCGCGTGTCGTTCCGCGTGCCCTCCTCTGACGGGCACGCGGTTGATGGGGGGGGGGGGCCCTCGGTAATGAACGGGGCTCACGCGAGCCCCGGCTCCCACGTGGCTCTCGCTGAGCTCGCTACTCGCTCGTTCAGACGCGGCCTGGCGCATTCGCCGGGGCTGCTGTCGGGCGCGGGTGGTGGGGGTGGTTGGAATTGTGTCAAGGCTCGGCTTCTGCCGCGCTGAACCCCGGCAACCCCGACGCTGACGGACTTGTATTTATATAAATATATAACTATATACAAAGCGTGGCGCTGCCTTCGCCAATTCTGTGCCCGCCGGTTTGCAGGCGAGCGCGTTCGAAGCGAGCGGCGTCCCGCACGCTCCTTGTGTGTCCCCTGCTCGGCGTGACGAGGCTGCTGCTGCTGATGCTGCTTCCATTCATTCCGCGGCGTCGTGAATTGTCGTCGTCTCGGGGCAGAAAACGGGAGCGGCGTCCGCGGAGCGAGATGATGAAATTGGGTCGACGACGACGGGGAAGTTTAAACGCCCCTTGTATCGGGCGGCCTCGATCGTCCGCACCATCCCCCGCATCGGTCGCCCTTTCTCGATCGTTCATCCCCTCGATCGCCCCCCCCCTCCCCCCACCACGATCGGTCGCCCTTCTCGATCGTTCATCCCCTCGATCGAGGTGCCGATGGCTGTTGTAGCCGCTGCCCCTTCCCGTGCGGTGACCACGCTGGAGGAGCGCGATTGAATCGTGAGCTCGGCCCGCTCGCCACGCAGCCCCTGCGGCGATCGCTCGTTACCCCCCCCCCCCCCTCTAGGCAGGGACAGCAGCAGCGGTAGCGGCAGGAGGGTGTCTCTCTGCGCTTGAGCCCGGCTCGGTGTCGATGTCGCGTGGGGTTGGCGCGTGGCGTGGTGGCTGGAACCCCCCTCCGCCACCGGTGCCAGGGAATCAAATGGGCTTGGGGGATGCCCGGGCCGGCCTGCACCCCTCTGGCGCGGTGCGGTTGGGCACCCTGCACACTCACCGACAGCCACGGCGCTGGGTGCTGCTCGTGCGGCGGCGAGGGAGCATCTCGGTGTTGCGTGAACGCGAGGGGAGCTGTGGGGGTCACGGCGTTCCGAGGAGTCGCGCGGTCTCTCGTCCAGTCGAAGTCGTTCTGTTTCACCAGCTGAGAGCTCCAGAGAGCACGAGGGGTCTCAATTGCAAGGGGGGATGTGGGTCGCCAATTCGACATTGGGGGGTTGTGGGAGGTGTCTTTGGATGCTGTTGGGGGGCTGTGGGGTGTTGTTGGGGCTATGGGGGTGTTGTTGGTAGGGTGTTGGGGCTATGGGATGGATGTTGGGGGATGTTGGAGTGTGTTGGAGCTGTGGGGGTGTTGGAGCTGTGGGGGCGTTGGAGCTGTGGGGGCGTTGGAGCTGTGGGGGCGTTGGGGTGCGTGATCGTGAAGATGGTTGTACGATGGTGTGCGCCAGACTTGCCCAGCCGCTGCTGGTGTCAGCTGGCGTCAATGCTGCGAGCCATCGCGCCGGGTCGCGCGTCGGTAACGTTCACACGTCGCGTTCACACATTCGGGCGCGCGTGAGAGTCCCCGTGCAAACGCGATCTGATATCCGTACCCGGTAAATAGCGTAACGGATGCATTGGAGGAATTCTAACACGTGTATTCTTTTAAGCTAAGAGCCCTTTTCTAAATGAGCGTTTAGATGTTCAGAATGATTCCTACGCGGCTGTGAGTCGTCGCGCTCCATCGCGTGAGTTGCCATCGAGGCGAAATTATTCAATCTGCGGATGACGGCGAACAGCAAAACCAAACGCAATTCTTGTGCGGGCAACATTGGTAAATAATTTAGTGCGCCTTTATTATTAATTCTGACAGTCTCATTTATGGTTTGCGCAATGTGTTTTATGAAGAGCGTGTGCGCTTTAATGCTGGGCAGCCTCGCAGACCTCCTCCATCATCCGCTAGGACGCAATCGTGACAACGAGGCCGTGTCTGCGCGCACTCCCAAGATCGTCGCTGGCGATAACAACGGCCAAACCGAACACGCGGAAGCACTCATGCCCTGATGTTGTTGTTGTTGTTTTGAAACGACCGCATGGGCGCTACAGGCCCCTACTGCTGTGCCCGGCAAAGCTTTGCGTGCGTCCGTCAAGGGGGATGAGGGGGGGGGCAAAGCGAGACGACTCAAAAACGTCGTGAGCACGACTCGCCACGGTGCCCTTCCCCCCCCCCCCCGTTTGCATTGTTTGAATTGGGACAACGCAGTTCGTGACAAGAAATATTTCTGTACAAAATTGTGTTATGCTGATCGTTCCATCGCAGGATAGCGCTTTGGGGTGGGGGGGGGTGGGGGCTTCGTCCAGCAGTGGATTGAGCATGGCTGGTGGTGATAATTAGTGCACTCACACGATACTGCAAGTACCGCGGGTTTACGTGTGAGCCTAATGTGTGCGTACCATCGTGTGTTATGTGCACACGCGTCTGCGTCATTCACCCCCCCCCCCCCCAATTGATGGATTGGCTTGATCGAATTGTGCTTCATCCAACGCAGACTTCACGTACAGGTGTCGCGTGCAATTACATTCACTTGGCAGCATCTCACAAAGTGTTAACCTGGGTTACCCAGCCATGGAAGCGGCTCGCTCTACTTACTGCTGGTTCAGACGTGAACTGCCAGGGAGGCGGTTGACAATTGCCACACGTGTCGAAGAGGTTTAGCCTCGGAATTCTCGCAGCGAACAGTGCACCACCCTGTGTCCAGAGAAGAGCACCGGAAAATAACGTCCCGGGACGACTTCGCAGGTCACGGGCCTCTTCACCCGCACTCGAGGCACGCCTCGGGGTTGTAGCCTTCAAAGCGTGTTCATGTCAAACGAAATATTTAAATGTCAGAGGTGGAATGTGGTGCTATTTTAAGTTGAAAATCCAAATGTATATGTAATGGGGGGGGGGGGTGGGGAGTGGGTTTGGTCCAGCCATTGGTGACCGGGCTGAGAACAAAAACTCGCTGCACTGGAGACAGCCCGGTTCAATCACTGCCGGCAGAAACCCAGACTCGAACCCAGGCCCTCGTGGGCAGTGCACGCTCGGTGCTGCGACACGGCATGATCCCGCTGCGCTATCCAGCCGCCCAAATTCCTCGCCACTCCACCCTTGCCACGTCGTCAAGCGTGCTTTGCGTTCTTGAGCAAATTATAAGGTAAAAAAAAACACCGCATGATTTAGCGACGCGATTGTAGAGAAGGTGATTGTTTAGCGAGCGATTACACGCTTATGTAATCGCTCCACTTGTGTTTTAAATTTCCTGCATCCCCCCACCCGCCCCCACTTTCCTAGAACTGCAGGGTCATAGATATAGAGATAATGTGTCTAATGAATGAGAATCAGAATCGGTCTAATGAATTGCTTGGACTGGTAAATGTATCTATTGAGATGTATCTATTGAGAAATGTAAATGTATCTATTGAAAATAATGTATGAGCACCGCATGAAAGGACCTAGTGGTAATGGACCGCAATTATAATTTCATAAAATTCTGATATTAAACACATTTTTGAGGGTGTTTTTTTCTGAACGAGGTTAATGGTGGGGAGGGAGGGAGGGAGCCGCGTGCTTTTGTGCCGTGCTGCACTATGGTGTCTGGGTTATGCAAGCCGATGGTGAAGATGACAACGATAATGATGATGATGATGGTGACTGTTAATGGCCATCATTTATTCATCATCGTGGTGATGATGGTGATGACAAAATGTGTATTCTGGCCAGATCATCATACATGGGATAATGCGATAGTTCTCAACGGTGGATGTTGTCCACTGGCTCAGGAGCTGTTGAGAAGTAAGAGGGCTTGGGCAAGAGACGGCACCTGCAAGGGAGGGGATGGTTGATGGTCGAGAGAAAGAATGAATGGAGGAACGTCCATTGAGGAGACGCAGCGGTGCGCTTGGCACGTGAGGAGCCTGGTTTGTTTCGGCGCAACCACGACGGACGATACAAAGCAAATCATTTCAAGGTGGTTATTCGCATACTTCGGTTACATTCTAACCCTGAGACGGAAACATTTCAGTTTGCAACCACTTTGCAGGACATTAAATTGCGTGCCCTCAATGTGGCTGCTGAGACACATTCAGAAGTAGTTCTGCAACGGCACCTTCCGGGGTCGTCCGTAGACACAAGCGTGACGCACTGCGAGCTGGAGGTTTGTGAAAGTCGTCATCGCGTAACGTGACCAGCGGTATCGCAATTGCAACATAATTGGGGTCGTGGGTGGGGGGGTGTGATGATATGGAGTTTAAACGACGTTTTATATGTAACGAAACATCAGTTTCCTCGAGGCTTCATACATGAAATTCCCAAATCCTTCCAAGAGTCTCGGTGCCATTCGGCAGAAGTCGTCCACGAGGAGTAACGAGAGCCGAGCAACATGCGCCGTCGCTGCCTCTCTCTCTGTCGCTGTCTGTCTCTGTCTGTCTGTCGCTGTCTCTCTGTCGCTGTCTCTCTGTCTGTCTGTCTCTGTGTCTGTCTCTCTCTGTCTGTCTCTCTGTCTGTCTCTCTCTGCCTCTGTCTGTCTCTCTCTCTGTCTCTCTCTCTCTGTGTCTGTCTCTCTCTCTGTCTGTCTCTGTCTGTCTGTCTCTCTGCCTGTCTGTCTCTCTCTCTGTCTGTCTCCCTCTGTCTCTCTGTCTGTCTGTCTGTCTCTCTCTGTGTCTGTTTGTCTGTCTCTGTCTGTCTCTGTCTCTCTGTCTATCTCTCTCTGGCTCTGTCTGTCTCTGTCTGTCTGTCTCTCTCTCTGTCTGTCTGTCTGTCTCTCTCTCTCTCTCTCTGCCTCTCTGCGCCGAGCTCGAGGAGTCGCGTGTCGCAGTGGCCAAGGCCTTGCCCGAACCGCTCTCTGGAAATCCTCTCGATATTGAATCGCGCGATATTGTTTCTTCACGTCTCGCCTCTCCGTCGCGGTCGGCGCGGCGTTCCTCGCCGAGGAGTTTTCATCTTTCGGAGGCTCCCCCCTCCTCCTCCCCGTCTTTTTGTTTTGTTTCAAAACGATCGCCATCAAAGAGAAGGTTGGATTTCCTCTGACGCACTCCGTGGCAGTGGCACGGCTGCTGCGCCCATCGCCAAAGCCCCGCTCGCAGGCGCGGTGCCTTTTCTGACCCCAGGGTCGACCACCGCCCACTGGAGACCCAAGCTCAGCACGGCTGTGTTCGTAAATCTTGACACTCAAGGCTGCGGCAACTTTACCCGCATCCCTTCCATGCTTTGTAACATCTCTCGCGCGCTCTCTCTCTCTCTCTGGACACATTAGTCCTAAAGCCGACACGTGCTTGTTGATTATTCGGATTGAACTACCCAGCGAGAGAAAGAGAGTGCGAAAAAGAATCACCTGGGGGCGGGGGGGGGGAGTGGAATTGCTGTGCGATGATAACTACAGATGCCTGGAATGTGAGCTTTGTGCAATCATATCTCTGTGCTGGGTGCCGCGTGGAGTGTAGCACGCCGCTGCTTGTGGGTGCGTGTTTGACGCTCGTTGTGGCGAAGCTGGGTTTTTGTGTTGTTTGTTGTGGGAACTTTCTGATCCGCCGCTTACTGGATATGCGTTAAAGAGCTTCACGGCTCATCGGATTCACACTCCGGTCTCCGTAAAGACTCTGATTCTGATCAGGCAAGCGCACGATCGCCCGCTCGCTGCCCACTGGGGGCATACGACGGTTCGATTCCATTTCCCGGCGCGGCATTTGAAACGAAGGTGCGAGTTTTTTTAAACGCCTCCCCACACGAACTCCGTCGCGTCTCTCCACCGTGCAGCGGTGTTAATGGGTTCACGGCGGTTTGATTGATGGTCAGGTCACGTGCGCTCGGGTGAAGTGTGTGGGTACTCCCAACTCTTCCAACCCGCTGGGTCCCCTTGAGCGGAGGGCCTTCCGACAGCAGCGGTGCGAGCGAGACATTGCAGGGCTCCGCCTTTATCTTTCCTACCTGGCACTGCCTGTCAGCTGCACGGCACGGACACGAACGCCAAAGGGTGCGCGTGTCGAGTGTCGCCAATGCTGGAACTTTAAAGTCGCAGAGCTAGAATTGAGCGATATTATGTTACTCGGCAAATATAAATAAATAACTGTTTGTTCATGTCGAAGGGTCGCTGGTGACCGGGCTGAGACCATTCTCGACTCGCTCCACTCGCAAACGCAGAAGCGACCACGTGCGCTGGAGAGCCGCGCTCCGGATGCTGGCAGCGCCGGCTCCGTGCTCTCTCAGGAGATGTTAACTACCTCGCCGGGTGTGCAGGAGGTCCTGGGTTCTATCCCGACCCCTGACGCCTGTTGCGTAGTTGCAGTTTGCATCTCTCGCTCTCCCCGTGGTCGCGTGGATTTTGCTTTGGGTTCTCCGCTTGTTCCCTCGTACATTAAAGACTCGACGTGCATTCGGAGTATTTGGCTGGTATACATCTCCACGTGATGATAAGCCACTTTGTTGAGCTATCATTTACCATGGCCACGTCGCTTCTGAAAGAAGAGCTACATAGCTCAGTGCGCCTTACCTGGCAAAAATAAAACAAATAGTTTCAGTGTTTTAGTTTTCGCGTTTAACGAGGGCAGCACCGAGACGACTTCGCTGGCTCCACCGGGGCCCCTCCACCCACCCACGTTGCCCCGCCGCTGTTATCCTGCGTTTGTTTTTATCTGTTGGGTTTTTTTCTTGGTGTTTTTCGGGCGTGACCTCGCGAAAGCCTCCTGCTCCTTATCGCTCGGGTTAAGCAACAGATTTTTACTCCTCCAACTCCTCCTCCTCCCCCTCGAGGTTCATCCTCGCCATCCTCGCCCTCCGCGCGAGGCCGCTCGTTACTTCACTCGAGACACCTCCTGGCGTCTGGGTTCGAGTCCTGTCTCAGAGGAGTTCAACAACAACAGCAGCAGCAGCTGCTTTCATTCACCGCGCCATTAACGTAACGCACGTCTCGGAGTGTGGCGTTACAGAGCGAGGGAGGGAGAGAAAGGAAGCGGTGCGGGAGGGGCGACGGCAACGGGGTGAAGGGGAAGCCGCTGATGAGAGACTTGAGAGGAGGGGGGGCAGGCGGAGTTGCCTGGGGCGAGAGTTCCATAGGATGTGGGGGGGGCTAAAGGAGCACCCACCAATGGTGGAGCGGTGGGTCCTTGGAGCAAGGAGGAGGCCAGAGACCATCGAGTGGAGGAGGGAGCTGCTGGGACGTCGCGGTGGAGAGAGGTAGCGAGGAGGAAGATGGACGTGGCCCTGCAGGGTTGATGGGTTTGCTCCTCAGTCGCTGCTGTTGTTGTGTGCAGGAGGTAAACTTCGCGGAGGGTGGGTGGCAGTGTGGGCTGTAGAATCTCCTGGCTGCTCATCGGACCGTGGTGCTGGATCGCACGAGTTTCGTGATGTATGGAGAGTAGTGGTGCAGTGGTTAGCGCGCTGTGTAACAAACCCAGCAACCAGCTGCAAGGGATAGCTGCATGGGTTATGGGCCCTCTCTTAAGTCCACCGAGCCTCAAGGAGTGTGTAAACATCGGCACGAGCGAGCCTGCCGTGGTACTGGCCACATCACACCACGTGGCATGCTTGCCCGAATCGTCGCGCGAGTCTACGAACAAACGCTGACCAACTCCCATTTTGTGTCCACGTGAAGTTGCGCATCTCGGGGTGCCGCGTTCCTTGTGCCGGGGACCACGAGGCGTTGCACTCGAAGGGTTAACCCAGTGCCCTGGGCTCCCGTGTTGCTGTGTGCGGCGCGCTTGGAGCGGATGGTCGTTTGTGGTTGTGGGTGAAACCTGGCCCACTTCCCTGCTGGGTTTGGCAGTTTGCCCGTAGCACCCATAAACATTCCCGACTAACAAAGCCACTCAATTACCCATGCAGCCAGCCAGCCCGATAGACATCTACCCAGCCAGCTATCTATTCGGCCAGCTACCCTGCGAGACACCTACTCAGTCAGACAGCCGCTTACTCAGTCATACAGACAGCTATCAAACCAACCAGTCACTTAGTTATTCAGTCAGCTAGGCAACGAATCAATCGGATATCTAACTGGCTAACCATCTTACTCTGCCGCCCCACTTCAGGCAGCCAACCACCCAGCCACACAGACTCTTGGCAAAGCAGACACCCGCCCGACAGTCACCCAACCAAACCTGCTACTCAAGTGCTCAGCGCGCAAACCAGCCATCTCACCAGTCACGCACCGATCCACCCAGCCACACGGTTAATCATTCACTCAGCCACGCACTAGCCAGCCGGCCAGACAGGCGCACACGAGCCACGCAGAATAGCCATCCACTCGGTCGCCCAGCTGAAGAGCCAAACATCCATCCGCTTGACCATTGAGCAACACAACGAGCCGAGCCAAGTAACCAGCCACCTAGCCACCCAGCTCACATGGGTGACAAATATCTGAACAGGTCCTGGGCCTCCCCTAGGTCGTCTCTGCCTAAAACGTGTACCTAGCGCGGTGTGTCCACATCGGTATTGGGGAAACAAAGGTGGTCGTGCGTGGTTCTGGCCACCTCGCGCGCCATGCCGGGCTTCATAGGTGCTCGCTAACAGCACTCGCCCCAACAGTCTGTTGAGGCTATAGGGATGATGCTTGTCTTTGTATGTAGCGTGCCGTGTATATATATACACACACGCTAGTAATATATACGGGATATTTGCATATGAATGCGCGACGGGCAGCTGTGAATATTCACAATGGAGCGAGCCGCACTTATTTTAGGGTCGCATTAATTATTCAGCCGCGTTACTGTTTTGGTATTCCACTGAAGCTTTATTAATACATTTTGTATTATTTCGCGGCCAGTTAATAATACATTGATTTAACCGGCCGAAGACTGCGCGGAGCGTATTCACGCAACTCGAACTATTAGCGGCTAACGGAGGACCGAGCGCCGACGCCTCCACACGGCGGAGAGTCGCTCGCTCGCGTCGTTCAGACGGCGTCCGCCGATTGCGGATTGCGGGGTGGGGGTCCGCTGGATTGCCAAGCGGTTACCCGAAACCACCCGTCACGACTCCTCCGCGACTTGCTCGCGCACTTTTTAAAATTGGGCGCTTTGGGTGAAAAGCACTCTTCCTACCAATAGGGTTTTTCCCCTTTTTTCTGGCAACAAAACTGACACCTTTTGCAAGGAATCATGTCTACATTAACCGCAA
>CM025607.2:20384334-20397148 GCA_014621495.2 Entosphenus tridentatus | reverse complement strand
CCCCCCCCCCCCCCGTGTGTGTGTGCTTTCTCCGGGATCTCTCTGATTCTTCCCATATGCCCCCATGTGGCACTCATCGATGGGATTGGCCGAGCTTCTCCATGCCAGAACCCGCACAAAACTAAGAGATGTGAGACTCGGCGAGGCTTCCATGCAGAGAGGGTGCACTCTTGTGAGCACGCTCCTTTGAGAGTAAATTATAAGCACGAATTTGGTGGAAAGTCAAGTAATTGTCCTGCGGATGGACTCCAACCCCGCCACGGGAATGTGGAATTTCCACCAATGGCTCAGGGCTATAGGCGAGAGACGGACACCATCCCCACTCGCTCTTTTGAATGGAAACTCCATATTGATTTTGTTATCTGTAGGTGCGCATTGCAAAAAACCCATCTACTATGAATGTTTTTATTTGTCGGCTGTTCGCTGCATTGTGTTGCGGTGAGAATGCCGCTTTGTGGACAGAGAGCGAGAGGGAGGGAGAGAATTTCTTGGAAAGACGTGCCGAGTCAGATGCTGCTCGTGATACGCATTGTGTACGTTGCGTAAAATGACGCCAGAGGAAAAATAGCGTGCTGCGAAGAAAAAAAACTTCACGCATTTGTTTGTAACCTTTCGCAAAGCGGGTCTCTCCCTTGCACCAGCGGGGTCTCTCTGTCGAAGGAGACCCGGGCTACGGTGTAGGGATGTGTAGAGTATATACACCATGACACAGCACACGGCGTTAATAACTGAATAAACGAAGTTAAAGGCGCAGCCCTGCAAATGCTGGCTCACGCCGCTGCTGGAGGAAGCACCTCCACGTGAGTGAGCCCCATCCAGTGGAAGATGGGCCTAACTATTCCATGCTAACCAGGTGGGATGGAAGAGTTTGGAGTGTCCACATTATACCTCCGACCCACGTGGACTTGCCGATCGACCAACTGTGGTGACCCCATCGTATGCTGCAAGGCGGAGAGCGTTGCCGGCTTAAGGAATCCGCCCTCGATGTTTCAGCTGCCGCGACCTGGAGGCGGAATCGAACCGGTGGCCTCTGGATCGCAACTTCTCGATGCGCTGACCGCTACACCACTGAATCGCCGAACACGCGTAGGAAATTATCGAGTCTGATCAGAGTTCGAGCGCCGATTGATTTCGTGGGTCGCGATGACAGCTGCGAGGATAGCGCGCATAGAAGAGACTCCTCGTCAGAGCCGGGACTTTGCGGTAATTTGCTCGAAGCGGCCGCGTGCGTTATTGTAGCGCGGCGACAGACATCGGTAGGAACCCGACAGCTGCTTAATCCGTGTAATTACACGGGAGGGGTGGCACGCAGGACGCCAATGCGGTGGGAGAGGTTTATGAAAATTTAAACAGCGGTTATTAAAAAAAAATCCGATCCGGCTAAAATATGGCACAATTAAAAAGTATTGAAAATGACAAATATTTCGCGAATAGAGCTGGCGTGGTTTATTTTTTTTATGCAGCGGTTGCTCAAAGGCGGCTGGAGTGACCAGGCGGGCCGTGGGGAGAGACGCTCTTCACGGTGGCGCAGCAACCACGAGGGTGGGGCGGCATCGCTGGACAAGCTGCGTAGAATAATCAACGGGGTTTTTTTTATCGCGAAAAGCATTGCTGTCGTTTGCGAAATGCACTCGGATTTAGTTGTTTTGTTTACGCCGCGATATTGCTTCCGCTAAATGTGCGTTGCGTCTGCTGCTCCTGCTGCTGCTGGTTTCTAGGCCTGATTGCGTCTCTCAGATGCCACGGCCGTAGATTGGCTGGCGAGGCTGGCACTCTGCCAGTTGCCTCCAGTTGCCTGAATCGGCCGTTTTGAACCTCTGAACTCTTCTGATTTTTACTAGCCTCGTGTCGGCGTGGAAAAATAAAATCTCATCTCGATTAATTTCCCGAATGGGAATGTACAAATTGTGCCGATGAAGGAGAAAATTCAACAAATTTCTGATGTTTTTTTTCTTTCACATATCGGTTTTATTTGGCTGACGGTTCAGGATTTCGTAATGTATTCTCGTGGCGTTCTCGGGATTTGAATGCGTGTGAAAATGAAGAATGTTTGTAAACAGCGGGATTCAAAAGCGAGCGATGGGTTTTGCGCGTTCGCGGTTTGGCGGGCGGCGCGGCGCTCGGCCCCACGGTGCTTAATCAGAGGAGCCGCTGACGGACCGGGACCGTCGCGTCGCGAGCCACTGATGGGGGGGCCCCCCCCCCCCCCATGGTGTCGGATAAGCATGTAAGCGTCCTTTATACTCGGCTTTGGAAAAAGTGAACGCGATCGCAGGGGACTGGCTGCCCTCAATTGAATGAGCGGCATTTGCGCGTCCGCTCCTGGGTCAGCAACGTCGATGGCAACAGCAATTTTAGAATGCGCAGATCGTTGGGAGAAGAAGTAACGCGCAGAGAGAGAGAGAAAGAGAGAGAGAGACGGGGCCCGTGAGCGACACGCACAGACACGCGAGCGATGGCTCGGGCATCGAGGGACGCGCGTCGTGCATGGCTATCGCGGGCACCGTTCGAACCGGACCTGTAGGCCACAGGCGGTCGCTGGCGCTCGGTTCGCACCCCCTCCGAACGCGCACGCTCTCCGTCTGCTTAGATCCCTTCCACTGTCTAGGGGCGCCCAGGAGAGTCGAACACGGGTACAGATTTCCGACCCACGGGCCGACCCGACCCCGTGACCCGAACCGATCCGATCTGACCCTACAGATACTTTTCCCAGTAACATCGGTCTTTGCTTGGATGATGCTGTGGTTTTTTTTTTGTCTCTCTAAGTGTCGTGCATGGCCAATTAACGGACACATTTAATTGGTGGTGGTTTCCGAGCGCGTGACCCTCGGGTGGACCGCGGTGACATTGACCCCACCCGCAGCTGAATCCCAAGCCATAAAAATAAAAGTCTTCGTTCTGACTGAAATCGACACGTGGGTACCCGTGGGCACAAAGTTCACAATTGTCGTTGGCCGTGGTCGATCCACTGCTGGACGAAGGCCTCCCCTAGTCGCCCCCACCACCTCTTCACGATCCTGCGACGTCACTCTCTGTACAACCGCTACGCGTCAACTGTGCCCTAATCGTTAGGCTGCCTCCGTCGCGTAGAATTGCCACCTCCGTCCGTCTAAAGTGCCGCAGCAATGCGTCCCAACCCCGGTGAATTTCCGGGAAGGTGTAAATTTATGTAAACGACGCCGTCTTTGTTCTCCCGACAAACTCGTGTTGGGGAAAATCTCCGCGAGTTTATTAGGAACGCCGCGGTATTCCCGATGTCACCTCGCCGCCGCGTCGCCGGCAAAGCCCCGCGCACGGTGAGCTCTCATTTTCGCTCGAGGCCCGCGCAATCCTCCACGGACGCCGGCGCCAAATACCGTACGGACCTCGCTTTCTCTGTACCAGCTCAGACTTTTGATTCCGTAATTTTTTCTTCCCGCTGCAATCGATGGGGCTGCCGACGCGTTTCACCGCTGCGGGAGAGGCGGTGCGCCGCCGCCGCCACCGCCTCCGCCGCTCCCTTCCTACACGAAGTCGGCTGGACCCAGACCACGGATGCCCTCTCTGGGTCGCCACGAAAAGGCAAAGATCGTCGTGGATTTGTTTTCCGTCGATGGCTTGGATCGCGTGACGACAGTTCCACCTGCGGAGCGGGACAGTGGAGCGGGCAGGGCCAGCCGCGGCCTCGCCCTGCAAGAGAATCGAACGGCAGCGACGGAGCCATTCACCAGCTCGCAGCCAGCGTGGGGCGAATGGCTCAAGAGCCCAGACAACCATTTGCAAAGCGCGCGTCGCCGCTCTCGCAGCCAGAGGCTTACGTCTGCCACCCGCCGTACGGGAGGAGGAGATCGCGTAATCCACTTTAGCCACGTGTGCGACTGTGGTCATCGGCAACAGACCATACGGCACGTAACGACGCGATGTCCGATCCTCAAATACGAAGGAGACGTGCCAGCGATGCACTCCGCGGCTTCTGACGCGGCTGTCTGGCTTGACCACCTGACTGTCAAATTGTAGCTGTTGCTCTGCATCGACATCATCAGCCACACGAAAGAAGAAGCTAAGCCATACGTGCACACGTATCGGCGATATATTTGCCACCGCTATTGGTACCGATGCTCCCGAGGGAGATTGTCCTGCGCTGGCGGTGATGTGCGCGGAGAGGCGATGGGACTCCCATCTGCTCTGGCAGAAGAAGGAGGAGGAGGAAGAGGAGATGTGACAATCGTGGCAGCAGTGGCCGTGCCTCCCAAAGGTCCCACGTGCATGGGCTCAGCGCGTGGCGGCTCCGTCCTTTAATACGGTGAACACGCGGCTGAATCCCCGTCTCGGGCTACGCAAGAGAGTGCTTTGTTTAACCCCCCCCCCTCGCCTACGGTGGCTCTCAACCGAGCGACTGGATTTCACCCACGTGCTCTCATTACAGCTTCAAAGTGCGATAGATTTTTCACAATGAAAAGTTGGAGTTCGTAGTTACGCGGAAAATTAAGTCTCGTTGCCCCCCCCCCGCCCCAGTATTCTAAGTGGGGAGTCGATACCTCCACTTGAACCCGGCATCTTTTGCCCCTCCGGCCATCCACCGCTGTGGTGCTGCCCGTGCCTACAGCAAAAGGGGGGAGGGGCGGGGGAAGCGTGAAACACGACAGCATCGGTTCAATCCCTTCTGGCAGCAGTGGCGTGCGTCAGCGATTTGCAGGGCTGCACCTTTACCCTGCGCTGTGCTCGGGCTAAAAGGCTTTCGGCACAGAGAGACTTCATCAGACGACGAGGTGGACGACGAGGTTGACGACGAGGTCGTCTGCAGCGAGGAGTGTCGAGAGGCGGAGAACAGGAGAGCGTCGTCACGCTTCGCTGAACTGAACCGGACATCTGTGAAACTCTTCAGTTCAGTTTATGTTGAAGTACCCTGTGAGCTAAGAAGCTCTTGAATCGGGTTCCATCAACAGAAACTACCGGACATGTGTGAAAAATGAGCTTTGATTCCTCCCAGTATAAATACATATTGTGATTCTCAACGTCGGGGTGTCGCTCATTTGCGCTATCGGTGGCGATGAGCCAGTGGTGGAAATTCTACATTCCCAACCCCGCAGTGGCCATGCTCCCCCCGCCAGGCTGACGACTGTAGACTGCCCCCCCCCCCAAGTCGCACGCGGTTTATCGGGCGCATGGCTCATGGCGACGAGGTGGTTGGAATGCGCACACGGGCTGTGAACCGACGAGCGAGGCAGGAGTTTCGCTTCACCTTTGACCCCCGCTGAGCGGCACAGACGGGTCGTTGCGAGCGGCGCCTGGCGCGAGGGGCCGCAGCTACGGAGGGACCGCCGCTGTCTTCTCGAAGCGCCAAGGGAATTGTGTGTGGGGTTTTTCTCTCTCTCTCTCTCTCGAGTAAAGGGTCCACCCAAGTGATATGGAAATGATGTTGCCAGGCCTTGACAGTGTGGATGGTTCTGCTTCATAGGGTTACTCCCGGCATTCCATTCCAAAAAGAGTCCGTGAAATTGTAAAAAAAAAGATATATTTATTTTAAAAAACTGCGATTACGTTATAGTCAGTGTATCCGTGTAAAATTCTAAACCAATTTTTCGTGCTTCCCGCAATGGACTGGCTTGGACAACACAGCGGGTTAATTGCTATAATTATGAATGCTTGAAGCACTGAAGTGAGAGTGCTCACGGAAAAAAAAATATCTGCTAAACGATGCAAATTGGTTGCAGATTTTGTTTTGTTACAGATGAATCAACATTGCGCATCTTGTCATGGCTGCGAAGAAGGAGGAGGAGGCATTGCCACGATTTGAAAGGAAGAAATGGGAGATACGGGGGTTGTGATGTGTTCGTGTGTGTGTCTGTGCGTGGTGGTGTAGTGGTGAGCGCCTGAGTTCGATTCCTGCTCATGGCCAATACCAGTGACGTTAATCTGAACCGGTCGTGGGCTTCCTCTAGGCCGACTCGGCCTCAAATGAGTACCTGGTGCAGGGCGTGGTGCCGGTCACTCAATCCCTCGTGTGCCGTGACGGCCTTCACAGGTTCTCGCATCGAACACTTTTCCCAGTAGTCTGTTAAAGACTACACGGGGGATCTTTGTCTTTGTGGGCGTTGTGGGTGGTGGGGGCGGGGGGGCTGCTACTTGGGCATCAATGAAACGTGACCGTGTGTGGGATGCACACACCCTGGCACCGCTTAAGAGGGACCTCTCCATCATTGTCATCCATTGGACTGGGCTCGCGAATAAAGCGGCCATGGCTTTGTTGTGTGTGCCCCCCTCGGTCGGTCCGACCTCCCTTGCACTGCAAACTCGAGCCTCCTCCTTCCAAACCCCCCGTGTGGCCCTCGCGGGGCCGTCTCCGTGGAGCCACGAAACCCACCAGTCCACCGAGAACTGGGCTGGCGAACAGGTCCCACTGACCTGGAGTCGTGAGTCGATTCTAGATTTGAAGTTTTCGTGACTGCATTATATATACGGAGTGGTATCTCTTGTAATCTCCCATTTACTTGATACAGCTGTCGGGCTGTGACGGTTCCACCTGAAGACGGAAGCTTGTGTTGCCTCCGAAACGTCGTAATTTTATTTTTATTTTACCTCGTGAGTCGATGTTTCTGTGACACCGATCCTCGGCTGAACTGGTCCCGAGTGAGCTCGACACCCGCCGTTTACTTTGAAGATTCGTTGATTCGCATTCTTCTTTTGTGATGTGGGGGAGTCGTTGGCAAGCAGTGTGTGCGTGTGTTGTGTGTGCGCGTTCATGTCGAGATTGGTGAGCGAGCCAGTGGGTAGGGTCAGGAGTAGCCTGGTGAATATCCAAGACGCCGTCGGTGACTGATGGAACACGAACCACATCGTGGATATAGACCATAGACTAGCATAGACAAAGATCACCCATATAGCCTGGGAATATTTTTGGGGCAAGTGCCGTTGGTTAACATCTAATGAAGGCCGGCACGGCACACGAGGAGGTGGGTGGCCACCACTACGCCCGGTCGTCTTTTTTTTCTTAGTGGCGATGTTTGCACACCACACCAGATACTAATTTTAGGCTGAGTCGACTTAGGGGAAGCCCAGGACCAGTTCAGATAATCCTTTGTTGCTGGTCGTGAGCGGGAATCCAACTCGGGTCGGTGGATTCACAGCACAGCGCGCTAACCGCGACTCTGCTGCTCCCCACATAGACAAAGACACCACCACCCCGCATATAGCCTTGACAGACTGTTGGGGCAAGTGCTGCTAGCGAGCGCCCCACATAGACGCCCAGACACTCGGGCGACACATCCGACGAATATCCGAAACGCTGCCGGCGAACGATGGCAGCGAGCAGCGGTGTTGCAGCGGTCCACATCTTTGCCGTGCGGTTTGCTCGACTCCAGCCACCTGTGCCATGCCCCTCTAGCGCGGGGACGACCCCTGGAGCGGTCACGACGGGCGTGGAAGGTGCGAAGCGCACGCCTAGAGGTCACGCGGTCGCCAAACGTCCGCGCCGCTACTTCCGTCACAAACAACACGGTGGGAAATGACAAAAGCGACGGATTCTAATTGAAGGGCCTCTAAACCGGGCTCTCAAAATCCTCGTGTTTACCCTCTGTGCAGCTGTGCGTGGTTAACAACCTATCAGGTGCGTGCGGTGTGGCAGCCTGATTCGCGTCATACATGGAAAAATATCGGTAATCGTGTAAATCTGCACCAAGGGGTGGTCAACAAGGAAGGGAGTTTGGGATCAATGTTTTCTTAACCCGTGCCCGCGTTAAAAGCTGTCAAAACCGAACAATTTCGAAGATAATTTCTCGACTCCAGACACGGGCGCTAGAGAGGAAGAGGAGTGGAAGGGGCTGAACGGAAGGGGCTGAAACCACGGAGCCGCGTGGGTCGTGAGGCACGCAGACCCGAGCCCTGGCGCTGTGCCTGGACCAGAATTGGGCCACAGTAGTTCCCAGTGGCCATACCAACGATGGCCCCGGGGCATCGCTCTCTACCCACTGCCTCTCCTACTGTGGGCCCCCTTTTTTTAGACGTTCATCTCGAATTTATTGCGAGTGCTCGCACGTTGTTGGAGAGTCTCGGGCGCTGGTGTTTGCCGGAGAGAGACAGAGAGACTGAGAGAGCGAGCGAGCGAGTGAAGAGAGAGGCCACTGGAGCGTCCTTGTATCCGCGTGTGCTGCAAACAAAAAAACGCACCCGTGGCGTTCGCGTGCGACAGCGGCGCGGCCGCCTCTGCAGCGCACCGCCCCGTGGCCCCACGCCCGCCGTGACGCCTGAGGTTTGTGGGGCGGCTTGACTCGGCTCGGCTTGCCGGGGGGAGTTGGCTGGAGAAGTGGAGGGGTGGCTGTGGAGGCGGGGGTTGGCCCCGTCCTCTACGCTGGAGAAAAATATCAAATAACGCGCGGATCGCCGTCCGCTTTGAACATTCGTTGATTAGCATAATGCCAGGGTACCGTGGGTAATGTGGGAGCGGTGGCGCAGTGGTTACCGCACTGCGCTGCTAACCCGCCGACCTCAGTCTATTCCTTTAAGTGGAGAATATTTAAATTGGTTCTAGGCCTCCCCTAGGTCGACTCTGCCTCAAACGAGTAATCGGTGCGATGTGTAATATATCGACACTCGGGGAGGCAAAGGCGGCCGGGCGTGGTGCTGGCCACCCACCCCATTCGTGTTGAGTTCCGGCCTTCATAGGTGCTCGCTAACAGCACTTACTCCAACGGTCTGTTACGGGCTATACGGGTGACCTTTGTTGTATTGAAGCGCCGCCGAGGCCTGGAGCGCAAGTGGCTTCGTGACTCCGTTGTGGGAAAGTGGCAGAGCCGTGGGTGCCGTGAATTGGCTGTCCCCTCGTTGCGGCGGAAGAATTTTCGCGTGAAACGATCGGTTTGTTAAACCCGTTTCATATGAAACTCGCCCGGGCTTTGTTTTGCTTATATTCTCTTAACCACGTGGCACGTAGCAAGTGCCGCGGTGTCGTGGTGTAGCACGGCAAGGAGCCGCAGAGAAGTTCGGGGCAGGGATTCTTTTGTGGGCGTGATGTCAAACTGCAACTGTGCGATGTTGTCACTGATAATCACACGCCCGGGGAAAGCGAGAGCAAGCCACCTGCACCGTCCTTCACTATTCACAGCTCGAGAACCCGAGTGTGGGCCCTGCTGACGGGGTGGGACTCTGGGAGCTTTGGATGACTCGTGGGGGGAACTTGAGCCATGGACCTTCCATCGAGGAGAGGACTTGAGGAGAGAGCGAGCGAGAGCGATAGAGACGGTCCCATACACGTGGCGTCCAGTTCGGCCATGTGCGTTGGTGAATCATCCGTGCCAGGATTCCCGCTCCATTTATCACGGTAATTGCAGGCCACGCTGTCCAACGCGATGCGAGCGTTATACAGTTCACGGGAGAAACATGCTCCATACAAAAACACGTGAACGCGCTGCCAAAGCGCTGTCGTCACGTTAATTGTTGCGCCGTGACCGCGGGACCAGGGGATCGCGGTCACAGTGAGCAATGAGCAATTCTCGCGACGCCGCGCCGGCTCCCATCAGCTGCCCTTGCTCGCCCAGGTATGCGGAGGCGGCGGCGGTGGCGGCGGCGGCGGCGGCAGGAGGATGACGCCCTGAGAGTAACATTTGGCGAGACTCGCCGCCGCGTGGCGAGTCCTTCACGGGTGGCGAGTCCGGGTTTACCTCGCCTCGCGTGCCCTGCCGTGCACGCCGCTGCTACACCAGGTAGCCGCGACACGCCGCTCTTGCGCAGAGTCGTGCGCTGCTACCAATCTCGGACCCAACCGCGTGCTCCTCTCTCTGCCTCGGGGTCTCTCTCTGCGCACGTGTTGCCGATGACATCCCGGCTGGGTGTGTGTGTGTGTGTGCCACGGTGGTGGGTGGCTTGTCGCGCGAGCCGGTCGACCGCATTGATTCGCGGACGTGGCGACCGTCAGTGGCGAGTGATGTCCGCGCCCGTTCTCGGTTGCCTCTGCACCGAGACACGCGCCGCCCGGCGTGGTGACGCACGGTCCAACTCATCCCCAGCCCGCCACGTGGTGTGGCATGCCTTCATCCGGCAGCGGATTGACAAAGGGCCATACATGATTCAGTTTAATAATTTCATCGATGAGTTGTGACCGCTATTTGTCATGTGGCGGGTAGGGGGGGGGGAGACGTTTCCGTTGGTAACTCTCACGGAGGGCGTTGTCACGTCACCTTGCGTCGGAGACGAAGGCCCCGGAGGGCGACGTAACCCCCCCCCTCCCCCCATGCGTGGGAGTCGCTTCAGTCGGCCTCGCTCGCCTCTCTCTCCCCTTCACCCGTCACTACGAGTCGTTCGTCGCTTCAAATTGACGATTTTAATCATCGTGGATGGAATTCAAGCAACAACATTTTATTTAAGTTTACGGGTGTTGTGTGCGGTGACGGGCCGACCATCATCGACTTGAGAACCCGGTTCGCCGGCGTCTTTCCCACTCGACCACCGCCACCCATGGAGTTTTCAAGCAGACACTTTGCTTCCTAAGCGGTCAAAATGTAGATTTGTCTTACCCCCCCACCCCCCGTACCGTTCCGTGTGTTTATTTTATAACGGTTGCAACAAAAACACAGCCTTCGAGCAGGATGATCGGTTTCCATTCGAAACTTCCACGGCGACTTTGAAATCAATTGTTCTCATCAACACCGCGACGAGTCATCACCACCACCTCGGTTTGGTTCGTCGTCGTCGGCATCGTCCCTGTGGAGAGTCATCAGCCGCTCGCGGGTCGGAGGGGAGCAGGGCTCAAGCCAATAGCACGGCCCCTCCCCCTGCTCCTCCTGCTCCTCCTGCTGAGGCTGCTTCCCCCCCACAGCCCCCAGTAGAGGGGGCTACGGGGGGGGGGGGCACCCCCACGCGTCGCGCCCGGTGAGCGGTGCTGCTCCCTGCAGGCTGCGGCTCGCGAGCGCAGCAGGAGCAGGAGCAGCAGGAGTAGCAGGAGCAGCAGCAGGAGGAGCAGCAGCAGCAGGAGGAGCAGCAGCAGCAACAACAGCAGCAGCAACAACAGCAGGAGCAGCAGCAGCAGGAGGAGGAACAGCAGCAGTAGCAACAGCAGGAGCAGCAGCAGCAGGAGGAGCAGCAGCAACAACAGCAGCAGCAGCAACAGCAGCAGCAGCAGGAGGAGGAGCAGCAGCAGTAGCAGCAGCAGGAGCAGCAGGAGGAGCAGCAGCAGGAGCAGCAGCAACAGCAACAACAGCAGCAGCAGCAGGAGCAGCAGCAGGAGCAGCAGCAGGAGCAGCACGAGCAGCAGCAGCAGGAGGAGCAGCAGCAACAGCAACAACAGCAGCAGTAGGAGCAGGAGGACCAGCAGCATGAGCAGCAGGAGCAGCAGCAGCAGGAGTTGCGCGCGGCACCGCGCAGTGAGTTGGCGGCTCTTCCTCAGCAGCGGGACTCGCAGTCTAAATGGCGCCTCCGTCGAGACGATGGTGGCGTGCGAGTTGCTGCGCACGTGCGGCGAGGGGGAGCTGCCTCGTTGTGTTTTAGTTTGGTGGCCCCCCCCCCCGCACCTTTGATTTAAGGACGGTTGGCTACGTACGGTGCGAAAGAGGTTCAGCATACATACATACATTGCTCGGCGCTGCTGCATGTTCAATCCAAGAGGGCATTGATTCAATGCCCCCCCCCCCCCCCGGGGGCGCGCCAGCTGTTAACAAATGGTGCAAGTTTCTCATTCCGCTCACTCCCACGGCCGCACCACCACTGTCCACCCAGCAGCAGTACAAACGTCTTGTACACCACAGTCGATCAGCAGGCCCACCTCTCGCAACACGTCTGGTCAACGTGGAAGAGTAGACAAGCAGAGGAGTGCAACGGCAGTTGCAGGGCTGCGCCTTTACCTTGCGTTGTTTCCATAGCAAGCCTCCTCTGGGCTTCCGTGCTGCACACCCAGAGGCGGGTCACGGTGGAGGCGCTGTGGTGGAACGACCACGGTTTGGGAAATTGACTTCGAGGCTTGGCCATGGAGGGATGCTGGAAGAGATGGGTGGAGTCGTTGGGGTCGGTGAGGAGAGGTCGGTGATGACTGTGAAGACGGTGAGGTAGGTGAGGTCTGTGAGGTCGGTGGGGTCCGTGGCCCAGCCGCCCCCCTTGAGTGTCACGGGACCCCCATTATCAGGCCGCTCGCCGCCTGAGGGCTGATTGCGTGCGAGCGCCTTGGAGGTGCCGGGCGAGGTGGAAGACTTCACAACTTTTGAGATTTCCCATTTTCGGCGTGAGTCGCCGCGATAAATCGTTGTGAGCTCGCTCCGAGCACGCGAAGCTGTCGTTAAGCAAGGACGTGGGTGTTTGGGGGAGGGGAAACGTCTAACATGAATTTGTTCAACTCTTGTTGAGTTTGGCCTGTAAGTTGCCCTCGTTTCGCTTCTGCAGCATGTTTATTACCAATGACTCTGCGTCCGTCATGATGTGCATCCAGGATGCCCCGTTTTTATAAAATGTTGCACCCGAATATATTTTTGTTACATCGATTTGCAACAACAACAACAACAAAAACACGCAAACTAAACTTGACGAGCATTTCAACACTTCTGAAGAAGGGGCAGCGGTGACACGGTGGTTACCACGGTCACCACGCCCGTGAACCCAATGACCCGAGTTCAATTCCTAGCCTGGGCTCTAAAATCGCAACTTGGTGGGGGTCCAGGGTTGCCATGGCCTTCACCAACCCGCAGTGGTGAAGTATGGCCAAAAGAACCGACGCGACTCGCACGGCCTGGGGGATGCTATATCATCCCGTAGTCGATTTGACAAACGAGCAGCACTTTACGTCACAAACACTTCTGAGGGAGACCGGTAGGTAGGTAATCGATGTGGCCTGGTAGGTAATCGATGTGGCCTGGTA
>CM025607.2:20353779-20373832 GCA_014621495.2 Entosphenus tridentatus | reverse complement strand
GTGACCACTGCCACTGGGTGACCACTGGGTGACCACTGCCACTGGGTGACCACTGGGTGACCACTGCCACTGGGTGACCACTGAGTGACCACTGCCACTGGGTGACCACTGGGTGACCACCACCACTGGGTGCCCCCCGCAAGTTGCCGCTCATCCTCCTCGCACTTTTGACCAATTAGCTTCTGTTCCCACCTCCCCCCTCCCCTACGAATAGAAAGACAAAGATCTCCCGTAAAGCCTTAAGAGGCTGTTGGGATAAGTGCTGTTAGCGAGAAGCACCTATGAAGGCCGGAACGACGCCACCAGGTACTCATTTGGGGCTGAGTCGACCCAGAGGAGGCCCCAGGACCGGTTCAGATGATGGTCATCGGTGTTGGCCGTGAGCGAGCATCGAACTCGGAATTATCCACGGTCGATTGAAAAAAAAACTCAACACCAGATTGGTGAAATGTACAGCGATGGAGCCAACACAGCACCTGGGGGTGGCGGGGGGGGGTTGCTATTGTGACGTGAGCGGCCACGCGCAGCCTGGGGGTCACTCCACGTGCACCCCCGGTGTTTACCGCACTCGGGCGGCCTGTCAGGCCCACCACGGGCACGGCGGCGACTCCCGTGCATTGCGAAGCCATTCCCAGACCCGAACTCTGCGAGCAGATTATAGTTTAACAGACGTCTGATTCTCCTAATCTGTCTCGTAAATAATCTCCTTTCACAAACACGGCCAACAATTTTTTTTTATTTTTGCAACAAACGACGTCATTTTTGTTTTTAAACCACGCGGTCGATGTCGCGTAACAGCGTCGTCGCGTGGTTAATGATTACACGGTCGTGGTGGCTCTGCCGGTGAGAAAGTGTCTCGCAGTGGGAAGTTTGCGAGTTCACACCCGGGTCTGGGGTTGGGGGGGGGGTTGACTCGGCCTCTGGGGGGTCCGATGAGTGACCAGCGTGGGGAAGTCAGCGGTGGTCGTCCTGTGGAGAGACGCGCCACCCCGCCATAGAAATGTGGAATTGGCACATGGCTCGGTGCTTTGCGTGAACGATTTGTGAACAAACCAGAAAAAAAGACTGGAGTCCAATCAACTTCCCCAAGGTAGCACGCTACAGAGGTCGGTCCGGAGTCACACTCGGTGATGAGGGTCGGTAGGGGAATTAAATAGCTCCCCCACCCCCCGTCTGCCCCCCACCCCCCTCCTCTTCCAAGTCCACACCTGAGGCCCTTCCGTCCCGTGGGCCCCGATGCAGTTGCACCGCCGACACACTCGATAGCCGAGGCCACTGGCTGAGAGTCACTTTAGCCGAGCGTCTCCTCCCACTGTATGTGGTGTGCCCGAGGGGGGTGGTGGCTTAGATTACAGCCGAATTATCGTGCCGTGTAGCCCGCATCCAGCAGCAGCCCTGCGGCTACGCAGGGCCCAGAGATGTCCCCGAGACGCTTCACAAAGAACCCCCCTCCTCTCCCTCAAGCCCCACCCCGTGATGCTCTTCACGTTGCCTGCGTGAGAGGCGCTCAGCACGAATAACCTGCGCACACGCGCAGCCAGAGGTGTAGCTGACGAGTGTGATACCCCGGAGTCTGAGTACGGGCCGGAGAGCCCAGGTGTGGGGCCACGAGGCGGGGCGGGGCAGGGGGGCTATGGGCCCTGGTGACTGGAATGGGTCCCGATGCAAGGGAGCATTGGGAGGTTATGATTAATTGTCTGACACCGGTGACCAACAGCTGGGTAACTGCATTGTGGGTTTAACATTTCGTCTCCTCGCGATTATATTAATTGTCACAATTCAGGGCCATGATCCGAGTTAAGAGCCAGCTCTGTATCGTTACGTTGATGTGAATATAGTTGCCTCTAGTGGCTGGAGAGGTCACGTGATCCCATTTAAAAAAAAAATCTGAGTAATTTTCTGCTCAAATGAGCATCGAGGCAGCACTCACCTCCCATTACAGCCCGGAGGCAGCGGTGGAAATTCCTCAATCCTATAGCGGAGGCGAGGCTATCTGTAGGGCAACCAGCCAATATTGGCTTCCCTACAGAGTGATACTTATTTTATCCAACCCAGACGGATGATGGGCTGAGTCAACCCCCAACCAGGGTTTGAATTCGTGAACTTCCAGTTGCGAGCTGCCTCGCCCATCCGTTGAGCCACCCAACCAGACACTTATGCACAGATCAACAACCGCCATTCGCCACTAAGTGGCGGTGACGTCACCACGATGCTTGTGCCAGGCTATGTGCACCTTGAGGCCACGTGAAGAGGTCACGGGGCAGACCCAGGTGCCACGGGTCGACTGACTGAGATGACTGGCTGATGCACCACCTGTACCCCCTACTGTGCCAACTTGCTGTGCTTTAGCCACCTGGCGCTCCACTCGTTGTTGTGAGCGTCGCTCCTCCGCCCTCCATTGTTGTTGGAGGGCGACTGCCTCCAACTGCCCAGTATTGTCTTTCATGAGCCTCCTCCACAGAGGCCGATCTTGACACCGGTGGTGCCAGTCATCGGCAAGTCCACTCAGCTCCACGTCCTCCTGTACCACATCACTCCATCTCTTCTCTAGCCCGTGCCGCGCCCGTTTAGCCCCCTCGATCCGGCCGAACATAAGCTGTTTACGCATACGGTGGCTGGGCATGCGGGCTACATGGCCCAGCCAACGCAGCCTTGACTGCCGGAGGAGCTTACCGATGGGACTTTGTCCAGATCTTACAAGGATTTGTGAGCTCCTCACACAATCCAGCCTGGTTAAACCCAGGATGGATCGTAGGCAGGCCAGCCTAAATGTTTCTAACCGGCGAAGATGTCCATTACAGATGCACAGATCGCACACACACGCGCGCGCGTGTCGTTGCACACGCGATTCGGCGCATGGCACATAGTGAGCTCGAAAAACGAATATCTGAATCAGCGAATCATCGCATCGTCACGTCCCGACTGTGTGCACCCATTTCACCGCGGAGCGGGTCGAGGCAGCGGCGGGTGGATAAGTGGTGTTTGTAAAAGTCTGCGATGAAACTCCATCTGTTCATAATCCCGGGATAGGCTCAAGGCATTAAAGTCTGTGGTGTAATCCTACACAGACCGAGTTATACCTGGGGAAGGACTTAGCCTAGTCCCGCCCCACGCACTGCCCTGCTCTCATTGTGTCCATCCTGCATGCGGGGTGGACACAATGAGAAAATAAAACGGGGTCAGCATGGCAATAATGACTCTAATTATGAATAATAAAAAAATATCGAGCAATAACAACACAAACACAACCAATTCGAACATTTTCTCTCTCATGGCAATTCCATAGTCAAAAAACAATCGGGTGTGGTGCAGGCCACAAACAATTGACGGATTAAAATCATTGTGGTCACGGTTATCGACTAACGGTGGTGTAATACCGACTGATAGAGCTGGGTGGACAGAGGCAAGGATGTGAGAAACCTGCCCGTTGCTTGAACTGCCGCATCGCGAGATGGAATTGAACCGGTGACCCCCAGTTCACTGCGCTACGCAATGCACCACGGCAGCTCCCGAACAACATGAACAGGGATCCCAGAATGCTTTGCCTGTCACGATGACGTCGGTAATGTCGAGTTGGTGACTCTGGGCAAGGCTGTGTGCAAGAATCGGAACGTTGTCTTGACGTGCAACGCACGCTCGGTGTCTTCTTTATACTTGGCCGTCGATGACTCCTTGCTACGTGCAGTTAGCGCGAACAGATGTCTCACTATGGGAGCAATAATACGACGCATCGAGAAGTTCTACGGTCTGTGCCAACAGCACTGCCGGTCAGAGTCGGCCAAGCCACCTGTCAGATTCTAGGAGACAGATTACGTGTCAATGGAGTGCCTGAGGTCATGATTTCGCGTGTCATCGTGGCTCATCATGGGAGGCCGGGCTACAGCTGGACCGCACAATCCGCAAAACCTATGCGGTCATCGTATGAATCCTGATCATTCATCCCATTGGTAGAAGGTGGAGGGGGGGGAGCGGGGTGAAGTATAACACGCCGTGTAGTGTTCTTCAATAAAACCTGGGTTAATAAATGACCGAGGCGTTGTTATTGCTGCGTCTGGACAACACGGGGACTTTTCTTTTTCATTACCCAGGACCACCCACGAGCGAGTAGCGGTTGGGTTTTCAGTTAAAGATTACACCCCGCACACCGCTCACCCCTCACTCGCCCCGCACCAACATTGTCCACAGCGGCGAGGGTGATTATTATCGTCGTAGGTACATAAATGCCATCCCGATCGCTATTGACGTTATTTAACTTGATGCGTCCGGTGCTTTTCGGCGGCACAGACACCGTTCCTACCGGATGAGTGTTTGTGCGGCCGTGGGTTTTGTTTGCGACGGGGCGTCCAGGAAACGTTGCGGCCCAGACCGAGCGGGTGGCCCCTCTCTGACGGGAGCGCTCCCAGCCTCCTGAGTGAACGCTGTTTAGAAGTGGGGTTGTGAGGTTTCCTTTTTCATGTAGCATCACAATTGTTCAATTTCCTTCACGGCGTGCGTGTTCTCTGTTTTACAATCAGGCTTTTTTAAAATAAATAAATACATAAACCGCCTGGAAGCGTTTTCTAGAAATATGTTTTTTATTTCGCTAGTTCCTAGAAGCAAGGGTGAGGAGAAGGCGACTGAAGAGGGTGAGGAGTGAGCGCAACGGGGACGAGGAGGAGGAGGAGGTGGGGGGGAGTGGACTGGGGAGCGCAGGCGGTACAACTGCATCGGGGCCCAAGGGCCGGAGAGGCCCAGACGCCGGGCTGCAATAGATACAGGCGAGCAGAGGGGCCCCCATTTCATCGCTTGCACCAGGGCCCCACCAGGGACCCACCAGGGTCGTGGGGCCCGACCAGGGACCCACCAGGGACCCACCAGGGACCCACCAGGGAACCACCAGGGCCCCACCATGGTGGACCGCACGACGCAACTGGCAAGACGAGTGTCGTGGTCACGCGAGGTGCGGTGAGGGCCAGTGAGATAAGCGTCACACCACGGGGGCATCCCGTTTATAATTGCACGGCAACACGAAAGTTCTAAATAAACCCACACGCGGATGACCCCCGCCCCCCCCAGCCGCCAGACCTTCGGAAGATTGAGTCGCACAGTTGAAGCAGACTCTTGGAGGGAGCGTTCCGATATTTTCCTTTTGCGTTCATTTCCCTTAAAATGCCAAACGCGATCGAAGGCTATTGACGGTTTTTTTTTCTTCTTCTGTGGCCATGGATCCCGCGCGAGGCCTATCGATACGTAAACACCCAGGGCTCACGCAATAGCCGTGCGGGTGGTTGGGAAGAAAACGGTTCACCTGCGGAAGGAATATTGGCGAGCCGCAGGCGGCAGTCCCGGAGCGGGAGCCGGACGCGGTAATGGAGAGGCCGTCGGTATTTATCGATCCGGTGGGTGGATGATGTATCGATGGACTCATCAGATAGGTTAGCTGATCGATGCTCCGGTGAACGGCTCGATCGGCCGTGTGTAAGCCGCGTAAAGGGAGCGGTGCCATAGATCGATCGATATTCCGACTACCTGCACACTTTGTCCTGACTTATTGGGCTTCGTCTGGATGATGTTTGGTGCAGTTTCAAGATAAATGTCGCTCAGTGTGGTGCCATTGCTCTGTGCGGTTGCGAGATGCGCCCTTCGCCGGACCGCTGAGCTGAAACAATCATAACGGGCGCATTGTTAAACGCCTGCACATCACGTGACAATTTAATTTGGTTTCATCGGGTGGCGGAGGGTATCACGACATACATTTGGCCCGATCCGTACGTGGATTTACGTGGCCCAACCCAAGCATCATTTTTTAATCGACAGGTGGATACACACACACACGCAGAGCAATATCGGTCCGTGCATGGGTAGAGCATGCACCATTGTAACGACAAAAGGCATGCACCGATTAATCGATACAAATTATATTATGCACATGCTACGTGCTTTGACTTCCGAGTGTAAAAACAACTATGGATTGTGCAAATGATATTCTAGCTTAAGACTGAATGAGACAGAATTAACGGGACTGGGCATATCAGGCTGACAAGATAGTCGAGACGATACAAATGCCACAAAGGGAAAAAAATGTATCGTTGATTCGAACCGTGACTATGAATTTTGAGAATTCGTTGACTCATACGGAGGAGGGGAGCGCGGGGTGGAGAAAGGGGGCGTCGGTGTGGTCATCACTGCCCCCCACAAACATCGAAGTCGCAGCCTCTCCCTCGGCGAACGAGCAGTGTGGTCGTGCTCGCCTCCACGGCTGAATCGGTGCCGGCAATTCGACATTCCCATGGTGGGAGGCAGTTTTGTTTCTTTTGGGGGCGGTGGGTGGGGGGGTCACACAGCACAACCATTGGCATCAAATTTATCCCATGATCCACACTTACCCGTGGATAACTGCGCGGATTAGTTATTTTGGTGCAAAAAAAGTTCAACATACATACTCTAAATTTCGATTTAAAGCTTTCGTGACTGCAGGGATTCATATTCTTGGTTCTTTCGGTAAAGTCACGTAGAAGGGAAATAATATTTGATTATGTGTTATTTTGATTATTTTATCATTTCCCTTCTACGTGACTTTACCGAAAGAACCAAGAATATACATACTCTACATACATTATCGCAGATATCATCAACGGAGCCCCCCCCCCCGTATCGTCACGCATAAGGGAGCGACTTCGCGGTTAGCAAGAGACGTGCGACTGATAGCGAGGTAGCCACCGACGGAGGTGCCGGATTAAAGAAAAACTCCACGCCACAAATCCATCGTATGGGCTGACTCCGCGTGCCATGTATTTCGCTGCAGTCACGGGGGGTGGGGAGGGGGGGGGGGTTGCTGGCTGACTGCTGGGAGGGACCGGGCTGGCACGTGTCCATCAGTGCTGCAACTCCGCTCGCTCGCTCGCTGGCAGGCTCCAAGGAATTTTCTTTAAAAAAAAGAATTTTTTTGCTGCGATGGATGGAAAGTGTGTCAGCAGTTGCCGGCCAACTGCCTCCGTAACGGAATTAAGAGTTTGGCACGGGCATCAAGCGGGCTGTTTGTGCGCTCGTGTTTCCCCTCGCATTACGGACGCGCGCGTGAACAAGCAGTTGAACTGGGTTCGGCGGCTGCAGGGTGTGTGGGTGGGGGGGGATCCGTCCTTGTGTGTGTGTAGTGTAGAGGTGAGTGCGCTGCGCTACGAGGCCGGCGAGCCGCGTTCGATTCCCGCTCAGGGACAACAGCAGTGACGATGTGTCAACATCGCCACTCTGCCGTGCCGGCCTTCATAGGTGGCTCGCAAGCAGCACTTTCCACAACAGCTTGTTCAGCCCATACGGAGAATCTAAATTCCATAGGATGCATCGCACCACAAATATCCACACTGTGGCCAGGTAAAGGTGCAGCCCTGCACTTGCCCGCTCACAGCACTGCCGGCAGATATCACTCCACCACAGGGCCCATGCCGACCGCGCGTCACCACTAGCGACACCAAGAGACAGGACAAGACGATAAGAAGGAGCCCCTCCAAAGGGTACCTTGGCCTCCTCTTCCACACTGGAGGCCTGCCGATCGAGGCGGTGGTGGAGGAGGCTGGGATCGAACCGGCGGCCTCTGGAATGCAAGTCCAGTGCGCTGCTCGTCATTGCATCGCAGCAGCAGCAGCAGCACGGTGTCACGTGTACTCACGGCTTTCTAATCTGCTGACTTTTAGACGTTTGGTTTTCTCAACGCTCGCACGTGCGAGTAACACGTCAGATGACGATCTGCAAAGACAAATGATGTCGCTGCTCACCCCGAGCTCGCATTGCCCTGATAGTGGCGTTGTCTTTGGGCTGTTCGCCTTTTGGCGTCGTCTGGTCTAACACTGTTTGAGGCGAGGCTCAAAAGAAAGCTGTCTCTGGTGTGGACCAATCAGTTTCAAAGACAATGCACATACTGTCAGAGCATGATTTTTGTTTGTATTTTCACCACAACTCTCTGTGGTTAATGCAGACATGATTCCTTGCAAATGGTTTCATTTTGGTGTTTGAACATCTTAACACACCTGTTTTGTTACCTGAAAAAAGTGGAAACCCTATTATTTTATCCTATGGAATTGCTTTCGTTTGTTTTTGGCAGTCACCTCACCGTGCACATAGCCTGGCACGAGCGGCGTGACGACGTAGCCGCTTGCTGGTGTGTGAACTCGCATATTCAGCCACCATGATCAATCCACTGCTGGATGAAAGCCTTCCAACGCCGTCGAAGTCTCTCGCAGTCCTGCAACGTGACGACCCACCGAGCACCTGTGCACGTGTCTCCTTCACCTGTGCACGTGTTCTCCTTCACCTGTGCACGTGGCCCCTCACCTTGCACTGTCCCCCCTTCACCTGTGCACGTGTCTCCTTCACATGTGCACGTGTTCCCCTTCACCTGTGCACGTGTCTCCTTCACCTGTGCACGTGGCCCCTTCACCTGTGCACGTGGCCCCTTCACCTGTGCACTGTCCCCTTCACCTGTGCACTGTCCCCTTCACCTGTGAACTGTCCCTTCACCTGTGCACTGTCCCCTTCACCTGTGCACTGTCCCCCCTTCACCTGTGCACGTGGCCCCTCACCTGTGCTCGTGGCCCCTCACCTGTGCACGTGTTCCCCTTCACCTGTGCTCGTGGCCCCTCACCTGTGCACGTGTTCCCCTTCCCCTGTGCACGTGGCCCTTTCTTTGGTCGCCCGCATCATCGTCGGCGTCCCTGCGTGCACACCCGCCCAGAATGACAGTGAACGGTGAAAGGTGTTGAGTGGAATGAATCGTGTCGGGCAAACTGCACACAATTGCTTATGAACACTGATCAATAACCGCACAGGCCCAGGTGCAGTGGGGCAAACCGCTCCGTCCACATCGCTTTCCTTCATTTAACGCGGCGGGGGGGGGGGGCATGGAGATGCGTTGCAGAGCTCTCTAGCAAGCGAGAGGGAGAGAGCGCGAGATACACCTGGGCGAGATACACCTGGGCGAACGCACAGGCCGAGGGGACTTCATCAATTGCATACCTCTCGTAGGCTAAGTTTGCTAAATGCATCGCTTTGTTCCAAATCATAATCGCTGCGAATGCGCCCCGATCTCATCAGATCCTGGAAGGCAAGCGGGCTTGAGCGTTGGTTCCGGTGACACCTGGATTTGCGGAGCCCTCGGAGAGAGAGAGAGAGAGAGCGATGAGATTGTCTCGCGTGCGGGAGCGCGAGGGATTGCGGCGTCAGAGTACCGGCAGTGGATAGACCCTGACTCGTGATGAACATGATGATGACGACGATGAAACCCGCTCAGTGGCAATCGTGTTTGTCACTCAGCCTCCAAGCAACAATGTGTCCCCACTGCCCCAACGCGGTCCAGAGTTTGTCTGGTGAGCGTAAACACCGCCTCGCCCGAGAGAGTGAGAGAGAGACACACGTGGTGACCTCTGCCGTGGGAATTGTTGCTTTGGTAAATAAAGCAGCAGCAGCAGCAGCAATGAAAGAATGTGTAATTGATGTCATCATTTATTATGTCATGCGAAATTTGATTTATAGTGATCACTCCTTTTTCGCGTTGATGGGAGCAGCAAGCGATGGTGGCGTGGCGCTGGGGGATCCACTCCCCCCCAGGGGCACTCGCTTCTGATCGGCTGCCGCTGCCGCTGCCGCTGCTCACGGCCACGAGGCCGCAACGCGTCGGCCGTGACCAATTAAGTGACCGTTAAGTGACCAATTAAGCGTGCGTTTTAGGCTTGTGGCTGGACTCTGGAGTACGAAATGTGCGGGCTCTCTCCAGGGGCCAGGCTAGTTGGGGCAGTTGGGCAGTGGCGCCGCGGTTAGCGCAGCGTGCTGCCGGCGATCGCAGATCTATTCGTGATGTCTGAACGGGTCCTGTGTGACACCCCCTTTCACCAAACCTGCACTGACCAGCGTGGTGAAGTATGGGGAGGCCTTCATCCAGCTGTGGATTGAAAGGGCTGCAGATTATATATCTCTGCCCTGCCGTGTTAACGTGGAGTTTACACAGGCGCAGTGACAGCAATGGAAATGAGGGGATGCTTGCAGCCTATTGATCGTTGCAGCATGGAGACACTTTGACCATTCCCGTAACATATGCAGGCACAGAAACACACAAAGACAAAGGTCCCCCGTATAGCCTGTCACAGGTTTTTGGGGCAAGTGCCGTTAGCGAGCGCCTGTGAAGACCGGCACGACGCACCAGGTGTGGTTAGCGTGCAACGCTCCACATTCAGCGACCCGAGTTCAATTCCAGTTCACGGTGAAGACTCGTGACGATTATCTGAATCAGTCCTGTGCCTCTCCTAGGTCGACTCGGCCTCAGAGGAGTACCTGGTGCGGTGTGTATGAACATCGCCACTAGGGACACAAAGGCGGCCGGGCGTGGTGCTGACCGCCCATATCACCTTCATAGATCATAATCACTAACAGCACTTGCCCCAACAGTCTGTTAAGGCTATACGGGGGATCTTTGTCTGTGCGTGTGTGTGGCGTGTACGTGAATAATTTATGTTTGTGTGTGTGTGTACATATGTTTGTGTATAATATGAGAAGCGTTGCAGTCCCAGTTGCCAGGGCGCAATCTATAACTAGACAGCATTGCATGTAGTAATATTATTACACCGATGCTCGTTCGCCTTACTGAGTCTCAGGACTCTTGTTCAGGAGGGTCCTGCCAAGTTGTTTGTAGTCGTGGGGGGAGGTGGCGACGTTGCCACTGCTGAGTCAACCCAATGGAGTTATTTGCAGGTACTGTCCGTGTTTCTGCGTTGTGGGTGTTTGACCAGCACCAGTCACTTTTGTGTTTTTTTTACTTGCTGCGGGAGGGAACTGCAGAACCCGGAGGAAATCAACGCAGAGTAGGGGGGACACAGAAACACACACAAACTTCACACACAAACTTCACACACAAACTTCACACACAAACTTCACACACAAACTTCACACACAGAGAGGCGCCAGAGTCAGGAATAGAACCCAGGGCCTTCATGCTGCGAGGCACGAGTCTAACCGGCTGCACCACCCATGCCGCCCAATCAGAGGTGACAATTGTTCTCCACAGACTGGATCAACTGAACCGAGAAGATGAGCGCCTTGTCACACTCTGCCAACACACCAGTTCTGGGGAGAACATGCCCGCTGCGTGTGGTGCCCATCACGTCTCACAGAGAGCGATCTTGTGTATAGTGGCAGCCCACCAGCAAGCCTGACTGCTGATGAGACATTGAATGTCAAACCAGCTTGTTCTAGATTTGAAGCTTTCGTGACTGCAAGGATTCATAGGTTTTTTTCGGTACAGTCACGTAGGTAAAAAAATAAAATTAATAAAAGTAAAATAAAAATAAAAATAAAATCACGACGTTTCGGAGGCAGCACAAGCTTCCGTCTTCAGGTGGAACAGTCACAGCACGACAGCTGTATCAAGTGATACACAGCACGATAGCTGTATCAAGTGAGTGAGTGATACAGCTATCGTGCTGTGACGGTTCCACCTGAAGAAGGAAGCTTGTGTTGCCTCCGAAACGTCGTGATTTTATTTTTATTTTACTTTAATTTGAATTTTTTACCTACGTGACTTTACCGAAACAACCTAAGAATATAAACCAGCTTGTGTCGAACCAACGCTATTCAAATCGCGCACTCCATGAAGGCCGTGTCGTCGATGGTGTAATTCATACTCAGATATACTTGTTTCTGTGTGTGGATGGGGCGAACACGTGGAGGGACGGGGTTGCCTCATCAGTTGCCGTGTTCATATTCTTAGTTCTTTCGGTAAAATCACGTAGGTAAAAAATGAAATTAATAAAAATAAAAAATATTTGTAAAAAATTAAATTAATAAAAATAAAAAATATTTTTATTAATTTCATTTTTTACCTACGTGACTTTACCGAAAGAACTAAGAATATGAATCCTTGCAGTCACGAAAGCTTCAAATCTAGAATTAAAGTTGTCGTGTTACCCCTTTCTTACGTGTGCCATCCGGGCCTGAACAGGTGCTCGCTAACAGCACCTGCCTGACCTGGGGATGTGCAGGTCACACGAGGACTTTGCGCGCGTAAGCAAACCTCATAGGTGCTCCGCTCGTGACAGGAAACCCGACAGTTTAAACAGCCCCTTGAAGAGGATGTTGTCTGTGTAAACAGTGTAGCGGGCATGTGTAAATAATAACAACGACGTTACATGTTGCGTGTGGGAGGAGACTCAAGGACGCAGAGAAACCCGCGCGTGGTGCGAGGGCGGGGGCAGTGCCGGATGATCCCAGTAGCAAAAGTAGCTACACGTGTAGTTACACATGTAGTAGTAGCTACTACATGTAGAAGTAGCTCCTACATGTAAAATCTACTTTTACACATGTAGTAGCTACACATGTGTAGTAGCTACTTTTACATATGTAGCTACTACACAAGTAGTAGCTACTACTATATATGTAGCTACTACACATGTAGGAGCTATACATTTGTAGTAGCCACACATGTGTAGCTACTACACATGTAGTCGCTACATATGTAGTAGCTACATATGTAGTAGCTACGGGCCCCGCACTTTCAAGGGCACCGCACTATTTGCCTTCACGCTATCAATTCCGTTTCAGTGATTCTGCACTTGCTCTATTACTATAGTACTAGACCGCCTTCGACTTTTATGAACGACTGGGTGTTTTAGGTTAGAGATTTGTCGTATTATCTGGCTGTATAGCAAATGAAAATATACAATTACTTTACTATGCAAGTAACATTTTTGTGTTTTAATATTTACGTTTTTTTTATTTAGGGCCCCTTTAGAACAACATTTGCTACAGGCCCCGCACTCGCTTAATCCGGCACTGGGGGTGGGAGGGGGGGGGGTTGACGGTCAGCGCCGCCATCCGCTGGCACAACCTCGCAGACGCACGCCCACAACTCCTGGAGAGCCGAGTGGGCACTCACTCACTCGCTCGCTCACCCATCCAGCTTACTCAACATCGCTTAGCTTCGCTCCCCGAGATTCGGACACGATCGGGGCGCGTTTCAGGGGGGTCTGTTCGCAGGCCAAAAACGATAACAACGCCGACGACAACAACAAGAACAATAATAAGAACGTGGTCATTTATTTTCCTGACAAGGCAGGGGGACATCTGGCGTGACGTGGCTGCCTGGGGATTGGGGCTTTGCCCAGCGCCGTGACCGCGTCTTTCCCGCACGCGACGCTTTCTCGGCGCGGCTATTTCCAGTGAAGGGGGTTTTGTCGTCGTCGTCGTCGTTGCTGCTGCTGCTGAGAGCGGAGCGACACTGCAAATGAAAGTGGCGTGAACACGCCGGAGTGGGTGGGGATTGCGCGGTGTCGGAGACCAGTTCTGCGCCGCACTCGCCGGCTCGCGAGGGCGGTGGCGGCGGTGATGGTGGCGGTGATGGGTGGCGGTGATGGTGGCGGTGATGTTGGTGGTGGCGGTGATGGTGGCGGTGATGGTGATGGTGGTGGTGATGGTGGCGGTGATGGTGGTGGTGATAGGTGGCGGTGATGATGATGGTGGCGGTGATGGTGGCGGTAATGGTAGTGGTGATGGTGGCGGTGATCGTGATGTTGGCGGTGATGTTGGTGGTGGCGGTGATGGTGGCGGTGATGGTGGCGGTGATGGTGGTGGTGATGGTGGCGGTGATGGTGATGGTGGCGGTGATGTTGGTGGTGGCGGTGATGGTGGCGGTGATGGTGGTGGTGATGGTGATGTTGGCGGTGATGTTGGTGATGGTGGTGACGGTGGCAGTGATGGTGGCGGTGATGGTGATGGTGGCGGTGATGTTGGTGGTGGTGGTGGTGATAATGGCAGTGGCGGTGGTGATGGTTGTGGTGATGGTGGCGGTGATGGTGATGTTGGCGGTGATGTTGGTGATGGCGGTGATGGTGGCGGTGATGGTGGCGGTGATGGTGGTGGTGATGGTGATGTTGGCGGTGATGTTGGTGGTGGTGGTGATGGTGGCAGTGATGGTGGCGGTGATGGTGATGGTGGCGGTGATGTTGGTGGTGGTGGTGATGGTGGCGGTGGCGGTGGTGATGGTAGTGGTGATGGTGGCGGTGATGGTGATGTTGGCGGTGATGTTGGTGGTAGCGGTGATGGTGGTGGTGATGGTGGTGGTGATGGTGGCGGTGATGGTGGCGGTGATGTTGGTGGTGGCGGTGATGGTGGCGGTGGCGGCGGTGATGGTGGTGGTGATGGTGGTGGTGATGGTGGCGGTGATGGTGGTGATGGTGGCGGCGATGGTGGCGGTGATGGTGGTGGTGGCGGTGGGGGAGGAGGAGGAGCGAGGGTGGCGGTGCCACGGATTGGGGTTTGTGTGCGAAATTCAGATGTGGCTGGAATTAACAACTCGGACGCGCGCCCCCTCGTCCGTGATTGCACGCTGGCAACGCGCGCGTGCCCCGACTTGCTTCCAGAGGCGCGCGGGTGCTTGGGGGGGCGATGATGCAAATTCTATTTTCTAGTTGCGGCTGATGGAAAAATAAACGGCGAGCGTTTGCAGGGGCAACTTTACAACGTAATTGCACGTGCACTTGACATGCTATACGGTATACTGTATCTGAGAGGTAACTGTGGCTTGGTGAGTCCTTCATCCAGCGGTGGATAACTAGAAACGGATAAACTATTTTTTTTTATTTTACCAGCCCAGGCCCACTGAGCTATATAGCTATTTTTCAGACGCGACCAGGCCACAATTGATAGCTCAACGAAGTGACGTATCATCGTGTGAAAATGTATCGAAGCCAAATCCTCTAAAGCGCATGCTTCTCAATGTGGAAGGGAAAACCCGCAGGACCCGGAGAAAAATCTACGCGACCACGGGGAGAAGAGGCAAAATCCAAATATACAGCATCTTCAGGGTCGGGATCGAACCCACGAACTCCTGCATACCAGGCGAGACAGTTATTATCTCGCCACCGTGGCACCCCTGATGATACAATACGTGATCATGAAACATCGTTGGCGATATATAGGTGGTGCAAAAACCTCGCTGAGTCTCAACTCGTTTTCACGATGGTCCTGCTTTGGGATATTTGCCCAGTTCCTGTGGTGAATGTTTTGCTTGTCGGAGGAAACCAAAGTGCCCGGAGGAAACCCCACTACACGTTCGCACGATGGGGTCGCACTAAAAACCTCGCACAGATAGCTAGATGGAATCCTAATCCAGCGAGTGTCCCCATATCTTTCGACTCCACGTGTTAGTGATGGCCTCTGCAGCGGGCCGCCCTGCTGCGGGCACGGATGGCGGCATGCACTTGATGTGGGCCTCAGTGGGGTCACTTCTTTTTCTGGCCGCCTCTGAATGAGACTCCGCTCCTGTGAATATAAAAACAGACTCGACAACCCGCCGAGCGTTATGCACCGAGCAATCTTCACTTGAAAATTAGCTGAAGTTTTTTTTTTCCCCCTTCTCTTCGCACTACGCAAAAGAGCCCTCTCTTTACGACTTTAAAACTCCCGTTCGTGGAGCTGCTTTTGGAAATTGGGGCCAGCTGCATCAACTCGGTGCCGCGTTTGCGCGTGGCTGTTTCATCCACAACAAATGGTGCGAATCTGGTGAGCCAGCCAGACACCCACGTGACCTGTCCACTGATCCCCCCTCTTTGAGCGGAAGGCCGCGCTTGACAAAAAGAATGTTGACCTGAGTCCAGACCCCCCCCCACCCGCCTCCTCCTCCTCCTTTACAAAGTCTTTCCACACCCCCCCCCCCCCCCCCTCTTTATGCCAGCATTCTAAAGCTAACCTAATTGTTCACTGTACCATCTGTATAATTTGTCTTTTATAAGTGGCGCAGCGTCCTTCCAAAAAAGTTATTTATCCCAGGCCCAACATGCGTGAGTAGGCGCATGGGGGAGTCACAAACACAATTAATTAACATTAGCTACATACCGCCTGCCTTTTTCCAAGAATTTGTTGTAACACAATCGCCTCTTTCAGCTGCCTTCTCATAAGCGGCCCTCTGTTTAGCACAGTGGTAATTCGCCGAAATGGATTTTTTATTACAGGCTTCTTTACCTTGTGCATTTGTTCGTGTGTGTGTGTGTGTTCAGGGGCCTCTGCTCATCATACGTGCCACCCATGTTAATGCGGGCGCGCCGGACTAGGGAAATTAATTCGTATGCATTCAAGAAATGTCACTTAAATTCTCATTAGCTGTGAAATGTTTTAAATAAATGAGCAGGTAGTGCACAAACTCGTGCCAACTGTGCAGTGACGGTTCCTAGCGCGCAGTCTTGCACTTTGCTTCCATTTTTCAACATTTCTAATTTTCACATTTTGTGTTCAGGCAACGTACTTTACATAAAAGGTTACTTACAACTAATCTCATTTGCATCGTGTGGGTGTGGCTGTGAGAATGAGTATATGGCGTTGGCGTATGTGTTATTATTGTGTGGGGGGGGGGGAAGGGTGGCGTAGTGGTGGCGTAGTGGTGAGCGTATTGTATTTACAAGCCCTGCAACACGAGTTCGACTCCCACTCACAGCCAACATCGGTGACGAATATCTAAACCGGTCCTGGGTCTCCCCTAGGTTGACTGGGCCATAAATGAGTACCTCGTTCGATGTGTAAACATCAGGACTGGGGAGACAAAGGCGGCCGGACGTGTTGCTGGCTACCCACCCCCTCGTGTGCCGCGCCGCCATTAATATGTGCTCGCGAGCAGCACTTGCCCCAATAGTCTGTTGAAGGCTATCCGGGGGATCTTTGTCTTCGCAGTCGTTTGCGCATTCCATTTCAAACCGTGGCCATGGCTAACGTCAGCGGCGCGTGGTGTCAGGCCTCGTGCCACGACATCGGACGACGGCACCTCCGCAGGTCATCTTCATTCGGGTGCGACGACTCTGCGTGGATTCATCACCAGTCGCTGCTTAGGTCACCGTCATCCTCCTCCGTAGAGCACGACGACAAAACGGCGAATTCGCAGGGAACAAAGAAATGTGACAACACGACGGCTGTTAAATGTCACCGCGAGTGCAGCTGTTGCCACCCGCCGATTGCGACTGCGCAGGCGGCTTGCTGTGGTCCCCATAGTTTCTGTAGCAGCAGCAGCAGCAGCATCAACAGCACGCACCATGACAGCAACAGCCTGCCATCACGAGCCTCGTCTGGCCTCAGATTCCTTTGATTTGCGTTCAGGCGTCCTCAGGGCCGTCTGGAACGCTCTTGCCTCCGATATTAGGAAGCCACTGGAGCGATGCGCTTTTGAATAATCTCGATTGAAAACGAATTTCTTTAGAGCTGCTTGTTGTTGTGTTTAGATTAGCGCGGTTGGCTACGTACGGTGCGAAAGAAGTTCAACATACATACGTATTGGCCTAATGGGGGGCTTGGTGATCATTACGAGCTGGGAAAATAGACTGCGTTGATGGAGGGTGAGGTCACGAGCCGAATAATGTTGAAATATTAATTTTAGCCCAAGCCGATTAAGCTGAGATCTAAGTTAACAGAACCCTGTCCACGTTTTTTCCCGTCCAACCTCTAACCTCCGGCCACTTCTCCCTTCCCTTTCCACTCCTTAGCTGCGAGCCTAATTGCCGGCCGATTGCTTTGTAAGATACTTGAGCGAGAGTTAATTTGCAATAAGTATCAGTGTAATCGCCAGTGGATTAGTAAAGTACAATAGATGGTGGGGGGGTGGGGGGGGTTCCCCCGCGCTCCGTGATATAAAGCGTCTGCGGCGTCAGGGATAACATTCACGATATAATGCAGCATGATGAGGAGGAAGATCCAAAATGGACTGCCGAGAAACGCAGACGCCAAGGGCACCTCCAAGACTCCGCACAGCGCGAGCGGCGCGCATGACCGACACCGTCCACACAACGAGCCTCCCTTGGTCGATCCACTGCTGGATGAGGGCCTCTCGGCAGCGTTGGAGGTCGTGGCGCGTTTTCTTTTTTTTTTTCACCGCAGCCTTTGCCGGTCAGTGCAGGATGGCGCAGGCGGGGAGCGTGGATGTGGGAGCATAGAAGTACGGCACGACAAGGGGTGTTTCTACCACTGCCCTCTGCCGCCCAGCCCAAGCCTACAACAGCGGGTATCGCGAGGCAGCCGCTCGTCTCGCGATCCGCGTCTACCGCCCCCGCTTGCCGTCAACCCGCCGCAGGATGGGGGCGTCCGCACACCTTGCCGGGCTGTCGGCAATATTTGACCATATTTCACCATACTTCACCATACTTCACCATACTTCACCATACTTCACCGTGCTTGTCCAGTGCTCATGGTCCTACACGCGCGGTGGCGGCGGCGGCGGTGGTGGCGTTCGGCTCATCCGAGCGCTACCCCGGGGCTGATCTGGCGAGATCGGGCGCGTTCGTGCCCGATCTGGTCGCAGGCGGCGTGATTCTTGCTGGGCTGACGAGGCGGTGACGAGGCGGTGACAAGGCTGACGACGCTGACGAGGGGCTGACGAGGCGGCTCCGTCCGTGCGCGTGCACCGCAGATCGTGCACCGCAGACGGCTGTCAGCGCTCACGTCGCACGCGCCAGACAGCGGCTGCCGGGCCCGCTAATGGTCTTCTTTGCCTGCAGTCACAAAGCCAAGGAGGGGGGGGGGGGGCAAGAGGGGGGGGGGTTGCCATTTTCGTAATCGAGGTGGCGATGGGAGGTAGCGGACGCGTTCTCGAGCAGTAAAACACACACACACTGCACCTGAAATCGGCGCTGCTGTTTAAAGAACCCACAGGGGGATGACTGATTGTGTTTTTTTTTTAGCGATGGGGTAATGGATGGGGGGGAGGGTGGAGTCGAGATTGTGTGTGTCCCCCACCAGCACGTCGTCGTTTTTAATGCCGCCCTAGGACGGGCACCTGTGATTCGCGGCGAGCGTTTCAAGCAAGGGCAGAGCGGGGAGAGAACTCCCTGGGGTGGTCTGTCCAGCACGCTCGCCTCTCACGACGCCGCGTGGCGGTGCGGTGGCCGAGGGGCGCCGAGCGGACTGCGCTGAAAACCCCGCGCCGCCTCGGTCTGATTCCCGGCCACAAGTTCTGGGGCTTCCACCACGTCAGCAAGCCGCACTGACCGGCGTGGTGAAGTATGCTCGAACAATCCCCCGTAACTGACAGCCGTGGTTTTGTTTTTGGAGCTCCGGTGGCGTCCTCTCTGTGGGGCCCCTGCGGGCCACGCTGCTGTCTGCCCGCACCCCCCCCCCCCCCCCCCCTGCAGAGTGTACACAACGAACCCCCCCCCCTTGCAGAGTCACCACAACGTACCCCCACCCCCGCTGTTGAGGGAGCCGACACGGGCCGCAAAGAAGTCGTTGGCGGATTTCTCTGCGCGATATTCCCCGTGTGTGAAGGTGTGGGGAGGCTGGGGGGGGCTGGGCCCCTGGGCCGCCCCACTCCCCCCCCCCCGCCGATGCCTCTCGACCCACCCGCCGACCCCCCCCCCCGCTCCCTGCCCCCCCCCTCGAATAGACGGCGCATTTTTTAGTTGTCGTCGTTCTTGGCCGTGGCAGCGGCAGTACGCGAGGCACGTGCCCTGCGGGACGCTCCTCGGGCCGAGTCTGCGCCGTCGCTGCCCGTGTCTCACATTGCCCGTGGATGGGAGTTTGGGGGGGGGGGGGCGGTCGCGTCCCTGGTCAACGGCGCAGCGCAGTTGCCGCGCAATGAATGGCGATGTGAATGGCCGGCGACGTGGCACGCTCGCGTCTTGGTGGAATGGTGCTGTTTTGATGGATATTGGATACATCCGTTCATTCATCACACAGTAATACTTTAATTTAGAAACACCTCAGGGCTGTTGGCTGTCACGACCGCCAAGAATTATACGCTCGAATCGGGAGAGCGTGTTTTTTAATAAGCAAAGATCGCAAGCAAGAGAAGGTGTAATTCAGTTACATGCGCGCGTTTGCTCGGGGACTGCCGGGGTTGAGACGCACCCCCGCGCCGGAGAAGGGGAAGGGAGCCGTCCCTCCTGGTGACAATGATGACCCGCCCAGCGTGCTCCCTCCCTCCCTCCCCCTGGTCGCCCTCTGATTGTGTGAGACGCGCCGTCTCGTCTCGCTTCTCCCAGCGAAACACTCACCACGCGTACACACAATACGTACACTCACCACGTACACACTCACCACGTACACACAACACGTACACTCA
>CM025607.2:20333830-20353769 GCA_014621495.2 Entosphenus tridentatus | reverse complement strand
ACGCGTACACACAACACGCACTCACAACACGTGTACCCTGCTCAAAGCTGCCAATGACCTTGACTCTGGATGCACCCTCCATCGCATCTCACGCTGAGATTACGGGCCGATTTATTTACACAAACATGAAAGTTAAAACGGTGTCGGGGAAAAAAAGCTTTTAAAAAAACATTTGCATAATGGTAAAAAAAAATGAAGAGAATGAATTTGCTGGCCAGCTGAGCGCTGCTTGTGTGTTCTCCCCTTTTTAGTCTGTTTCCTTTTTGAAGTTAAAACATCTTCTTCGTCTTCGACTTTCTTAGTCGCGGCACCAGCCGTGTAATCTGATGACGGCGAGCGGTGTGGGGATGGCTGCGCCTTGATCGTCCGTTCTGACATTTCCTTACCGGCACCTCCCAAAGCAAAGCGCAATCATTCAAAAGGATGTTTAATAACCGCCCCCCTCGCGCCCGTCTCTTACTAACCTTCCCTATCTAACCTTGGCAGGTCGCACATTTGCAAGTTTGCTTTTTTTTTTAATGCGAGCTTAAGCTTGAGCAAGAGCGAGAGAGAATACACAATCACAGAAACATCGTATGCAGCTGCTCGATTTAAACATCATGTCTGTTACCAGGCGTTCACCTGTATTGACCTCGGTGAACTTCACGTGACAGTTTTGCCACCAATAAGAAAAATAAAGAATCTGCTTGTGCAACGTCTAAATATTCCAGCCTTAAGCTGGATTTATTGTGGGGAGGAATCAGAGATGGTTGAGCGGAGGTAGAGACGGGGGGGGGGGGGGATACGCTGCTGCGTTGTCAAGTCAGAGCCAGAGCTCGATTTGCTTTAGACACCTCGTGGCTTCGTGCGCGGACACCCCATGAAGGTACAAGCGAGGTCAGATGGTGCTGCTCTGCACTGAATGGCCACTGCTGATGCTTTCCCTTCTGGCAGTTAATGCCATAACACACTGCGGGCAATTTTAGTGCAATTGTTGCCTGCAGACATCACTGGCAACGCATGTTCCATTAGCAACTATGGCAACTTGGTATGGCAACGGCACTGAGTGGCCCTGTCTGAGAACAGGTGCGCCTTGCGGCACACTCTTTCGACTCACAGCGATGCAATCTTACGTCTTGATACACGCCCTTAGGGCAATTATTGCAGGCAATCTCTACAGGCAACGCATTGACCCATCGGCAATTGTAACAACAACAGTGGCACAGTTACGTCTGGCCCAAAAAACCCGACTTTGGAGACAATTATAATTTGTTATGAGCAGTGATTGGTTCACAGAGCACGTAACCTCTGGTATTCATGTGAACTCTGTCTGTGATCTGATTGGCCGTCATCCCTCCCAGTTGCTGACAACACACGGCTAAGCGGCAATCAGAGTTGTTTCAGATGTGGCAGCTAAATCCTTAAAATGAGAAAATGATGCAGCAACCGTCTTGCACGGACTTTGGGCATTGCCAATCTTTAACCAAACTTGGCAATGACATATTTCCTAGAAGGTTGTTGTTGTTGTTGTTGTAATAACGGTGTACGTGTACGATCGCGGCGTGAGCATCAGTTGTGTGCGTGTGGGTGTGCGCACGTGCCCAGCGCAGAACACGTGCGTTCGTTGTCATTTGCGTTGTTCCGCGTGCACATTTCTCCGCCCGGTTAAATCTCCAGACAAAAAAATGGAAACGCCAAACGATGACGAGCGTCGTCGTCGAGAAAATAAATACTAAAATAGATACGCAGACAATATGCCTCATTCATATACGTTTCCACGCAATTGTTGTTGTTTTACCCAACCCACTGGCTTCACCGTCTTGTGGGAATGCATAATTTCAGCAGCATTCGTTCAGTACGAGCAAAGTCCATTGTATTATCTCTTGCATTCACCAAACGGAGGCTGCTTTAAGAGACTGGCTTTCCAGCTTGTTTCGAGTTGCGATGGGATGGGTGTGTTGGAATCACCTATCGGCAATGACGACCTACTGACCTTCACTTACTCATACGCTAAGATTGACAACTCAAGTTTCCCAACATGTACGGGAACGCGTGCCGCTCCGTTCTGCCAATGCACTGCTGCATGAGGGCCTCCCCATGTCCTCCGTGACAAGAGGTATAATTGACCATACTTCACCACGCTGGTCATTGCGGGTTGAGTGAATGTGGCAGAACAACAAATGCTTTTTTTTCTGCAGTGCCATCTGCGACCTACAACACAGCCTATCACAGCAGCCTTTTGAGCACCCATCCAAGGCGTTATCACGGCTAAAATCTGCTTAGGTCTGGCAAGACTGGGCGAAACCTGGGGCTAAATTGACGCACGCTCACACACGCTTGCGTGCGTGGATGCATTTATCCATCCCCTCCGTGAGCGGTTCAAGGCGCAGTGGAGCTCGCCACCAAATGCAGAGCAACTTGGGGTAGGAACGAGGAGGAGTGAGCGCTGTTGGTGATTTGTGGAGGCAATTTCATTCGACGCCACCATGGCGATGTTCACGAAACGCGTTGGATCAAAGCTGCACGCCGACCGCTATAATCTGGCAGCGCAATTTGGAAGTCGTCTCAAATCGCGGGGATTTTGTTGAATATTGAGAAGATTTGCTTACCGCAATGATGATATAAAAATGTCATGAATCAAAACTTGTCCCGCAAGATTTCATACATAATGGTAATTGGATGAAAGTACAATCTAACGGGCGTATAAATTACAGCGATAGGACCAGTGGCCTAAATCCAGCATGATATGCGGTGCATAAATTGGGTTTAATTTATTCAGAGTTGATGAATGTGTGGTGTTACACATAATTTATCTATAAGTTAGGATGAGTAATACGATCGTAATAATATCCGTAATTTACTAATAATGATGATGGTAAAATATTGAGGGTGCAGTAAATGCCCACTGTGGCTTTGTGAGATGGATGTGTTGCAGGTGTTGTGTTTTGAGAGTTGCATTGCTGCTGCTGACGTTGCAGAGACACGGAGACAGCACAGGTGTGCCCGAAGAATCGTCACGGAGTCTGGAAAACGCTCAGGTGCTGGGAGTCGCTTTGGTGACGACACTGAAATGAACGTCATCTTACCACGATCGCGATCATCGCCAAAATTACCCAAAGTCACGGGTCATCATCATCCACACCACCACTCGTCACCACGATGATCTTCAAACAACATCAATCATCAATCAACGATCTCAATGTGAAGAAAAAAACAAACTCCGTGACACAATTGGAGTTGCCTTCATATCATTGTGCATCTGCGTGGGTGTTCAGGAGGTTTAAAGCGTGTGAATGGCTATCCGAAGGTTTCTGAGTTCGGATCGTGGTCAGGGGTAAACTCGGCCCCATCATCCTTGCAGGGTCATCAAATGGGGGCTTGAACAGGTAATCAGCTTCACTACCAATATTTATCCATAATCGAGGGTTTTTTTGGGGTTCGATCGCTTCAATAGTAATGTGTCCTTAACCCGCCACCACCCACCACAGCCAGTTAGCAAGGTCTGTCACTTAAACAAAACGTTCCAATTAGTTACTATTTCGGCACACCAGTGTGTTGGAGAGTAAAGCCACAACATTAACAATTTGAGTACATATTGTAACCCAAAAAACCTTTATTTCGGATAAATGAGTGCTTTGTTGTAGCAGGTGGTTGCCTTGTGAAGAGACTGGCTCCCTGCAATGTGAATGTGGAATTTACACCACTGGCTGTTGGCCGCTCACCTGGGTGGGTGTCGTCCCACTGCTGCTGCGAGCTGAGAGACACATCTTGTCCTGGAGATGTGAAGTCCTAACAGATGCGCTCACCGACTCGGCGTGAGTTTTTCCCCAATAACCAGCAGCAAAGACGCTGCCAGAAGCACACGTGACATCGTGCCCAAGTCGTAGTTTGACAGGGGGAGCCAGGACACCCTCGTGGAGGTGAACACGTCTTCTTGTTGTTGTTGTTGTTGTTTTTACTTTTTACAAATGCTTCCATTCGTTTTTTTGTGCATTAAACATATAACATCGAGGGTTTTTGGTCCGCGCCGCGTGCCGTTCAGAAGTGATGCCCCAAAGTTTCGCTCCACACGCCGGCAGCTTCTTCGGGAGCCGAATAAGAAGCTCCCAGCGCATGGCGCGAAACGTTGGACGTCGTGCCGAAACAGCACAATAGCGGCACAACCCCACAAGCCTGCCGGAGACCCACGCAGCGCAACCGCTGCGATTACCACCGCAGGGGTACATACCACCAGCGCTCAGAATGACATTGAAAATTCACTTCCTTAGAAGTCCTTTTTGTGTTTAGTTCGTTGTCCTTCCCCCCGCACCTCCGGTTAGCACGGTTGGCTACGTACGGCGCGAAGGAAGTTCAGCATACATACTGCACGACATGGGCTCGGTCGGTAGCCACGTGCAGGGCGTAACACACGTGTGCGTGGGTATAAAACACTGCGAGAGTGTTGGTGTGCGGAAGAAGTCAACGTGACCGACTTGGGCGCGTAGAACAGAGTGCCCTTTTAGCCCCGAGATTAAATTCTCGCCGGCGTTATGGAACAAGGGCGGCAACGTTGGCAGGGTCGGGGCGAGGTCAGGTGGAATATCCTGAAGGCGTGCGGCGGCGGCGGCGGCGGCGGCGTCGCAGGTGGCCAGGGCGTTCTGCGGAGTGGAGCGGGCGCCGTGGAGCGAGCAGAAGCGAGGACCCAAAAAAAAACTTATTGGGGAAAAAGGTGGAACAAGCCGCAGGTTTGTCTCTACGCTCAGCCAGGCGTCCGCCGAGTGCGCAGGGTTCGGAGGAGATGCGTCGAACGTTTAAAGCCGCTGAGGCCAATTTATTTGATTGCCTCTTGCCCGAGAGAGGCGCGTGCCGTGTCAGTGGGGCCCGCAGCGACTCGCGCTGCTTGTGGTGAGACGCTTTGGCATTATTCGTGGTGAATCGTGATGTTTGATGGACTGCGATGCAACTGAACATCTAACCGATGAATTGCCACGAATTTGATGCATTCTATCATGAGACCTCCTTTGCCAGTATTCAATTATGATGGTAGGGTTTTCCCCTTTCTGGCAATGAAACAGGTGTTAAGATGTTAAAACACCAAACTGAAATCTTTGCAGGGAATCATGTCTGCATTAACCACATATACTTGTGGTGAATATGCAAACAATATTTTTTTATTAATAATTCTCGAGAACTGATTATTTTTTTGCCACTGTGGTGCGTTTAGCGCCTCCTGTGACTGTGGTATTCAGGTGAATTAAATACTTTCACCCAATACACATCGACAATAATCAATTATTTCATTATGATTCGATACATTCATTGTTGGAATGCCATGTTGCCAATTTCTTTCAATTTGCGCATTCAGCATCGTGTCGTGGGATGAAGAAGCTTTTCATAAATATTCCAGGGCCGTGTGACGCTGCGTTCAAGACGTTCCATCGGACTACTCCCAGAAAAAAAATCGATCAGGTGGCCAAATCATCTTTTATCCAGTAGGGGTCACACCATCTCGTACACTCCACCATGAGATTTTTAACTACCTTACATTTTTAAAAATGTCAGTGCCGATGACCGCGCTGACCCGGTGACCTCACTGTACCTTGAGAACCCAGTTCAATAACGGGCGATGGAAAGCCCAGATTCAAAACCAGGAACTCGGCGGTGCCGGATCGGCACTCTGACCTCCAAGCCACCTGTCCACCTCAGCTGCGAGGTCTCTTTGCGAGCCGTGTGCTCGGCAGCTCGGCTTCAACGCGCGTCCCTTGCCGCGGCTCACAGCTGCGTGCAGCTTCTCCGCAGCGGTGATTGAGAGGTCATCTAAGAAAGCAAAACAAAAGCCAACGTCTTACTGTGCGAGGGCTTAGCGTAGCCAGAAGCCTTCCGTGCAAACGCCCGGAGCAATTCCTCTGCCCCTTTTCTGGGCTTCTAAGCACACCGCGCGGGAGAATGTGTCACCGCGGGTATTAAAAGCGAGGACACGTGAGCGCGCCGTACGGAAAGTGCGCTTTGTGAACGGCTGTCTTGGAGACCCAGTCATGCTTGGCCATCATGTCTTTATGCTCGCGTGTGGCCTTGTCAGCCACAGAGACTTCGGCAATTCTTCCGCTTTTGTGAAGTCTGTGTTTGTTATCAAGTGCCGTGCGGGGTGGGGGAGGACTTGATGCTGGATTATGGACGATGGCCTTGCGTTTCACTCTGTAAAGCGGTTCATACCTGCTCAGCCCTGCTCTTAGTGTGTCCACCTGTCGGACAAAATAAAATTTCGTTCTCTCCAAAAAGGATGCAACATTTCTCCGACTTCTGTGTCTAAATTCACGCACGAGGAATGTGTATTGTTGTTTCTTAGGTTGGAATGTTCTGAGAATGTTTTTAATAGCAAAGCCACAGTTGCTGGTTTGATGGTAAGTCCGTTAATCGGATTGCCGAATACGATGTCCTCGTCTGAATATGTGGAAACCTTCATTTGCATGGCCAATGTGCAGCCCAAATTAAAAAAACATTTCATCCCCAAAGTTAACAGCATCCAAAAAACAACACAAGGCAGTCTCACGCCACATATTTGTAGTATTTCGTGCATTGGTCCATGAAAGCCTCACAGCTCCCCTTGTTGCGTAATAGAACGTTGGTTTAGAAACAACAAAACACATTTTTTTTGTTATTTCTGTCGCCGAACAAACTCTGCTGTCCCTCGTTTCGCTCGAATCCCAGACGCTGAGACCGTTACTTGCCCCGTCGTGTATCGATGCGTGTCAGAGGAAATTAACGAGTGACGGCCAAAAGAGCGGCCCAGCGCAAGCTGTCTCAACAATCACTCAGAGTTGTTCTCCGGTGTCAGCCCGCATTGTTCAACTGCCCCTGTGTGTCTATACGCTGGCAGCGGTGCGCACACGTGCGGGGGAGTTGTGTGTATCCCTGCAGCTTACGCAATACGTTGCAAAATCAGTGATCTGAGTTCCATTGTATGCCACACGGATATCGGTGATGTGAGCCCTCTCCTCGCTGGATGCCGTTGACAAAACGAGCAGTGGGAAGACACGGCCGGCCAGCCAGCCATGGCGCTGGCCACATCACCTCTACGTGGTCCCGTGCCGGCCGTGTAAAATAGGTGCTCGCTAACAGCGCTTGCCACAGCTGTGGATTACAGGCGCACCGCCACCACCACCGTCGCCGCCGCACCCAGCGCTGTGTGGACGAGGGTTGTGCCAGCAGCCTGCGGGAGGGCGCAGAGTGGCACACGGCCGTGGCGTCGGGGCGGGGAGCTGTGTGGTGGTGGGTGCGTGGGGGGGGGGGGCGAACGTTCCTTGGGTTTATTTTGGGCAGCGCCGTTTCCGCTCCGCAGGCCGGTCTTGTGTCCAGCCTCAGCGGCAAGGTGCCCCCATCCATCTTGTACAAAAGGAATTGCATTTCCTATTTAGCTAAAGAACCTCTGGGTATTGTGCTCATTTGCGCGTGCGCGTGTGTCAGCGTGCGGCAGCGTGCGTGCGTGTGTCAGCGTGCGTGCGTGCGCGCGCGCGTGCTTTAGCCCTACAATCGCGAACTTGTTTACGACCTCTGCCGTGGGCCCTCCGAGGCGAGAGATGCGGAGGCGGCGGTGTCGGAGGCTCTCGGAAAAGACGCACGTGGGGCGTCAAGGGGGTTGTGGGGTGGGCTGGATGCTGGAGGGCGCCGCGCGTCCCAGGCAGGGCTGCTCACGGCCAGCCGCGCACCTCGGCGACAATCGAGGGGGCCCCCCTCGGACGCTCCGGCCCGAGTTATTTATTTATTACTTATATATTTATTCTCTCCCCCCCCCCCCCCCCCCCGTGCGCGCGCGGGGCCCTAATTATTTTTTTTTCTCCCGGGGGGGGGCCCCCCCCCCCCCCCCCCCTTTGTGAGTGCGAACTAAATAGGAGCCCCTCCAGAGAAAAATAGCTGTTTTGGAAGGCCGCCGACTCAGCATGTGCCTCGCCTGCCCCATCCTGCCCCCTTCATTTAGCATTTCGTGGTTCACAGCTGGTTTATTTTTCAAACCACATTTAACATGGAGGGGGGGAGGGGGTGGTGTGGTGGGAGGAGGAGGAGAGAGAAAAACAACACGCAACCGCAGCGCCTGTTCTTCCTGCAGCTCCACAACACAAGGCCGATGACTCGTTTCCTCTTCTCTCACGCCTGTGGCCACGGACCGGCGTTGCGCGTCAAGCGAACCTGGCTACCTACAGGGACCCCCTCCCCCCCGGCTATCGACAGGGGTCCCCCCCCCCCGCTAACCCATACAGCTCCTTTATCCCCCCCCCCTCACTGCAAAGGTGCCGACGCCGCTGTTTAGATTCTCCGGCGCGCAGAGAGAGAGGGGGGGGGCGAGACGTCGTTCGCGCTGATTTGGACCACCCGCGAGGAAGCGCCGCCGGTGCCCCCACCTCGAGTTGTGGGCCCCCCGGGGAGAGAAAGGCCCCCTTTGTCGAGCACCCCCCCCCCCATTGGTGCCGTTACAGCGAGCTAAAGAGAAAACGAGAGGGAGGATGCAGGGATAAAGGAGCTGAACAGCAATCTAAACCACCGAAATTAACAAATGCGCGAACTCGAGATATGCGGACGGAGCGAGGTCGAGGCTGTGTGGCACGCACGACTCGCGTGTCGCGAGGTCGCAAGTTCATCTCCCCCCCCTCCTCCCCCCCCCCCCTCCACCCTCCTCGCGTGTCGTTCGACGTGACGCCCGAACCCACGGCGGACAACTCCGCGTCGCGAGCGCGAGAGCGCGCGCAGTAACTTGAGCGCCGCTTTGCGTGAAGTCAACCGCGGTTATCAACGTGGAGATCCTGGCGCCCTTAATAGAGGAATGTGGAATTTCCACCGCCCGACCGAGGACTGTGCGTGGAGGTGAGGAGGAGGAGGAGTGCCCGCGCAACTGCTTCTCGCAGCAGGGCGACAGATTCGCTTTGAGCGGTGGGGGGGGGTGGAAGAAAAAAACCCAGAATCCACAATCTCAACTTCTACATCTCAATCAGGCAAACGTGTCCGTGTTCACTGACGTGGACACGAGAGATCGCACGCCACGTCGCGCACGTGCGGGGGTTTCGCTCGGGGTCACTTCACCGTTGACGACGACGACGACGATGCGATGGGCATCCGTCTGGCGACCACGAGCCAGTGACATCTCGTTGAGAGCGTCGATCGATTCGTCTCCTCGGGTCGCACTTTGCCCGGCCGCTCTCGAAAGTGCACAAGCCGCCGTAGAGTCTCGGACGACACGGTGAAGTTTTTCACGGCCATTTGACATACATTGTTTGAACATTCTGCACGCTATTACCAACCGGGCAGGAATTAGTCGGTAACAAGAGCGGCGTATAATGAGAACACCTCTTCGTGCGTTTGGTGGCGTAGGAAGCCCTCATTTGTTAATTTAGAGGGCATCACCTTGACAAAAGTGCCACGAGTCAAAACCTGACATGCGATTAATCAGATATACAGATTGTACAGATGATTAATTAACACACGCACTCACGAACACACACACACGTATACAACACAGACACGTTGACAAATGCGGGACGGATTAAGAAAAGCACCCAAGGTACACTCGGCACATTGTACACAGGTTGATAATTTCAGGCACAGTGTAATGGCACTAATATATTTTGAATGGTTACACATTTAGGCTCGCATTTATCCCACAGCTCTCTGCAGACTTCAGGGCTCCCCCATTTATCATTGGCCAATTTGGGGTGTTTGGGGCCAGCCGAGGTGACCCCCCCCCCCCCAGTCCCCACGGGGTGCTGGGCCCCGACTACAGCTGCGTGTGCAGCATTTGCATCTCTTCTCGGCTGTAATTGCACTCTCATTAATAACGACCCACGCACTATTATTGCGGCGGTTATAATGCATTTCTCGCCCGCGTCCTCGCCCTACGGCGATGTTGCCACTTTGTCGGAGCGATGGTTGGCAGTGCGCTGGTCTCGATCGCGTTCGGCCCGCAACTCCCGGCACGCCGGCGGCCTCGTTCTCGCGAGGCCGCGCAGCGTTCTTGCACTGCGCGCGTGGGGTCTTCACTGCGGTGCTGTGGGCACGGTGAACTTCCTTTCGCACCGCGCGGAGCCAATCGTGCCCATTAGGAGGTGCGGTGTAATGGTTCGCAGCCCACTGGACTTCCGATCCAGAGGTCGCCGGTTTTAATCCGTGTCCCGGCGCAGCAGTTGAAACAACGGAGGGAATTTCTTAAACTAACCTCCCCATCCCCCCCACACCGCCCGCCTCTGTCCACCCAGCAGTGCAAATCGGTACGGCCAGTCGCGCGTGGTAGGGTAAAGTTGTGAGTACTCTTGACTCTTCCAAGACGTCCTGGCCATCGTGGAAGAGTGGGCGAGACTAGAGCCACGAGAGAGGGTTGGTCTCGAGAGCTCCCCTCGTGGTTGGCGGGAGCTCCCTTCCACCAGCAGTGGCGCGAGCGAGCAATTGCAGGGCTGCGCCTTTGCCTTAGCCACCACCACCAGCAGCGTTGGGTTGGGGTCGTTGGTTACGGCGAGGACCCACGCGTTACATTCACTTGACCCACCCACGCCCCCTCCTCACCCCTCTCTCACCGAGCACGCAGTTGCAGGGCTGCGCCTCTATGGCTGCCCCCCACCACGCGGCGACGAGTGCCGACGTGCGGTGTTCTGCTGCTGCTGCTGCTCCTGCTGCTGCTGCTCCTGCTGCTGCTCCTGCTGCTCCTGCTGTTCCTGCTGCTGCTGCTCCTGCTGCTGCTGCTCCTGCTGCTCCTGCTGCTGCTGCTCCTGCTGCTCCTGCTGCTGCTGCTCCTGCTGCTGCTGCTCCTGCTGCTCCTGCTGCTGCTGCTCCTCCTGCTGCTGCTGCTCCTGCTGCTGCTGCTGCTCCTGTTGCTCCTGCTGCTGCTGCTGCTCCTGCTGCTGCTGCTGCTCCTGCTGCTTCTGGTCCTGCTGCTGCTGCTCCTGATGCTGCTGCTCCTGCTCGTGTTGCTGCTCCTGCTGCTGCTCCTGCTGTTGCTCCTGCTGCTCCTGCTCCTGCTGCTGCTCCTGCTCCTGCTCCTGCTGCTGCTGCTCCTGCTCCTGCTGCTGCTGTGTGGGACACGAGAGTTGCCGTGGCGTTCCAAGTGAGCGGAAATTTCTTCACGACGAGTCTCCATTCAGCGACCACCTAAAATTCCGCAATCTGCGTTTTCGGGCTTTTATATCTTTTTTTCTGGCAACAATTTCAGAAAGCTCACGACAACGAGGCGGCTTGAGGGGCCTGGGCCAGAGCTCTGAGTCGACAGCGCTGAGATCTTGGGTTTAGATCTGGGTCACAGCGATCGGTGAGTCAGCTGGGTTCTGAAGTGAAGCGAGTTCATGTTCTCGGCCTGATCTCTACTGAGTGCACATTACATTCGATTGTTTCACTTAATTTTATTCACTGCAGCCTTGAGGCCTAAACATGTTGCTTTGATGTGGAATGAACATTCTTGATTTGAAGCTTTCGTGACTGCAGGAATCCATACTCTTTGGTTCTTTCGGGACGTTTCGATCGCAAACGTCGTGATCTATTAATTTTCTATCTACGTGACTTTACCGAAAAAAACCAAAGAATATGCAATGAACATTCTTTTGGGGGCATAATAAAAGTGTGTATATAAGTGATTCCAAAAGAAGGGCCCCGAGCAGCAGTTCAGTAACATCAACTTCTGAAGTCGTTGGCACGTGGTGTTGCACTGCGAGCTGCGAAGTTGTGAATGGAAGCTTCGTCATCTCGTGACGCGCTGATGACAGGACAATGAAAATGTTATCGCAGGATAAAGCGCGCGTATAATCAGTTCAATAATTAACAAGAATTCTCTATGGAAAAAAGGAAGAACCGATACATCTTTCATTTATACCAGTGAGATATTTGGACCGCACTAAGGAGATTGTAGTCTGAATGTCCCCACTTGTCACAAAGGCGTAAGTAGGCCCAGAACCCATCAAGGGGCTATGGGGAGCGGGTGTGCTCGAACTTGTGAGATGCGCGCGTTCCCAGCTGCCCTACCACGTGCATTCATCCAGACATTTGCTCACAGACCTCCAAACGCAATTCTTTGTGTGAAAATCATATCTCTCTGTCAGAAAAAAAAACGTATGACAATTTTCCTTGGGTGATAAAGATAACATCAGATGTATATATATATACACCACTACTACGCACAAAATGAATATTTTTTTTCAACGATATTTTTTTGTTACCCCAGTAACAATTTTTTTTGGGCGAAACAAAAAATAAGAACGCACCACCAAACAGCGGCGCGAGTGAAGGGGGCGAAATCGCTCGGCCGCTCGCTCGCAGTCCGCCCCGCGGAGCGCTCGCCGCAGAATCGACACCGCCGCGATGACATCATCCGCTCGACGCATCAACGCCTGCCTAGCCGGTGATGTCATCCCTCTCTCGCTGTCCCTCTCCCTCACTCTCCCTCCCTCTCCTCTCCCTCTTCCTCTCACCTCGCTCCCGTGAGGCTGGCGGAGCAGAGAGCGGAGCGAGTGCCCGCGCGGGTCGCCGCGCCCCGCCGTTCCGCTCGCACGGAGCCGATCGGAAAAGTCGCATTTCCCCGCCCCCCCCCCCCGTTCACCCCCCCTCCCCCCATTTATCGTCTCTTCCACCGCGCTGTCTTCTACACGTGGAGGTGCCAACAGCGATTAGCGAGCACGAGATGTTAAATCGCGCAGCTTAATGAAACTAAAGGAACGAGAGACGTAGAGAATGTAGCGGCGGCGCGGGTGGGAATTGTCACCATTTAGTGGAAAAAATTATCGCTGCTGTCCCGATCCTTTTGAAAACGTTTTAATAACAGATCCATTTCTTTACTCAGAAAAATCCTCACCGAGTCTATCGACAAATAATTTTTTTCTGAGACCGAGGGTCCTGCATTGCGGCGTTTGGCCAGACACGTGAATGAGCGATTGGCTTTACGTGGGAGTAGACTGGATTGCCTGGAGAATGAGCCGTGCATGTGAGGGTGCGAGTGAATAGCAACCAAAGCTCCGCACAGATCGATTCAATAATCCACTGCTCAACTGCTTTATTCTGGACGCCTCAGGTGATGACCCGAAAGCAGTAGTACAATTGCACGTGCGGGATCGCTCTGTATAACACCGGACTTAACACACTCATGACGCGTTCTTTAAGCAATCAGCGGGGCAAAGTGTCCGTTCAAACGAGCAAATTTGGCGGTGCTCGTCGCCATCGATGATCCCGAGCCGTTTCCGTCAATTCCACATTCCCATGGAAAGTGCCCGTCTCTCCGTTTGAACGAGACCGCTGATCACAAAGAGAACACAAATGCTGTGAAACGTCAAATATAAATCGTGTCGCGCGATTGAGAAGGTTACAGTTCCAGAAAAAGGTTTTTTTCCAGGTATAACAAAACAAACAAACACAAATCCGCCGATTCATTTTAGACCTCGACTCTGGCTTTGTGGGAGCCAAAGAGGAAGAAGAAGAAGAAGAAAAAAAAATCAAAGTGGTGGGCGACATTTAAAGAACCCAAGGCCACGAACGCGGCCCGAACCGCTGCCGCCCGCATTGTTGACTCCTCGCAGAGGCCCCGACGCCTTTCACCACTGCCGTGGGTACACGCAGCCTCACCAACCCCCCCCCCCCCACCCAACCCACCCACCGAGATAAATTGACAAAAAAAAGTCATTGTCTGGCTTTGAAATGAAAAAAAAGTACATTGATTGTACGTAGCGGGATAGAAGCACACCTCATACAAGCATTGTACTGATACAAGCAAACACATGTTGACATTGCACTGGCGGGGATGGGCTGGGGCAAAGGGCAACTTCTGATATAAGCACACTGTTGTGAATATGAGTACAGCTGGCCTCGCTCCGAAGGTGTCTTCATTGTGGTCTTGTCGTGTGTTGTGTATATATATGTATGACCAGTCGAAATAAGTGGGCTTGGGCAGGACACCTCGCTGAAAGGGATTACGTCTGGGCAAGGCCAACGATGGAGTGGCAGCCAAAGGGTGGAAGTGCTCCAGAGGTGTAGAGGATGTCCATTGGGGAGATGGAGTGATAAAGGAAGCTCGCTTGTCGTTGCTAGATGGATTGTCACGTCACAGGATCGTTGAGAGACGTCGGTGGCTCGAGTTGCCTTCATCCAGTCGTGGTTACATCGTGGCTGATGTAGATATAGAGTATGTCGACTCCATGTGTGTCATTTGCGAAAGGACATCAACGTATCGAGTGTTCAGTACCAATGGTATGAAGAAAACTTTCATCATCAGAGTCAGCCCGGTCTCCCCGTCTCCCTCCCTCCCCGTCTCCCTCCCCGTCCCCCTCCCCGTCTCCCTCCCCGTCTCCCTCCCCCCCCGCCCCCCCCCCGTCTCCCTCCCCGTCTCCCTCCCCTCGTCTTCCCTTTGCCGGCTCTGCCCTGGCCGTGCCACAGTCGCGCGATCGGCCGCGCGCGTGTGCCGGCGCTCCGCCTGTGTGTAAGCCGAGCGGTGCTGTTGTTGTTGTTGTTGACCAGAGTGGATTTGACCGCCGTAGACCGCGGGGACGCGGTCGCGTTGCCGTCGTGGGGCCGAGGAGTGGCGAGGAGTGGCGAGGAGGCTGTGAGCCGCGTCTCCACGACGAGCGCGCGCCCTCGCTGCGGCAGGAGAGCCGCACTCCGGCAACGGTAGAGGCACTGTGCCCCGATAGGTAATGAGTTGTGGGAGGCTTGGTCTTGCGAAATCGCAAAACTGGGGTTTGCGTTGACAACAAAAAGCGGTAGTCTGCAGACCGGCCATCGGGTTACATAATGAAGCAATGAAACCGCGACAGCCGAACTCATTTCGACGGATCGCAGCCCCGTCGAGCGCTCATTGAGCAGTGCTCGCAAAGACAAAAACCCAGCGATCTGTCCCCCCCAACTTTGAACGGTTCCAACATCGATCGCTCTTAACGCTCGCATGCTGGAACGTGTTCCACACCATAACTGCACACACGCACAAAACTTTCCCATTCCGGATTTTAGGGCAGCGGTTTCTTTTCTAAACAAATGGGAGAGAGGGAGACAGAGAGAGAGGCGTGGCTGGAGTTCCGCCATGTGCGGCTGACCCACGCCGTGCCGGCCTTCAAGGAGCAGTGGGCGATGGAGGAGGCCGTGTGCTCGGTGTCAGATGACGGAGAGCTCTGCATGCAGTTATGAGCTACTCGTCGGAGGCCGTCGGACTGCGAGAAGGGCTGCGTGCAGAACGAGAGAGAGCGAGAGAGTGAGCGAGAGAGTGAGCGAGAGGGTGACCGAGAGAGTGAGCGAGAGGGTGACCGAGAGAGTGAGCGAGAGAGTGAGCGAGAGAGAGAGTGAGCGAGAAAGTGAGCGAGAGAGTGAGCGAGAGGTGGGGGTTTACATAAAGCAAAGTTATTTTTAAAAATTACGAAATGATGAACGAAGCAAAGTGCCGACTACACCGAGCATCTTCTTGTTTCCACTGATGGTAAAAAAAAGAAAGAGAGGCACCCATTACAGCACGGCCCTCCTCGCCTCCCGGCGGAGAATTAGCTCCTAAAGAGGCGAGACGGCATAAGAAGAGAAAGGGAGAATGAAAAGGAGACTGCCGGGGCGTATATTTTTTTTTTCCCACGTTGATAATTCCGTTTGACCCGAGCCAGAGAGGGTCACGGCTGTGGCAGCCATTGTGTTGGGCCGATTTGTGGAGGAGAAAGGGGGTTAAGGCTGACGAATTGACCTTTTGACAGTTGAGCCTTGACCGGGTTGCTCTCCCTACCCCCTCCAGCGCCCCTGCCGCCCACCCCACCGCGCCCTTGCCGAGTCTGGAGGAGGCCCGATAATGAAGCGGAGTGATTGTGGCGGTGGCTGCCGCTGCTGCCGCTGCTGCCGCTGCCTGCGAGCTGTCCTCCCTTGGCTCGGCTCGAGGCATCTTGCGCGACCGCCGGAGTGTCGCACTCCGCACCACGCACGCGTCCAATTCACTTGATTTGGCCCCAAGCGTCGTTTTGGGTGGACACGTAAATAAATAAGCAACGCGTCCCAATGATTGTACTAAAAAAAATTACATAAAACGTACCGGTTTTGAAATTGTAAAAATAGCGTTTATTTCATTTTTTGCATGGCTACGCTTAATTTGCTTTGATAATGTGCAACGTTTGGATGCCGTCTACCTTGCTTTAGTGACCCAGACCTCCCCCACCCCCCTTGAAAAAGAGGCACTCAAGTTTCCAGGGACGGGACGCTCACGTGGGTTGAAATAAAGGTTCAATACAGGTCCATGAGGCTGCATAAAGGTCATCCATCTGTTCGGCGTGCAATCGTTCACCCCCCATCCGACAAATTCGGGGGGTCGCAATTCAGGAATTGACTATTCCACGTTGTTGTTGATGTAGCGGCCTCTAGTGGCTGCGGTTATCACGTGAACCTCTCGCAAACAAGACCACCCCCTCTCTCATTGACTCTGCACCTGGATATAAATACATGTGATTTGATTGATTGATTCACTGCCTGAGCCGCAGTTTGCAATTCGTTGCTGTAGCGAGGGAAGCGGTGGAAGGGTTTTGGTTCCCACGTGAGAACTTGGCCCGCAGGATCTTCCCCGGCACGTGACCTGGTTGAGCTGCGAGGTGGTTGGGCAAACCGTGAAGGCGACGGCGATGATGGTGGTGGTGGTGATGATGAGAAATTAGTTTCGGCGTGCGATAGCGGAAAAACACGCATCTCATTATTCCATCGCTGGCACCGGACGTTGCCGTGTTGCTCTGAAGAAGCCCCTCGGCAAGAATTCAGTTCCTGCTTCAATGAAATGATGCCCACTTGCTTGCGAAGTTCCTGTCACGTGGAGCGAAACGTCGGACATGGTGCCGAGCAACGCGCGGCACAACACGACAACTCATCGGTTACCGTGCAGCACGAACCCGCGCCACCCGACGCGGGAGTTGTATTTCATTCTTGAATACTTCGCGCAGGCGAGAATATCAAACTCCTGCGAACCACTAAACAAGTAGCAGACTGCCCTGAAGAATGGCCATTGCCCGAAACAGCGGACTGCATTTTCCGATCTAAAGCATTCCAGTAGAACGCAGTTTGTGTTGATAAAGTGTCCAAATGCAAGCGGACCTCAAGACGCTGTGTATGAGAAGGACGTGCGTTTTATGCGACGTTGCATAATAGGGTTTCTGTTTACGAAGGTGAAGGCTGAGGTCATGGGGGAAGGGAATGGGGGGGGGTTAAGATGACTGCATGGAGTTGCGCACCCTGACGATGGGACTGAGGGCGCGAGGCAGTGGGTGGATGTGGTCACAGGCGGCGCAGGAGACGATGACAATCTTCAGCCGTAGCTCGAGCAGCGAAGGAGGTCTGCCGTGCGGGTGCCCATTTCTGGTGACGACGGAGGGCAGCTTCGCGTGTAGATTTGTCCTGCGGACCACGCACAGACGTTGGGAAACTTCATTTCGGCGTCGAAGGGGTGCCGTACCCGGGCTGGCCAGGAGAAGGCGGTACAGCAAGTGGATGATTCGTAATCTGCTTCCATCTGTATGGGAATAGAGTGTTACCCCCTCGCGCAAAGCATGGGGTTTTGTCTGGGTGCGACAGTTTCATTTCCACTTGTGGTATGAACACAACTCATTATTAATTGCCTGAAAGTATCTTTAAAAAACAACAACAAAATACAGGGCCCTCATGAAAGAGCGTCCTACGACCCAGTATGGCTTTCCTGGGTTCACAAGTACAAAACAAGTAAAAACTGCAGGTTATTGTAATTTGATTCACTGCAGCTGAGGACAGTAGCAGCAAGGGGGGAGGGGGGGGGAGTGGCAGAGCATGAGAGCCGAGCCCACCGATTGTTGGAGCCCGAGACCCGAGGCCGTGTCGGAAACAGCCCAGAGCCACTGGTTAGCGACCTCAGTAGCCCATCCCTGGGCCACTGAGGCCGCTATCCCGCTAGACCGCTAGCCAGTGGCCCTGGAGACCGCGACTTTGAGTCACGCGGCGAGCGGGGGCTGGGGATTCCTGACTGTGCTTCGCTGGCCACGGCTGGCGCTGGCTCTGCGCTCTCCACTCGGCTCTGCGTCCCTATTCACTCGAGCTTTTATATTTATATGTTGTTTTATGTTCGGTCGCAGCGGCACCTGTGAATACCAAGAGCGAGTGGCCGACGATGGTAAGCCGAGACACCTGAGGATTATCGTACAGGTGTGCCCTGGGCCAATCCCTTAGCGCTGTGCCGATCGCAACAGAGCCCGCTTTGTGCGGTGGAACCGCCTTTCCGGCAGCTGCCGGCGAAGTCGATTCCATCGCTTTTCAGGCAGCCAACATCCTCTGCAGCTGATGAGAATCCCCTTCAGCTGGACAGAGAGAGAGAGGAAAAAAATGTGCGCAGGCTGAGAGTTGAGAGCAAAACAGAAAACCAGGCAAGTTTTTTTTAGGACGCGATAGCTCCGCCGTATTTATTCGGGCTGTACCTGTGTGTTGTTCGGTGGCACGGTGTCCGACGTTTCGCTCCACGTGCTGGGGGCTTCTTCGGGAAATTAACGAGGAAGAAGCTCTCAGCGCGTGGAGTGAAACGTCGGACGTCGAGCCGAAGAGCTCTCGGTTCTGCACGGAAACAGAAGAGAACGACATAGCAGTCGTCGTGTTTCATAATATATCATCTGAGGTTACATATATGTACACCGCACAGGCACCATGCAGAATTAAATCTGCAATAGCTCACACGCCTCAGGGGAAGTGATTGAGCGATGGGGAGGTGCAGGGACACCGGCGGTATCGGCCAAAGATGACCTCTTGACCTTGACCACCAGGCTACACACAACTGCCCGATCTATAAAGAGCCGCAGGTGTAACTATTCAAATAGCTCTGGAAGTGACAGAACGCGTCATGGTTTCAGACTAGTATGGGATCATCAGCATCCACGAACTCTCCGTCAAAGGGCGCGTGGCCAAATACAGTCGTTGGAGCCGTGTGATTGGCCGATTCGCGAGCAGCCTTTGAAACTTCGCCCAGAGGGGAAGTATGGTTCCTGAGGTGCACGTCATGCACGTGTGCAGGACGATGCTTCTGGTTTACTGGGCCCTCAGGAGAGTTGCCTGCAGCACCTGCGCTCAAATGTGCAATGTGCCGTGTTTAGCCTCTTCTAGACATTCTAAAGAAGGGACGTCGCCTGATGTTCGCTAACCTATTTCTACTTGTGCTGGTTATGCTGTTGCTTGTATACATATACACCCTTATAGTATAGCTATATACTGAATTATGTATATATACAGAATATGGATATCAATTAATCAATCACATTTTTATTTCGATAGCACTTTTCGTGCAAATGGTGCCATTCAAAGTGCTGTACAGAAAAAAAAAACATTGTTAATAGACTAAATCACAAGAAATATAAAAGCAATTTCCACACAAAACAAAGTTGCATCATAATAAATTACTATCGAAGGCATATTAGATTGCTGGTATCGTGGTTATCACACTGCACTATGAACTCAGAGGCCTGAGTTCAGAACCCGGCCAGGGCCAACATCAGTGTCCAGTGACCCGATCTCCCCGGTGCCAACTTCACCAACCTGCGCTGATCAGCGTGGTGAAGTATGGTCACATCATCTCCCATGACCAACAACACCACCACCACCACTTGTGGAATCCTTCATCCAGCGGTGGATTGACAAAAAAAGATTTACGCAGAATCATTCGTGTAAAGTTTCAGACTTTCGCAGAAAAGTGGATTTTGCTGCCATAATCCTTGACAGTGTTTGTATAAATGCCGCTGGGTTTTGCTTGGGTAGTCCGCCAGAGATGATTTGCGCCTTTCCAGCAGCCGTCGCGTACCACGCCCCCCCTGGCCCCCCGGCAATGGCTAAAGAAGTCAACACGGCGCATTACACGTGCCTCGGACGTGACGAGCTCGCACGCCCGTCACGTTCATCTACGGTGCCGTGAGCACCGTGGGCTCCGTGATTCATGTCCCCACCCTCACCACCCACCTCACCCTCACCACCCACCTCACCCTCACCACCCACCTCACCCTCACCACCCACCTCACCC
>CM025607.2:20315310-20331936 GCA_014621495.2 Entosphenus tridentatus | reverse complement strand
GTGCACGTGGTTGTGTGTGCCTGTGTGCACGTGGTTGTGTGTGCCTGCCCGTGTGCGTGAGAGAGACGCTTTGCACGTGTGTGATGATGATGCATCCGCGCGTATGGATGTGTGTATGCTTGTGCACGTGTGCAGGCATGTGTGGGGCACGTGTGTGCGTTTGTTTGTTGTGTTTTATGTGCATCCAAGTGTGCATATGTGTGCGTGGGGTTCTGTACGTGTGTATGTGTGCGTATGTGTACTTGTGGTTGTTTGAACGCATGCATGTGCTTGTGAGTCTGCCTGTGTGTGTGGCTATGTGTTTTCGTGCGGGTGTGTTGGTATGTGAATCTGTGTGTGGTTGGGTGTGCGCATGTGTTTGTGGTTCTGTATGTATGGGGGGAGCGGTAGCGTAGCGCTTGACGCACTGCCCTACGAACCTGGTCACCCGAGTTCAATTCCCGTTCACAGCCAACACCAGTGACGATCATCTGAACCGGTCCTGGGCCTCAAATGAGTACCTGGTGCGGCGTGTAAACATCGCCACTGGGGATACAAAGGCGGTCGTGCGTGGGGCTGGCCACCCACCCCCTCGTGTGCCGTGCCGGCCTTCATAGGTGCTACTCGATGACAGCACTTGCCCCTGCTAAAGGCTAAACAGGGGATCTTTGTCTTTGTAAGAGGTGGCCACGAAATCTCTGTGCGTGTGTGGTTGCGGGTACAGTACTCACACACGTGTGCATGGTGTGTGTGTGTGGCTGTGTGCATGGTGTGTGTGTGTGGCTGTGTGCATCTGTGTGCATGGTGTGTGTGTGGTTGTGTGTGTGGCTGTGTGCATGGTGGTGTGTGTGTGTGTGCATAGTGTGTGTGTGGCTGTGTGTGTGGCTGTGTGCATGGTGTGTGTGTGGTTGTGTGTGTGGCTGTGTGCATGGTGTGTGTGTGGTTGTGTGTGTGGTGTGTGTGTGCATGGTGTGTGTGTGTGGCTTTGTGTGTGTGCATGGTGTGTGTGTGGTTGTGTGTGTGTGTGCATGATGTGTGTGTGAATGGTGTGTGTGGCTGTGTGTGTGCATGGTGTGTGTGTGTGGCTGTGTGTGTGTGTGGTGTGCGGTTTGGCTGCGCGCCAGCGTGCCGAGGTTCAAGCTCCCGACCTTGACACGAGCTGCTGCAGACCGAGCCGTGGGGGGGCGGGGCGGGGGGGAGGTGCTGGGTGGGTCCACACTCACTTCCCCGGGCTGCGGTCCCGGGGTTGACGGTGTGAGGATGGGCGTCTTAATTAAATTAAAACAAGCACGAGGTTAGGCACAGACGACGATGCAAACTCCGGGGAGCATTGTGAAGAGCACGATTGTAAAGAGAGCTGCAAGCAGACACGATTTCTCGTCAATGGCACACGTTCAGCATAACCGCGCTGTGTATTATATAATGTAAATCCACTTGCGTAATGTCGTGTTTGTGTGATTGCTCGTGTCTTCGTGTTTGATTGTGTCTGACGAAACAACCCATGGCGCTCGAGAGTAACAGCTGTGGCGTGTTGTGTAGCAGTGGTCAGTCGGCTCCCCTCTCGGTGCGCTCACATCAACCGGACGTGGCAAATGGGGGGGCTCAGTTCTGTCTGGAGGGGCTGCTAACCAACCCCCTAACATCTTAAACGAAAATACCGGACAACCATGAGAATAAAATGAAAATGGGCACTAAGTACCCCAAGGCTTCGGAATGTCTATCTTTGTCAACAATATTAGAATTGATGAGAAACGTGTGTGTGCGGCGCTGCGTGTGTCTGTGTATGTTTGTGACATTCACACAAGTTTAGAGACCAATTCCCATGCCGGCAACTATTGCTTGTGGTTTTTTTTTTGGTGAAAATGTGACTCACTCACAAAGACAAGAAAATAAATCGGTTAGCTCATACATGTTGACCAATATATATATTTTTTTTAAATGACAAACTACCTTCCTGTGTTGGAATTTAATTGGAAATTAAATATTTTATTTAAGTTGTACGTGAATGGTTTATCCAAATAGGTTCCACTAAATTGGTTTATTTTCCCTTCACGTGTAAAAGGTTAATGAGCTAAATCGTCAAGGCGATGTGTTTCGGCCATCTTGCCAGGACGTGAATTGGGCCCTAATTGTGGGTTAGCTGTTCCGCCTTGCTTCTACACAAATGGTTGAGTTTACACTAAACGGCACACTCGCAACATTTCAGCCCCTTTCATTCACCCCACTTGTGAAACTTTTGCAGTTGGGAATACATTTTAAGGAAAATTATCGCTCCACTCAAATCGATTTTGTGAAGAGGTTTGTGCAGACTTTGGTCCATTACTCGAACTCTCACAAATCTCCCGTATCGCCAGACAGAGCCAAACTCTGAAACAACTTGACGCGTCATCTCTCCACAATTACGCCGTGTGTTTCTAGCTTGTATTGTCTGGTAGTCGTCGACCGGTTTCATAGTGCACGTGAGCCTCTCATATTCATTGAGCCAATGTGGGCAGACGGATTCCCGCTTTGGTGTTGTGGTCAACATGCCCGCCGCAACGCCAAGAGCGGACAACGCTCGCCCTGAGCCCCTTCGCGGTTAGTTTTTCTTTTGTAAACTCACGGCCTTATTTGTCGTGGTCGAGGTCAATCGCAGAGCACACACAGAGCGGTCACCATCACCACCCACGACCGTCACAAGCGATCGCCGTGGTCAGCAGAGCCAAGGGACTCCCATGTTGCCGGGGCCGATTGGCGGCTTGGACGAGGCTCGTTCAAGAAACGATGTCGCCACGCTTGCGACATGCGGCCCGCGTAACGCGGCCCTGTTCAAGTGGGAAATACAGAGGCCCCGTGCGGCTGTCTAAGCGGCTCATTCTCTCGTCGGAGGTTTGGCGACCCTCCATGAATCGTGTCGTAGTCGTCGTCGTTGTCGTGTAAGCGACGCGATGATTGATTCCAATTAATTGGTGTGCTCGTGATGCGTGCATTGCATCACGCGTGTGAGAATCTATGGCTCGCAACGTATGCAAATTGTATGCACACATCTATTTTATTATACTCTATTTATATTTTGCATATATAGTACACAGATTTATTCATATTTTATTACAGCATATATCCAAAGAGTATTTATTGTGTGTTTGCTCATTCATGTCTGTATTTACCCGAAACTGCACACGTTTTGTTTTCATGTGAAATGTGTTTGCTCAGTGTGCCAATTGTATTCAACTTCATCGATCCGAGAGCTCCTGTTTTACGTCTGCTTTCGCCAAGTGTTTGTATTTTTTACCCAAGACTCCTCTGCAAAAGGTTATCCGTGACATGTCCCTGCCTGCGCGTGTTACGTTCGGACTGTTGGAATGAGGCGGCCAAAGCTCAACGCGAAATCATCGATTCAGCGCCTCGATGGTCACGTGCCCAGTGACCCGAGCAATGTGACCCAAACGAACATTCCCACAATGCACTGCGCCGAGCAACGTTCTAATTCGACTTTATTTAGGAGCAGTACTTTTGATTATTAACGGGGTTGTCTGTACTCTTAGGCAACTATTCATGGAACTATTTAAAACTGGTCATTTGAAGATGTTTTACTTTTATTCTCACCTGGCCCCATGGTGCTAAGGGCAGTCTCCAACCCTTATTAACTCTCTCCTCTCCGTCCTCTGCTTGCGTGCTATGAAGGAGGACATTTGCGCTGAACGTTGCTACTGATTTCATTTCTCCTCAAGGCTACAGTGGTGCCGATGGGTGTGTGGATCGTTCTTGTTGCATCACTGGCAACACAGCAGCAGCATCGCCACCAAGTACCGTACGGGGTGCTTCCAGATGTCTCGTAACCCCCAATTCATTGACCACGGACATTTGTTTCCCCTTTGCATGTCCACTTGTGTTTTAAATAAAAACCTTTCATTTAAATAATTATAAATTAAGTACAACATTTTTTTGAAAACGCTTGTTCACAAGACATTTGGAAAACCCTGTGCAGCGTTTGATGTCGCCGGGGTCACCCTCGCACCACGGCGGAGTGGAGTGCAGCAGGCGGTGGCGTCCCTGCAGCAGAGAGAGGCAGGCAGCTGCTTCTCGCTCGGTGGGTCGTCTGCCGCGTGCACGCGACATTGCAATGTGGTCACCGTGCGGGCTCACGGGCACGTGTTCGCTCATGTTCGTGGCACACAGCCCGCAAGCAGATGTTGCGGTGCTTGGGTGAATCAATCGGTAGAGAAATTCCAGGCAAGAGTCACTTATTTCCATACTCAAATTCGTTTTTTTTGTTTGTTGAGGTGGTACTCATCTGTTCACGGCCCCGAACCTGTTTTGGATATTCCGCGAATCCATGAAACTGAAGTATACTGTTTGTCGTGATGTGTGTCTGCAGCGTGTTGATGATGGCAACGATCGGGGGCTATTACCGGAGATTAGGTGCGAAGGCGAAGAAAGCTGTTCACCTCGCGAATAAGTTGATGTTCAGAAAAACACAGCAGTGAACAGCACAGCAGTGAACAACACGGCAGTGAACCTATCTCACGGCACACGTTGTGGTGACGTGTCTTTGAGTGTGCTGGTGTGGCCAACGACAGTGGCGAATATCTGAACCCTGTCATTGGCCTCCCCCCTAGGTCGACTCAGCCCGAAATAAATTAGCACCTTTTAGCAGACAACGGCGGGCGGGCGGGCGTAGTGCTGATCACACCACCCACTCCTCCATAGGTGCGCGCTAACAGCACTTGCCCCAAACAGTCTGTTGAAGCTATATGGGGGATCTTTGTATTTGGTGTGTGTGTGTGTGTTTGGGTGGGCAGGGGGGGGTGTTAGGGACGTTGAGAGTTTCGCCAGCTGCAAGGAGCCCTAATCCCCTCCGCGGAGAGTATTACTTGCGCCGAGCTGCGCGCCATGGGTAGTAGTGCTATTGTTAGTAGTAGTAGTATCGTTAGTAGTATTATTGTTAGTAGTATTATTGTTAGTAGTAGTGGTAGTATTATTGTTGTTATTTTTAAAGCGAGGCGGCGGTCAGGCCTCATAACGAGGGCGATCGCAGGGAGCGGCTGCCTGATTTTTGCTTTTGTTCACTAGAGCAGTTCTCTGTGCACAGAGGCACCAAGGGGGCCCTTTTCCATCGCCGCAGCGAAATCTTCTCCCGGGTGCCACCTCTTTCCTGCCATTATATCTTCCTCCCTGCGTAGTGTGTGTGTTGTTGTGTTGTTGTTGTGTTATTGTTGTGTTTGTGTGTGTGTTGTTGTGTTGTTGTTGTGTATGTTGTTGTGTATGTTGTTGTGTTGTTGTTGTTGTGTTGTTGTTGTGTTGTTGTTGTGTTTGTGTGTGCAGGCACGCCGACTCGACGGGGGCCGGCCGGCCGTTTAAACGAAAAACAAAAATAATAGTCGCGCGTTTAAATTTCTTTATTAATTACGTTGTATTTGGTGTGGGTTTTCGGCGAGGGGGGAGGGTTATACATAAATAAATACTCGCATAAATACAACGGTGGGAACAAAGCGAGGTCGGCTGACCTAATTTTTTAAGCGCGCTCTCTCTCTCTCTGAGACCGGATTGTTTACCAAAATACGAGAGCGCCCCCTTCGTTTTCTGGGTTTGGTCTCGAGACGTGACCTCACCGCCCTGCTTGGTGCTCCCCCCACCCCGAGATTCGACAAAGCTGCAGACGCTCCTGTGAAGCCGATCGCCACCGAGTCGCCTGCATCGGGGCTCTCTGCGCCCGTGCCCGCGTCTCGCTCTCTCCACGTGCGCCCCGTGTCCTCGCTTCGCTTGTGGCGACGGAGGAGGCTGACGCCAGAGATGCGCCGGAGTGAACGTCTCTGTGTGGGGCGCCGCGGTGGCGAGATGTTAACTCCCTCGCCTGGTGTGCAGGAGGTCGTGGGTTCGACCCCGACACTGATGCCTGTATCTGTGGAGTTTGCGTGTCTCTCTCCACGTGGTCGCGTGGTTTTATTATTCTTCTCCAGGCCCTCCGGTTTTTCCCTCCACATTTGGAATCAACATCACGCGTTCGGAGTATTTGGCTGCTACACATGTCCACGTGATAAGCTACTTTGATAAGCTACCCTTTGTGGACAGGTCACTTCTGAATAAGAGCTATATAGCTCAGTGGGCTTTACCTGCTAAAATAAAACTAGTTTAAATACAACTATGTGAATTCTAGTTGCTATGTGTGTGCGTGTGTTCGTGCCCAAACTGCTATGCAAGAAAGAGCGAGTGGAACTTTGTCGAGGGCAAGCGTCAAAATCCGCCCCCCCCTCCCCTCCCATTGATGATACTCGCCTGGCGGGGCTGTAGGACACAAGCCATCAGCATCCTTTATGGACAAGATGTTGCTCCTGGATCAACGTCCCAAGCGTTACCGTGAGCACCACTTAAAGATAATAACAACGATCCGCTTTATGGCCTTGAACAGACTGTTGGGGACATTGCTGTTAGTGAGCATCTGTTAAGGCCGGAACAGCACACAAGGGGGTAGGTGGCCAGCACCACCACGGGGAGGCCCAGGACCAGTTCAAATATTTGACACTTTTATTGGTCGTGAGCGGGAATCGAACTCGGCTGGCTGGGTTCATGGCACAGTGCGCTAACCGCTGCACCACCGTTCCCTCCCAAACAGACGGGCAGATGGACACATCGATAGAGCTCGTGCGGTTATGCTTCAAGCCCAAGCCACGATACAAGTGAAGTACTCTCTAAGCAATCGTAGGTAATGAAAAATGTCAGAAAGAAGATGCTTCTACAACGGCAGTAAGGTTATCTCTGGACGTTTCAACGCCAATCATTAGACCTTTTTTTTCCTGACAGTCCACGCGCCAGCTTCCTGGGGAGTTGTTGAACACGTGGCAGGCTTTCGCGACCAATATCATCGATAATAAAGTATTTTTTTGGGTTAGATCGCGTAAATATATAAATGTGTCGTTAAAACTCGCCACCACCCGACACGGCCAGCTCGTAAGGGGTTGTCACGTAAACAGAACGTGGCCAATTCGTCACTAGTACAGCACTAGTGTGTAGTGTATAGTGTAGTGTGTAGTGTAGTGTATAGTGTAGTGTATAGTAGTGTAGTGTATAGTAGTGTAGTGTATAGTGTAGTATACTAGTACAGCACACCGGTGTGTTGGAGAGCCAAGCCACAACATTTACAATCTGAGTACGACGTTTCGCCACTAATTACAACTAGCTTCATCAGGCGACAGCTAGATTTGTGGAGAAGTCCACCTGTTTCGAAAAAACCTTGCTGGGGTTTACTGCCCAGGTGAATATGTTTAGCTTAGTGATGCCACACCAGTGTGGTGATTTACGCTACTTTCCATGCGATGCCAGCCAACGCAGTTACTTCACTAGGCACGCTCCTGAAAGTCACTTGAAAGTCTCTTCCGCACTGAAGCGTCAAGCACAGCCCCGACAGAGACGTTGCCCACCCTCGAGGGGAAGGTGCCACCCGCTCGCTCCTGGAATTGAGGGCAACCCCATGATTCCAGTCTATTGACAAGCGTACTCGATACATCACCGCCTCTCTGTGTGCTGTGAATAAGGGCCATTAGCGAAAACGTCACCTATGATATACTTTGCCCCTTTTAAGGCCACAGTGTTATTGATGAATGCGTTGAGTTGTTTGTTTGTTGTTGTTGTTGTTATCTGTGCTTGTGCATCACTGCCAGCGCAGCATCGCCAAATAATTTGTGTATTCACAACGATTTGGCACTGACTGACGGCCACATCCAAACACATAAACTGACCTGAATTAAAAATCTGAATTAACGACTTCAGGGTTAGAGCTCTTCGTGGCAGCACGGGATGGGGTGGAATGATGGCTCATTTATTCGGCTCGTAACGATGAATCAATTCAGCGACACGAAATTAATTCTCACGCTCATGACGCGCGCACCAAATCGTGCTTGCGAGAATGGATTATTTATGATTTGGGGACCGTCCTGTGAACCGGAAAAAAATCTGGCAGGAGAATCGCTTAAAGGTCGATAATGACCTCCAGATATTCACGGGAACGAACGACGCTGGTGTTTGTGATCGGTCCACGTGAACCCTCGCAGCTACTCAAGAGTCGATTCACCACACCAACACCACCACAACAACACCACCACCACAACACCACCACAACACCACCACAACAACACCACAACACCAATACCACTACACCAACACCACAACACCACCACACCAACACCACCACCACACCAACACCACCAACACTATCACACCAACATCACCAACACCACCACACCAACACCACCACAACAACACCACAACAACACCACAACAACACCACCACCACCACCACCACACAAACACCACTACACCAACACCACCCACACCAATACCACCAAACCAACACCACCCACACCAACACCACCTTCACAAAGACCACCACACAAACACCACAACACCACCACACCAACACCACCACATCACCCACACCAACACCACAACACTAACACCATCACACCAACACACCAACACCACCACACCAACACCACAACACCACCACCACACCAACACCACCACACCAACACCACCACACTAACACCACCACACCAACACCACCTTCACAAAGACCACCACACACACACCAACACCACCACAACACCACCACACCAACACCACCACACCAACACCACCCACACCAACACCACCTTCACAAAGACCACCACACACACACCAACACCACCACCACACCACCACCACACCAACTCTCGAATCGTCGCCGTTAATCGTTCACTTAAGCACGAGGGCGTCAGTCGGCAATCCCACGTGGTCACATTGTTCCACTGAGTCACGTATTCTGGTGCTCTCCTCTCTACTCTTCGTAAAGAAGTTGCAAACGAGTCACGCGCCCCGCAGTCGCCGTGGCTTCAGGGGCGAGGGACCCGTGACGGAGGAGCGGGAAGACCGCCACATCCGGCGCTCGCCATCGGCCAAGCTCAGTGGCGCTACCGCGGGGGGGTTGAACTTCAATGCGCGCCACGCGCTCCGTGATCGCCATCGCTCCGTGTGCTACGTCGGCTGAAATCGAATCGCGTGTTCTCGCCCTTGCGAAGTGTCACCATTCAAGCAGGTCCGGTCACGGTGTGAAGTTTGGACTGTAAGACTTGATTCTCCAACACACCGAGTATAACAAGCCGATCTCTCTTACGGCTCTGTTTAGATTGTATGTAACGATACGCGCAAAGAGGTGCCGTGAATGTTCAATCGCTCAGAGCCTTTACACGTTTATCCAAACCACCAGTTCAGAAGAATTGCACTGCGGTCATTTTGTCTACCAACACCATCAAGTAATAGAGAAAGTGTGTTTGTATTTTTGTCTTGGGGACTGCGCTGATGTTTCTCTTGTGATGAGGTTCATCACCATCGTCTAATCTCTAGATATTGGGTACCGTTCGTAATCCTACGTACTATTAAACAGCGTTCTTGACTAAGGTGGTGTTCTTGTAGAATGCGGTGAGTGAGTCGCTGTGCTCGCGCACCGCTGCCGATGCAGTCCCCTTCATTATGTGTCACGTCCTCTGTTGCTTGCGGTATCGTCGCTTGTGCGTTCTGTCGTTGCAAATCTCGAGCATTGTGTGCACGAACGAAAAGCGCAGCGGCTTTCACGATCACTTCTTTAATTTCTACAATAAATTCAACGGGCCCTAGAGTGCGACCGCAGTGGAGATGGAGCGATGAGATGAGTTCGTGTGCAGGGGTGGGTTGGATGCCGACGATGTGAGGGAGGGAGGGGGGGGGAGAGGAATCGGGGGCTTCATCTAGCAGTGGATAGACAAAAGCTCCTGATGATGATGATGATGGCAATGCGTTGAGCAAGGCACCGCTAATCTACGTGTCCCTCGCCGACAATCCCACGAGTGCACTCCGCGGGGCTAAATCGGGGTTCGCGCGCTGCGATTTTATTCCTAGAATTGATGTGAAGACGTCAACATGTTTTCGTGCAAGAAAAAAGGAGCAAAATACAAATAGCCACGAATAGCCAGAAACGCCCTTTTCGGAACACAATGTGGTGCGCGGTGGAGGTTGGCGTTGAAGGCCGGCGACCCACGAAGACGGAACACCCTGGCATTGTCGCCGGCCTCTGCGCCTCGTGTGTGTGTGTGGGGGGGGGGTGTTAGTGAACTCTGCTGAACGACAACAACAACAACCATCATGATCATCACTAACAAACTGGTAAGGCGCTCTGTTCATGGAGCCTCCAGTTTTGTGACTGAACGCGGACATCAAGTCAGACGTGGCAACACGCTAAGCGCGCGGACGCGTGTAAAGGCGCTGTATGGAGGCCGTTGCAAATCTTGCACGGAAGCCACAGCGGGTGAAGGGCATTGGTGCTGGTGAGCTGTGCCGCGTTGTCTCGAGATGGGGTTGGGGTTAAGGGTTAGGGCGAGACGCGTGGTATGGGTTGCGCTGCCCAGGATTTGGGGGGGATTTGTAGTTTCCACGTGCAATGTCCTCAGACGAGTGGAGGGACAGACTTCCATCATAGAGCGCGGGGAATAAGTAGCCAAGCGGCTTCCTTCACAACAACACCAAAACAAGCACAGCTGCTGCCACTGCTGCTGAGCAGACGAGTGATTATTTGTGCTCGCTGAGGCCGAGGGGTTTGCCCGCGACGCTCCTCCAATCTCGTTGCGCTCTCCGTCCCCCACACCTCGGGGAGCGCGAGACGGACGCTCGCAGGCGAGAGTGGAGGAGTGAGGGTGAGGAGGAGTGAGGGTGAGGAGGAGTGAGGAGGAGGAGTGAGGAGGATGAGGAGTGAGGAGGAGGAGGCGGTGGTGTAATCCTGCGAAGCGCTCTCCCCGCTCGGAGCGCCGCAGACACGGGGGTCCGCCGTAGCCGGGCCTGTGACGGCCACGTGCATAATTGAAGCGTCTCTTGGGGGTGGCGGTGTGTTTCTTCTTTAATATGAAGTCTGGCACCGGGCGGGATGGGAGCCGGGGAGTCGTCCCCTCCCTCCACGCAGCGTGACCCCCGCCGACCCCCCCTCGTCTCCAGCATCGCTTTCATTAAAAGCTCACGAGAGACACAAACTTGGGGGAAGGTTTGATATTGTTGCACTAATGCCCACTTTAAAAAACTACGGATTTCCCCAGGGCAAATTCTCTTTCACCATCTGATATAAATGTATATTAAAAATACCCTCCCAGCCGCCCTCCAGCTCCCGCTCTCACCACCAACTCCATCATGAATGATGCCTGGTGTAGAATCATGGCGTAGAATCATGGTGCATAATCTTGGTATAGAATCCTGGTGTAGAATGCGCAGACATTGTGTGAGCTGGTGAACCTATTGAGCCCTCATTGAGGCCGTCGTGGTCCACGGAAGTGGTGACGTGATCCATCACCACGCCCGGCTGCCTTTGTCTTCCCAGTGCTGAAGTATTCACATCAAATCGGGTGCTTGTATTTAATGTTGAGTTGACCTAGGGTACGTCCAGCACAAATTCAGATGCAACTTGCACCTGATGTCAGGAATTAGAATCGAGGTCGGCGATGGGATTGTGACGTTCTGCGTCAACCAATGAATAAAGACAAATATCACCCGTGTAGCCTTGACAGACTTGGGGCAAGTGCTGTTAGCGAGTAGCAGCTCCCATGAAGGCCGGGATGGCACACGACGGAGTGGGTGGCCAGCACCAGGCCCGGCCACCACACACACACACATTTGCTCACGTACACAATCGTGAGCAATTGTCTCACTGTAACACCGAGTCAATACCATGTCAATGACACATCGGGCAACCCAGTACCTCCACTCACCGTGGTCTTGTCCCATCGCTCTTATAGTTATATATACGATGTTCCTCTTTCCTTGGTCATCGTGAGCTTTAAGGGATGCCTGCGATGCCGCAGAACGAGTGATGACTTGCCGCCTGGCTCCTGTGTCACTCGTCCTACCGCCGAGGTCCGTGCGCTGTGCGTGGCACAGCTGTTCAGCTCATTAGCGCCCAGCGTCACTCCGTGCCTCGTTAATGCCACAACCGTGCTGCTCTGCGTGTGTGCGTACTCTCCGTACTGATGCGTTTAAAATTCAAATCGCGTGTTGTATTTTTGCATGGCGCCAATGCCGATGATCTTCTGTTTCTTGTGCTGTTTTTTTTTTATGAAACAGATCTGTCTCTCTCTCTCTCGTGTGGTCTTCATTGGCCTCTGAATAAAAAACCATTGCTCTGTCTGATAACCTTCTTCGAGTGTGTTTGTGTTCTCTCTGCCCTCCTCTCACATCTCGTCGCCTCTTAGAATATACAGGGGGGGGGGGGGGTAGTCGCGTGGCTCAGGTGTCAGAGCACCGAGCCGCCAAGACTGAGAGCCTGAGTTCAAACCCGGGTTTCGGCCGCGCATGATGAAGCCAGATTCTCAAGTCTGATGGTCCCAGCCTGGCCACCAATTGCTGGTCAAAAAAAACGAAAACGGCTGTTTACATGGTGTTTGGCGTTTTTACTTAATTCTGTCAAATTCGTGTTTGGCGTTTTTACTTAATTTTGTCAAATTCAAACGCTGAGACGTACAAAGTGAAAGCAGTTAGGTTTAACTCTGCCATGCGACAAACATCTCAACAGCGTGGATCGTGGCAAAGTAGAGCAGACCAAGGGTGGGTGAAAGAGTCGGAGTGAGAGAGTTTACCAGATAAGGACTTGGGTCTAAAAGGGCTCTTTAAGAAGGTCGCCCTGGTCAAAGAGGTCACTTGCAATTGTCTCCGAACTCTCGCTGCGAAGTTCCCTTCCACGGGGGCATTCAGCAGCACGCGGTGACGAGAGAATTCCGAACTCGCACCCTAACGTGGCAATGAAACGTTGCAAAGAAAGGCACAGGCAAGCACAAAACAGCGTTCAGTGAAAATCCTCTCCAGCTAAAGCGGGGATCGTTTCTTCCCTTTGCCTCCCTTCCCCCAGTTTCCTGCCCCCCCCCCGCCCCGCCATACCCCCACTCGTGCTTTTGGTCCCGAGCGCCGCCGGGCTGTCAGCGGTAACGGATGACGCGCGGCCCGTGTGGCTGTGAGGGGCACGGGGCCCAAGCCACGGCGTCCCGAGTCGCGCACCTCCAGCGTCTGGCTCCATTCTCACGGGGAGCGGGCATCTGCCGCAACGCCGCCTTGCACCCCCCCCCCGCCCCCCCTCCCCTCTCTCTCTTTGTGTGCATCCGTGTGCTCGTTCGTAGCTGCATGGCTGAACACACGCGGCGATTGCATTCGACGATGCCAAAGCCCCCACAAGTCACGGAGGCTGCGTGCGTTGAGGTCTCGACGTTGTGTAAGTGCTGTTCACGAGCTCCTAGGAAGGCCGGCATGGCACACGATGAGGTGGGTGGGCAGCACCACGCACGGCCGCCTTTGTTTTCCCAGCGCTGATGTTTTTTCATACACCGCACGGGGAACTCGTTAAGGCTGAGTCGACCTAGGGGATGCCCGGGATTGGTGCAAATATTCGCTATTGGTCACTTAGACACACCCACACACGCTTAAGCACACAACCACACACACACCGCACACACGTACCACACAAACACCCCCCCCCCCCCCATTATTCTTGGTTTGGAGAGGTTTAAGTCCGGCACAGGGATATTGACGTAAACACCTACACCACGTGATGTGTATGTACGATGGTATGACAAGATTCGGGGTCGCGATTCCATTTGAAAAAAAATTCCATGATGGTTATGACAGAAAAAAAAGCGATTATTCGATATACTGTATAGTTTGTTTCCTCGTTCTGTTTCTTGCGTATGGCGATATTACCCGGAGCCCATTGACAAGGTCGAGGTCTGCTGCTCGCCACGAAGAGGGGGCTGCAAGAGAGCTCCCGGCGGCGGCGGCGGCTCGCTGTTCCTTCCCCTCCTCCATTGAGGGAGCGCAGGCCACAGGGGGTCACTGTGCGGTCCACAGTTTGGGTTACGTGGCCACAATCGAAACCACTGTGGCTCGTGCCTTTAATGTTTCATTCGTGGAGGAAGGACAATGCGCCTGGTGACGTTCTGATGCAGTTGATGATTAATTCTTCCGGATTATAAGATGCAGTTTTGCCCCCGTATATCAAAGCAAAAGTTGGGCGTGCGTCTTATAATCAGTTCAGCATGTGCGTGCGTGAGGCCAGATTTATCTATTATTTCACACAATTGTGTGGTGCTTATGACTTTCCGGAGCGTCTCAAGCGGCCCGAGTTTAAATCCTGGTCGAGGGATGACACAACCATCATCCCTCATGGGTCGATAAAGCGTGTACCACTTTGGAGTAAATCCAGCAGTGGTCGTTCTGAGTATAGACCCTCGCCTGCCATGATAACGTGGAATTTCCGCCACTGGCTCAGGGCTGTGCTCCAGCAGACGGACACCCACTCAGTGGCCATTTGAGCAGATCGCTGAATCGCATCGCGCAGGCGTGCGGTGGGTATCGCTTTCACGAGAGTTGTATAATCCGGAGAATACGGTAACATATATCCCCCTTGCTACACGCCTTGTGGGGGTGGTTTTTTTTCTTCCTTCCACATATCCCAAACGTTGTCGAGCGATACGAGGAGCGCTGACACGTTGATTATAATTCCAGCGGCCGCGTTCCCTCCCCGCGTTCCCTGCAGCCTCCCTCGCCCGTGCCCGCGAGGCGACCCATGACGAGGCTTCTCGCAGGGAGTCTTGGACTCAAGCGGAGCGTGTCCGTGTGAGCGCCAGCCAGCCGGGGGAGGGGGGCATGGGGGGGGGGAGAGAGACGGGGAGAGGATCGGTGGAGGAGAGGGCAGTGGTGGAGGAGAGGGAACGGGAGAGGGTGAAGGAAAGGATGGGGGCACAGGTGGTGCATCTGACAGTCGTTCCGGTCAGTCAACACCATAACACCCGAGTCTGTCCCGACACTTCACGTGGCCTCAACGTGCACCTAGCCTGGCACAAGTGCTTTGGTGACGTCACCGCCACTTAGTGACCAATGGCGGTTGTTGTTGTTGTTGTTGGAGAGGATGGAGGGGTGCAGAGAGAGGAGAGGGGACGGGAGACGATGTAGGAGATCAACGTGAAGGGGGGGCGGGCAGAAGGGGGTGGAGAGGGGAGATTGGGATAAGAGGAGCAGAAGGGGGAGGGGATGGCGGAGGAAAGAGGAGAGAGGGTGGCAGAGAGAGAGGAGAGAGGGTGGAGAGAGGATGGAGGAGAGGGTGGAGGAGAGAGGGTGGAGGAGAGGGTGGAGGAGAGAGAGAGGAGGGAGAGGGTGGAGGAGAGAGGGAGGAGAGGGAGATGGTGGAGGAGAGGGTGGAGGAAAGAGAGAGGAGGGAGAGGGTGGAGGAGAGAGGGAGGAGGGAGATGGTGGAGGAGAGGGTGGAGGAGAGAGGGAGGAGGGAGAGGGTGGAGGAGAGAGGGAGGAGAGGGAGATGGTGGAGGAGAGGGTGGAGGAGAGAGAGAGGAGGGAGAGGGTGGAGGAGAGAGGGAGGAGATGGTGGAGGAGAGGGTGGAGGAGAGAGGGAGGAGGGAGATAGTGGAGGAGAGGGAGGCGAAGGAGGAGAAGCAGGCTCTTGATCACGTTTGCTTCACGTGTTGTTGTTGTTTAATCATCGTGTGTGTGTTGCTTGGTGTTTTTCCACGCTGCTCATTGTTTTGCTGGCGGCCCAGGCAGGGCTTCCTTGCGAAAGAGACCTCGGTGCCGATGAGCTCTCACTTGGCGATGGATAAATTGCACGCCTGTGTGCAGGAATGTGTGTGCGAGCATGTATGCGTGAAAGTACAGAATGTACAACGTGCAGAAACGAAATGTGTTTATGCAATAACATGTGTATATGTAAATACGGTCTGTGTTTGTGTGTACGTGCCATTGTGTTTATTTATGCCTGAATGTATATATCTGCAGGCATGCATTTGTGCGTGTATATATTTGGGTGCGTCTGTGTGCATGAGCACACTTCGGGATCGAGCACCATTGGCAGACGTGCGGATTACACCCAGTGACTTAACACGATTACAGCCTCGCCCTGCCCACTCATTCAGGCAAAATAAACACAACAACAACAACAACAACAACTCCCGGCAACAACAAACAGCCGCTGCTCGCAGTACCATTCTCTTGCTTTTGTCGAAGAAGAAGATGAATCCCACATAGAACAAACCATCCCATTCCATTGCGCTTCAAGCATCACCACCCTAGATTTGAAGCTTTCGTGACTGCAAGGATTCATACTCTTGGGTTTTTTCGGTAAAGTCACGTAGGTAAAAAAATAAATAAATAAAGTTATAGAAATAAAATAAAAAATCACGACGTTTCGGAGGCAACACAAGTCTCCGTCATCAGGTGGGACCGTCACAGCCAGATTTACTGTATCAAGTGAGGCAAAATTCCAAGAGACGAGCTCTTAAATACAAGTTAAGGGGGAGGGGGGGAGGGGCTTATCTGAATGTGGTAGCCAATGAATGGAACGTGTTGGGGGAGTGGGCGGGGCCAAAAGAGAGCAATCCAAATACAAAAAGGGGAGTACTTTTAAACACTGGGGATGTCAAAAACTCGGTAAAGTAGACTAGTACCTGTCAAATAAAATGGTACAAATATGCGTAGTTAAATCTTTTTGACATGCTTAATAACATCTTTCCAATGATTACTCAGTTTGTACCCATCATTACGGTTGAAGTTATGTCTGTGTTTGTACATCTGGATGGCTTCGTGTACAAACCTTTGATGGTAGCCAGCAGAGCACCTTGGTCCCGG
>CM025607.2:20296109-20315063 GCA_014621495.2 Entosphenus tridentatus | reverse complement strand
GTGAAGAAGGCGGCGGGTGAAGAAGGCTGCGGGTGAAGAAGACGGCGGGTGAAGAAGGCTGCGGATGAAGAAGGCGGCGGGTGAAGAAGGCGGCGAGTGAAGAAGGCTGCGGGTGAAGAAGGCGGCGGGTGAAGAAGGCTGCGGGTGAAGAAGACGGCGAGTGAAGAAGGCTGCGGGTGAAGAAGGTGGCGGGTGAAGAAGGCAGCGGGTGAAGAAGGCGGCGAGAAAATAAGACGGCGAGTGAAGAAGGCTGCGGGTGAAGAAGGCGGCGAGTGAAGAAGACGGCGAGTGAAGAAGGCGGCGGGTGAAGAAGGCGGCGAGTGAAGAAGGCGGCGGGTGAAGAAGGCGGCGCCATGTCACCTCCGAAATGCCGAAGTCTCGATCCCATGGCCCTGCTTTTAGTCGCCGCTGAGTTTGCCAACTCCGAGTTCCACCCGAGGCAGGAGGGTGGCGGCGTGACGGTGAGAGGGCTCCAGTCGCCGCTTGAGACGCGAGGAGTCGTTCCAGTCGACGGCAGCCCGTGGAGATGGCACCCTTCGTGCTGTGGATGTCTCGGAGTCAATCTCTTCTTAGTCCCGTCGTCCACAGCAGCCAAGCGTTCAGTCGCACACTCTGGCAGTAGCGCAGTGAATTATTACATCCATCTGTGTAGAGCTTTAGAGTGTTGCTGCAGAGTTTTCTCCGAGTACTGCGACGTGAAACCGAACACTCACTTATGGAATTGGTGAACCACCACGATGCAGGACCCTCCTCAAAAGAGTCTTGAGACTCCTCGAGGCTTTTCCGGATGAATAAAGGATTTTTAACAAGTAGTAGTCGGATGCGTTCACGACCAATACTATCCATGATAATGGGGTTTTGTCGTCGGGTTATATCGGGTAGAACATATTAAACCCACCACCACGCGACACAGGCGATTAGCAAAATGTGTGTCACGTAAACACCACGTGCCAATCGATTACTGCTTAGAACACACAGGCGCGTTGGAGACTGAACCCAACAACATTTCCAGGTGAACTGTGAACGACAGAGGATGGCGTCCCTCTTGCAGGTGCACAGATCTCCGAGCACGTTGGCGTGAGAATGTTCGAAGGGGGGAGGCTTCGTGTGCCGAGCGCTCCTCTGGCCTTCTGAGCCGCGCGCCCAAGCAGAGAGAGATCAGCTGCGCCGCCATCCGATTTCACAACTTCCCACAGCCGTGCAGGTTTGGCGTAACAGCAGGCGTGTGCGTGTGTGTAATGTCACACCACGCGGACTCACTGTGATTCGGATCTGGTGTGTGAACCGGCGTGCAAGGGAGAGCGAGCGAACGTGTCGAGGGCGACGGGTCCCGCTGAGTCCGATCGTCGTGGACGGTGGCAGATGACGCCTCGGGCTTGCTGGCGAAGGGGGGCGGCGATGTTTTACGCACATCCGTGGCTTGGCGTCGCACGTGGCCGTTGGAGGCGAGATCGTTTCGAGATCGTTTCCAGATCGTTTTCGAGATCGTTTCGCCGCACTTCCAACGTTGAGGGCTGTCCATCAGTCGAGATTGAAAACTATTTTTTTAAGGACTGATTTGTTGTGCTTAGTTTTGTTATCCTCCCCCCCCGCCCGCACCTCCGATTAGCACGTTTGGCTACTTACGGTGCAAAATAAGTTCAACGTGCGTACGCCCCGCGGCGTGCGTGATGCGCGCCTCGTTTGCTATAAGAATGCGCCGGAGTCGTCGGGTTTTCGCGCGTGCGTCTGACTTCGGCGAAATTGCAACTCTGAGCATTTAAACAAAATAAATGTTACATGGGGTTGACGGCCGCGCAGTAAATATGCATCTCCTTTGCAAGGGTGTGGGGAGAAAAGCACGCCCCCTCGTGTGCGGATAAGAAAAGGTCATTCGAATGGGTCTAAGGAGTAGTTCCATGATGCCCGCTTCCCCGAGCTGCTGTTTTCTCACGCGCGGTGTGAGTCACTGCTCCGCGGGAATTCCAAGTGGATTGTTCATTTCGCGACGAAGCGGTGCCTCGAGACACAATTGAAAAAATAAACATTTCAGAAAACAAGACAAAGTACCCACGCGTCTCCATCATCAGCAGTCGGCAGAGTCGCCGGCGTGATTTGGTGGCGCTCAGCTCGAGCAAACCAAGCAAAGGTTCAGGGCCCAAAGCAGACGAAGGGGCCACGGATTTACGCAAACTCTCTGGGTGCAGCAATTATCAGCTTAAATTCAAATTCGAATAAACATGACCAGCTGCATAACTTAAAAGGCAAATTCATCTCACTCATCTCTATCTCCTGTGCATATCTCTGCTCGTATCTCTCGAGATCGTTATCTCTCCTGTCATCTCTCTGGGATTGTAAATAGAGAAGGGAGGAGTGGGCCAAAGAAAACGTCTGGCGAGCACCCACCCCCCCCCCCCGATGTGCCCCTCGCCTGCCACCAGGGTCACACATTTCGACCGATTCGTCAAGATGGGAATGTGTGTCCCGTGCTGGCCTCAAGGACACCTGCCCTCAGGAGTAACCCTGCCAGGGCTGCAATGACTTCTGCAGCGAGGGACCGTCACAGGAGCCAGCCAGCCCGTTCCATACCCAGTGCAACCCTAAACAGATAAGCCGCGAAGTGGACTGACTCAGCAAAAACACCGTCGTGGCGATGGTAAAAGATTGGCGCAGCGTTTGATGGAGTTTTTCTCCCTCTCTCCCTCTCCCACTTTTTAGAAATAAAAATACAGCTACGTCCTTGAGCAAAGCTCACAACTATAGCCATACCCTCGCAGAGTGACAACTCCTATCAACCTCATGCTGCATGGGGACGTTTAATATTAGAGGCGACGGCATTGCACAGCGGTACCAGTAGCAGCAAGAGGCGTCTTGGTTCGATTCCCAGCTCGGCTGCCTTCATGTGCGCAGTCGGTTTGTTCTCTCCTGTTTTTACGCGATCTCAAACAAACCTCTGTTATGGATTCTCTCCTTCTGTTCCGCGCCTGTTTCCTCCCATAGATGAAGCAAACCATAAACACGAGGCTGGCATTGTCCACTTCGCAGGACCCTCCCGGAAAATAGTCTTGAGGCTTTACTGGGATGAACAAGTGTAAAATAATAAGACTACATGTGATGTACGTATACAACTTCACGGGTAAGATATATTTATTTGAATATCAAGGATGGATGGTACAGATTCGACGGTGTAAATGCATTGGTCTGTAGCTTTGATGTACAGCCACCACATCCATGATCGATCCACTGCTTGATGAACGTCCCCCCCCCCCACCAAGCCGTCGGCATCTCTCATGGTTCTGCAAGAAAAAATCTACGTAGTTCCCGCTCACGAGATGATTTTGTCACTCCATCTCCGCGTGTGGGTGTCCTTCCTATTAATTCACCGCTGTCTGCTCTTCATCACTAAACTATCTAGTAATTGCTTTCATTTGCACATGTATCACAATATACCCTTCCCTTAACTGCCCTGGAGCCTTCTAACACATTATTTCCACGCATCTGCTCAGTTGCGCAGTGTTTTTAGTTACGGTCACGTTCAGACAATTCCATTATTTAATGTGGGTGGAGCGGTGGAAGTAATGGTCAGCACACTGCACTGTAAAGCCAGCGACCCAATTTACATTCCCAGCCACGGCCCACATCAGTGGCGAGTGACCCCTCTAGGTCGCACCCACATGTGACCAGCTTGGTGAAGTATGGTCAAACAACATTCGTGACCGATATGGCGTGGGCAGCCATTCAAGCAGCAGCGGTTAGACAAAGGGATGCGAGTTTTCAACAACAGTACGTTAATATTCCGTGATTGTAAATCCAAACTTGATAATTGCGACGAACTATAAACCATGTAAACTCTTTTTTATTTTACCAAGTAAGGAGCAATGTAGCACTTGTTCAGAAGAGACCCGGCCACAAATGATAGCGCAACCAAGTTCGCTTGTCACGTGCAAATGTCTAGCAGTCAAATGCTCGAAACGCGTGGTTATAAATGTGGAGGGGAAAATCGAAGGACCCGGAGAAAACTCCACGCGAGCACGGGGAGAACATGCACACTTCAAATAGACAGCAGGCGCCAGGGTCGGGATCGAACCCACGACCTTCTACATAGCAGGCGAGGTAGTTGATATCTCGCCACCCTGGCGCCCTTGTGTGTGCGTGTGTGCGTGCTTGTGTGTGTGCGTGTGCGAGTGTGTGTGTGTGTGTGCGTGCGTGTGTGTGTGTGCGCGTGTGTGTGCGAGTGTATGTGCGTGCGTGTGTGTGTGCGTGTGTGTGTGCGTGTGTGTGTGCGTGTGTGTGTGCGTGCGTGTGTGTGCGCGTGTGTGTGTGCGTGTGTGTGCGTGCGTGTGTGTGCGCGTGTGTGTGTGCGTGCGTGCCAATGTGAACAGATGGATTCGGAGTCAGACAATTACGATATCCACACACAGCCTCCCGCGTATCCCCCGTAGCCCTGGGTGCAGGTCACACGAACAGTGGCTCTCTGCTCAGGCGGAGGAGCTCTCCACGCAGGCTGCTGCCAATGCTGTCATCAACGTGAGTGTCTCAAGGTGCACATGGCCTGGCACAAGGGTCGTGGTGACGTCACCGCCACTTAGTGGCGAATGGCGGTTGTTGTTGTTGTTGTGCGCCTTGTGTACACGCCGATCTGCATATCCAGTTCAGGGCGTGGATGCCGGTAATGTGCGGTTTGGTAAACCGGTGTGTGTGTGTCTATGAATGTTTTGGTTTTGGGTGTTTATTAACGGATGAAGTGGGTGAGGGAAGTGTTTTTGTTTTGAGATGTGCGGTTAATATTCTTTGGGCCTTTCGGTGTCTATGTCTCTATATATATGGATGGCTTCATGAACGAATCTTTGTTGATAGCCAGTGGGTTTGCAAAGTACCTTCGTCTTAGAAAAATCTATTTCGTGTGAGCCCACCGCATTAAAACAATGATCAGCCATGGCTGAGGTATTGGTCCTACCGTGTTTCAGATCTGCCTTATGTTCACAAACACGATCCGAGACGTGTCGCTTAGTTTCCCCAATGTAACTGCTGCCGCAGACACAGCTTAGTTTGTCGACGCAGGGGTATTGCATGTCAGGGATCTTGTCCTTCACAGAAGGGATCAGATCACGAATTTTATGTACTGTGTTTAATTGAACCTGGATCTTGTGTTTGCTCATGATTTTAGAAATATTTTTGTTGACCCCTGCTATGTATGGCAAGGTGATGATTTTGATTGGGTCCTCAGATGGTTCTTTCAAAACGGTTTGGGTGATAGCTTTACGGATTGTGTGGTCTGAATGTCCATTCATCTTCAGAGCTTGGTGTATGTGCCCCAGTTCACTGGCTAGGTGGTGATGGTCGGAAATACAGCGAGCTCTATGGTGTAGAGTTTTGATGAGGGAATTCTTCTGGGATGGATGGTGGTGGGAGTCAGGTTTTAGGTAGGCATCCGTATGGGTGGCTTTCCCCAGGAGGGGATTGACAATGGGCTCTATGTGTTTGTTGTAGTTCGGTTTCACACCCAAACTGTGTCACTGCAGCAATCGTACCGCGTGTGAGGGCCCAGTCCGTTCATTCCTCGTGTTTGTCTCATCCATCGTACTCCTGTCAGGCAAGCGGCGATGCGTCGATTCATCGTTTGTCGAAGATTCCCACACTCATGGTGCATGGAAGGGAGCGGGTTTGTGAGAATCGGTTGTATCACATGAACACACACTACGTGACCACTCCAGCCACGGGAATCGTTGAAGCGATGGTTGATCGCTCCGCAGTTTCTGGTTGTGCCCAGCTCCCACATTGTGCGGAGCGTCCTGAGATGAAGCCGCATACAGATCTGTCTATAAACTCACATTGTATTACGTGGGTAACTGTTTCAGTCTGCGATAGCTAAAGCAATATCGAAACTTCTGCCCCCGCCCCATCGTAGGAATAAGGAATTTCCACCACCGTTTCACGATCGAGAGAGAGGTGCTGTATGTATGTTGAACTTCTTTCGCAACATACATCGCCGACCGTGCTAATCGGAGGTGCGGGGTAAGGACAACAAACTAAAATACAAGCAGATTGGGGTGGCCATGGCTGATGATGAAAATCATGATGATCATGATGATGATCATGGTGATCATGAAGATGGTGATCATGATGATGGTGATCAAGATGATGATGATCATGATAATGATGGTGATCATGATGATCATAATCATGATGATGATGATCACGAACTCAGGACAGCCCAAATGGAGATGAGTGATACCAGCGCGGATTTGAACCCGGGGCGGGTCACGCCAACTTGACGTGGACTTGGGCTCGTTATTGAATCGCACCGCGCGTCACCGCGTGCAGCAACAGCAACGAACGAAATAAATAAATAAATAAATGCCCACGGGAATGCAATTTGCTCGCGTTCTCACTTTCGCTGGCGCAGACGCGTGAACCCCGGCACCTCGCTCAACCTCCAGGAGAAGCGGGGAGACTGCGGTGGCAGACAGCAGCCTCGAACGCTTCACATCTTTGTCAGAGCGGCGTGTCGCTAAGACCAAGAAAGTGTGTCTTAGTAATCTCATCATATTGATCACCGTGTTTCTGAGACAGGAGCACTCCCCCCCCCCCCACCCCCGTTATTGCATCGTGGGGCCAACAGCTCAGATGCGCTTTCTCCATAGAAAGCCATAGCTTTACCCAACTCACATCGAGATAGATTCACGCGCGCGTATGTGATTCATAGACTTACGAATGAATTGATGCTGGAGGTATTGATGGTGATGACGGCTATTGGTAGTGCTGATGGTGGTGGTTGTTTGGTGGTGCTGATGGTGGTGGTAGTGGTTTGCTGGTGTTGATGGTTTGGTGTTGGTGCTGATGGTTGGGGAATGTTGAATGCGCATCGTGTGTCCACGCACCTGGCTGTGCTCGCCTCTATGAACGCACCCTTCGGTTTTATCGGGCTTGAGCAGCAGCCAGCCAGCGAGCTGGCATGAGCGATGATGCCACTGTGGTGGCGCGCGCGTCGGCAATGCGCTCCCCACACATGGCGATCAATCACCGCTGCCCGACTCCCACAGCGCGCCGCAACACAGTCAAACTCCTCTCATCGAACTTCGTGTGGGCAGTGGAGTCTGATCCTGTTGCGTGTATGTTGAACTTCTTTCGCACCGTACGTGGCCAAACTTGCTCATCGGAGGTGCGGGGGAAGGACAACAAACTGAACGCACACGAAGCATCCGCGACCGATGGAAAGCAACGTGTCGGTTAAGCGGAAGAGGGAATGTTTTCAATCGGTGAATATTGCCTCTGCTGTGACCCGTGGACTGGAAACGTGGACACTGACAACTACAATGGATTTGTTTTCGATTTAAAGATTTCGTGACTGCAGGGATTCATCTTCTTGGTTCTTTCAGTAAAGTCACGTAGAAGGGAAGTAATAAAATAATTTAAAAAATAATAATAAAATAATTTTATACAATTATTTTATTACAATTATTCTATAATGTTTTATTTTTATTATTTTATCACTTCCCTTCTACGTGACTTTACCGAAAGAACCAAGAAGAACTACAATGGAGTTGAGAAGTACGCAGAGAAACGTGAAGCGACGCCTGCGGCGACTCGTGTTGAGAGACGGGGAGAGGAAGACATGGAGCGGAGATCGCGCGAGCGAGCATGAGACATCGGAGTGGCGGTTCATGGGAAGTAAGCGGGCTCGGGCAGACCTCGAAGACTCGATGGGACCATGAACCGACAGACCGAGGCGATGGCGGCCAGGGGAGGGCTCGCAGCCGAGAGGGGACAGCCGCCTCGGAGATGGAGCGACGGGATCGTATCGCGTGCACCGGCCTTGATAGGTGCTCGCCAACGGCACTTGGATGGAGCGGTGGTGCAGCGGTTGGCACGCTGCGCTGTGAACCTTGCGAGCCGGGTTTGATTCCCGCTCACGGCCAACACCAGTGACGATTATCTGACACCGGTCCTGGGTCTCCCCTAGGTCGACTCAGCCTCAAATGAGTACCTGGTGCGACGTGTAAAACATCGCCACTAGGGAGGCAATGGCGGCCGGGCGTGGTGTTGACCACCCACACCCTCGTGTGCCGTGCCGGCTTTTATAGGTGCTCGCTAACAGCACTTGCCCCTACAGTATGTTGAGTCTATACGGGGGACCTTTGTTTTTTTTCGTACGTGTGCGCCAATGGCGAAGTCTGGTGGTCGCGACAGTAGTTGCAGAGTGCGACTCGCTCTGACCGCAGATTTCTCAATTAAGTCGAGGTGGCTGCATGCGATAATGCACATTGGTGTGCTCGGCCTGTGGTTAGCATTAGCAGGGAGGCGTGCTCATTGCCTTGTGCTAGAATGCATTGGGGGGTGAAGAAACCCTTCACGCTTTGTTTATACCACCGAATTTAATTTAATATTATACACAAGTGACATTTCCATGAACCCTACTTTTACACACACTGGGTTATTCTTGGAAGCCGTTTTAATTTAGCCGCCCCTGTGCCCGTGTCCGTGCGGCTTTTTTCGTCCCGGTTTTTTGTCCCCTCTCAACAATCGTCCACCGCCCGCCCCGTGAAGCTCACGACGATGCCTCGCGTTGTTGTGTGAGCATCCCACCGCGCTCCCCACAACCCCACCCCCCGTGTTTATTTGCGGCGTTAAACGAGAGACGAGCCAGGGCGAGGGACCTAACGCCGCTATTAGCGTCGCGCGCGGGGAGGTCGGTGCGCCCTAACCGCTTGATGCAACAGCAACAACAGCAGCAACAGCAACAGCAGCAGCAACAACAGCAGCAACAGCAGCAGCAGCAACAGCAACAACAAAACCACGTGCGTGAGAGTTGCGCCTGGACTTCCCCGCCAAATTTCGATTTAAAGCTTTCGTGACTGCAGGGATTCATCTTCTTGGTTCTTTCGGTAAAGTCACGTAGAAGGGAAATAATAAAATAATAATAAAAATATTACTTTACCGAAAGAACCAAGAAGATGATTCCCCACCAAATTTTCATTCGCGGGACTCTTCTGAGAATAACCGGCCAGGTGACGGATTTTTGTCCTTCTTAGTACCCAAGGAGAGCCCAGTAAGCCTGATTATTGCTGCGCTTGGAGAAATATTTTGTCCATCCATCCGCCCGATGCCTGTTAATCAAAACAAAAACTGCTAAACCCCCTTGAGCCAATCTCGATAAAATCGCCACACGGCTTAGCAACGCCAGTGGTGTCCCCGCATGTGTCCACAGTTTTGGGGCGATATTGGTAACAAAACACTTGCACGTCGAGACAGAGCTAACGTTGAGCTGCGCACCAGCGCGCTTCTCGCGGGCCTGAGTGAGAACACGTGCGCGCGGGCTGTGAGTTCGCGTGCCGAGCGAAGTGGAGGCTCAGCTGAAGGTCTGGCTTGGCAGCTTGCTCGATACTGGAGCCGGACGCGACTGTGAGCGCAGGCCCCTGGGAGGCCGCGTACAGAGTGGGGCCCATGGCAACCCAAGGCTCGAAGGCCTGCCCACCCCCCTCACCCCCCCCCCTCACCCCCCCTCACCCCCACCCCCTCCCCCCGGCCTGAGCCGCGAGGCTGCGAGAATTCGTCTCAAGTCTCCGTTGCCCGTGGCCGTTTCTCGCCACCCCCGTGTCCCCCACCGCTCCTTGCTCACTCGTGCTGTGCTGAGAGTGGTCGCAAGGCATCGCCTCAGCTGGCAATGCAATTGTACGTATGTGTATGTTGACGTGTGTTGAACTTCTTTCGCACCGTACGGAAGCCAACCGTGGTAATCGCAGGTGCGGGGGGAAAGACAATAAACTAAACCACGAGTATCGCTTTTAAAGGGAGTTCGTAAAAAAAAGCCGTCTTTTGGGATGAGTCACGGACTCACGCCCACCATAGGAATGTGGAATTTCCCAAACATTCGGGCCGGGAACATCACTGGAGGTGAGCGCTACCCGGACACGGCAGAGTGAGCGGGCAGACACTGACGTCGAGGCGTTCACGTCTCTCCCCGCCGCCTCCGACAATCGCCTCTCCTCTTCACTAAACAAATCCCTCTCGAGGCAGCCAGACGGCTCAGGGGGGATCACGGCGCGTCGGTGACACTGAGCCGACGCCCTGAGGTCCCGGCTTGAAATCTGGGCTGCAGCAGCCGCCCCTGATTAAGTCCCGTTTCTCGAGTGCGGCTCGTCCACGCTCTCATCCTGGACGCCAACACGCCGCGCGGACACAAATCTCATTGAATTGCCGTTAATTGCCGAATTTGGGCTCACTTCTAGCTCTGAGAAAGTAACACGTGCCAGTGGTATTGACGCGGAGGTGAACACGACTCTTTTTTTAAGCTGGGCGTTTTAAATCGCGTGCGGCACAGAGCGTGGACAAACAAAACCACCTCAAGCGACATTCCCGGTGAGGTCCGTGCCGTCTGCCGGCCTCATTGCCCCCCACACGGTGATGCACTGGCAACTGCGAGGCTTCCCAAATGGTCACGCGTCCCGTGGGATGACGACAGTTCTCAAGAGAATTGCACAAATCCCCCCCCCCCCCACCACCCCCCGCCCGCCTGCCTCTCGCCTTGATCACCGACCAGCTCCCTCGTCACCGCGTAACGCGGTCGCGTTTAGGGAGCGCCTCGTCAGCGCGTCACCGTCGTGCGCTGCGCGCGTGACCAGCCCCGGTGCTTGGCGCGCGCGCACTCAGAGATGCGCGTGCACGTGCGCGCCGTCCCCTCTCCGCGCGAACCGCAACTCGGCTGTAGGCGAACAACAACAACAATAACAATCAAAGTTCATCCGCGCCACAATCCGTTGGTTCCCTCGATGCGTCGTCGCAGCGGAACTTGCGGTTGTTTTTCACGTTGTCTTCCGCTCCTCCTCCGGCTTACGGCATTGATACGGATATAGTGCAGGGTTTAATAATCAATCGTAAAAAAAATGTCCTTTATTTAACCAGGAAGGCATCACTGAGTCTCAAGGCTATTTTTGCGAGGAGTGTCCCGCTTTGGGATGTTTGGCCGATGAAGTTAATGAGTGTTTGGTTTTTTGTGTTGGAAAGCCAGAGATCGCAGAAGTCACACAACCGTATCACATTATAAATAAATAAATAAAGCTTCCGTACTCACATAATTCAGTGTGAAATCATAAATTCCCTGGAGCGTAAGTTGGCTCTGGCAGATCAGTTTTAGACTGATCATAGTACAATCACAATGAAGTCACAGAAACGTTAAACATATATCGGGTGACGATTGTACGAACATATCAACTGACAAAAAATAGATGTAAAATGCAATTGCAAGTGAAGTCATTGTAAATAATTCACAGCTCGGCATCATGTTTCCATTTAGATGGGGGAGAGGTTCCAAGGACTCTTTGAAGCGATGGGCGTCCAGGTGTTGGGGCATTGAGAGAGAAGGCGCGAGAACCAAGTCAGTTGGTTGTGTCGTCGCTACCATGTCACTCTCAACTCCGCTCAGCTTCCCAAATTTGACGAGATCAAGCACGTTCAGAATAATTTGATCGGAGGTGCTAGCCAGGGATCGGCCAAGGTCTGGCCCGGCAGTGGCCTAGGTATGGCCTGGGATCGGCCCAGGTCTGGCCCGGGATCGGCCCAGGTCTGGCCCGGGATCGGCCCAGGTCTGGCCTGGGATCGGCCCAGGTCTGGCCCGGGATCGGCCCAGGTCTGGCCCACGGTCAGCACCAAGACACATATCGTCGTCTCCACGTCCCACAGGCCTCGGGGCAGTGTGGGATGGGCCCCCTCCTCCCGGCTGGCGCTTAGCCATGAATGTTGGGATCTTTACAAAGAAGAGGTACATTTTTAACAAGCTGAACGCAAGGATGGGTCACGTTACACACTTGCAAGTACAACTCTACTGGCTTTGTAATTTTCCGCCGCGTAGCGCGAACGCAAGAGTCGCTGAACTCCCTGCCTGTGGGCGTCGACGAGGTGCCAAACGGTGTCTCGCCATGAGAAGGCAGTAGAGCGAGTGGGCTCATCGAAATCTGTTTTCTTCTGTGCAGGGATCGCGCGTTGCCCCCTCGCGTGCGTGGGGTTTCTCCAGATGCTCCGGCTTCCTCCCGCTCGTATCTTAAAGTAAAACCCCAATGTCGCGGTGACAGGACCCTACAAAAAAAGAGTCATAGGACTTAGTGCGGCTCTTCTGGATAAATAAGTAAATTATTATTATGGTGGGGTGAACTCCAGGTGAACGCGTGTCGCTCAGGTTTAGGGACAAGGGAGCCTCAGAGGCCCGATCCTGGGGTTGAACTCGGACCGTACTACTTGAGCGGCTGCCGCGGGGCCGTGCGGCTGTTGGGTCCGTTCCTGAACCAGCAGCGGCATCAGCACAGCTACCACAGGTCACAGGAACGAGGCGCAATTCCTGGACACATCATGGGAAGAAGAAGGAATAGATCTCACAATAGCGCCAGGGGGGAGGACTGCGTGTGAATTGTCTTGTCAGGACAGGCTTCAACCCTAGCTGAAAGCTGGAAATGCGTGTGCACGTCAGGCGAGTCCACACCCGAGCGATCAGTTGCATGCAACTTAATCGCATGCACCTGTGTGAGCGTCTGTGTGTATTCACACATGAGCGTGCGGTGAAGTTTCACATCTGGTCGCTCAGACGTGCATCTGGCTCGCGACTCACAGCGGGCACGGGGAAAGCTCCTCGGCTCGCTGCAGCTTCCCACTCCGTGGCCTCTCTGGGGCCTCCGCAGGCGGCTTCGTCCATTTCTGCGGGCGCCGAGGCCCGACTCGAGTCGTGGCCCACGGTCGGAACGCTCCCAGTCGAGAGGTGGCGTGAAGTTAGAATCCGTAGCCCATCATCACTCAAGGAGCTGAGTACGCAACCAGAACAACAGTGCAGAATGTCGTGGTGACACGGAGCGGCTGGGTGAAGTGCTGGCCGTGTCACGTGTGAATCTGCGTCTCCTTCCCTTCCCATGACTCAAAGTTCGCGCTTGTCCACGCGCGGCCACGCGTTCCCACCGCAGAACCGCTGAGGACACCTGTCAAGAGAACGCGTGCGCCGCTTACGTGCTGCGCGCGAGCCCGCGCACGTAATCCCAGTACGAGCTCAAGCAATAGTGATTACCGATGCGTGGACGCGCATCGTGGTGTTGCACGTGTAAATATATAATAGGAGAATCCCTGTGAAAGTAGGGACGAGGATACCTCTGAGGATCTCGCGGTTGTGCTGAGCGGCTCCGCGATGCGTTGTCGGTTCGTGCCGCGCGTTGTTCAGCCCCAAGTCTCTCGAAACGTCGTCAGACTTCAGTTCCTGGGTAAGCGCCCAGCACGTGTCGGATATCACGCCGAACATTGTGCGGTACGACCCAAGAGCTAGCCGACGGGTTTACGTCTGCGTTGGCAGCCGACGCTGCGGCTTTCACAGTTCGCTCTGCGTGACGGCCTCTAGCCCGCTGGCTCTAGCCCAGGGATCGGCAACCAAAATAACAAGAAGAGATGTTTTTTTTAATTCGGTAAAAAAAAATGTGAATACGAGACATGGGGCTGAACAACGCACGAACCGACAACGCAATGGAGCCGCTCAGCACGACCGCGAGATCCTCCGAGGTATCCTCGTCCCTACTTGTACAGCGGCTGTCCTGTTGTGCATGGACACGTGTCACCTATGACGTGTGGCGTCACGAAGCGGTGCTTTAAAGAGCCGCAGGTTGTCGAACTCCCTGCTCTAGGCCGCTGGCTCCAGCCCATTGGCCACGAGGCTAGAGCGGAGTCAACGGGGTCATTGACAACGGGCCACGCTGGCAGACGATGTCCAGAAACACCGCCGGTGGCCACCTCAGGCCGGTGACCTGGGGCTGGTTGAGGCAAGGCGCCGCTGCCTCAATACACGGGGGGGGGGGGGGTGCAGAGAACTCAACCGAACCCCCCGCCCCCCGACGTTTGCTGAAACCGCAACAGTTCCAGTCAGCTTTAATTAAAGCTACAAAAAGTCTGTAACTAATTGAAGTAAAAAAGAGCATTTTCTGTGTAAAAAAAAAAACCTCCCGCTTCACCTGGGCTCAATTAGCCATGCCTGGCGAGGCCGCTAATGGTTAGCGGAACACAGCGCAGGCCGCACTGTCTCCCACATGGGACTCATTCGGGCCTCACGGCGGCGCGCTCGTGGCCTTAAAATATACCCAAAGTGGAGTCACCTCCTCGACAAAGTCCAGGCAAAGTGTACGCGCAACGCTGCTCCGTCTCGATACATGTTGATACGACAAAAGCACGACTGGGTTTAATCCATCATCAGCCTTATTGGCTCTCCAGACCAATGTTATCCAGCAGCAGCATTTGTTTAAGCACGCAAACTCTGGACCGATTTGGACCTACTGGGTCTCATCGGCAAATCGGGTGTGGTATGTTGCTGAGTTACCAACTATTATTGGCAGGAAGACTCCATCTTAACGACGGGGGCCCTCGTGCAGGTATGAGTGTTCATCTGGAGGACAGCATCTGTGACACCTCCTGAATCGTCACAGGGCTTCTCTACGAGTGGCGGACAAACCCAGCCATGGTGCACGGAGCCAGGTGCCTCGGCACGGGCAAAACCCATCGATACATTGGTCACACCGAACGCAAAAAAGCATGGCTTTTTCGAACACTCAATGTTTCGAATGAAACATCATCCCTGCTGCTGCGAATTCGCTGCGACTCGCATCGCAGCGCAGTTGAATCCACGGGACGTGCCACGGCTCCGCGTGGTGGCTCCCTGACCCCCGTGCGACGGCTACCTGACCCCGTGCGGGCCGCGCCGGATCTCGCTGCGGGGCTGTCTGGGAGGGGGGAGGATAGAGGAGGCTCGGGGGTGGGGCGGGCGGTGGTGACGGAGTGTCATCATTGTCATCGTCATCGTTGTCATCGTCCATCGAGGGGCGGGCTTTGAGTCCCAGCGTCGTTGCTGTGACCGTAGCCGTCAAATGGGAGGGAGGGAGCAGAGCGGGGCGACAGCCGGCTGGTAGGGGGGGAGGGCGGGGAAATGGGGGGGCTCTCGGCGGCAAGTCGCGCGCGCGCGCTCCGACTCCGGCGGGGCCTCAGAACGCGACGCTGGAGCCGGCGGCGTCGCGACGCCTCGGGAGAGGCCGCGCTCCGTGCGGCCGCGCGCGAGGCTGGGCACGCGCGTCAACTGCTCCGTTCCTGGAAGCCGCGGGCTTTCTTGGAAAACGAGCGCAGCGGCTAATATTAGGTTTTCTCAGTAACTTAGAAATAGTAGTCGGCCCAAACAGGATTAGACCACGGGTTCTCTGCACAAGTCTGGCTGGCAGAATTCAACAAAAAATAAAACAAAAATTCGACTCGGCTGTGGGTTAATGCCGCGGCCTATGCGATGATGTCCTTCCTGCTCGGCCCTGCGTGAGCCTGCAGTGCGAACGCTCCATGCGAAATGAAAAGCCTCTCACAAGCGGCGCGTTGGAATTACATTTGCATGCTCCCAACAACATCCGCAAAATTAATGGAACATTTAAAATTGTGCTCGGTTATAATGAGGGTGCGCGGGGTGTTTTTGGGTGGGTTTTTTGTTGTTGCTTCGTCCACATAAGCTAAGCGCTGATGTGTTTTAATATCTGTCTCTCTGGCTGGCTGTTTGGCCGCTTGTTTATTAGATTATCGATGCTCTGCTCGATTCAGCAATGTCCCAGCAGCAACTCAATGATTGCACAAATATATATTTATATATCCCGGCACAACACGCGCAATGCGATCCGTTCTCAAACAAGGCCATGGGTCGTTTATTCCGTCACAGGGGTGCGTTGCACAGTTCACGCATTTGCATTTTGGAGTCAAGTAGGTAATATAGTATAACCTTATTATAATGAACGCAATTATAACAAAATGTGTGCAATTTTTTGTCATATAATGACCTAATTAAAACACCGTGTTTTTAATATTTGCATAATTAGCTGCAGCAACATAAAAACAGACGTTGCAATGACTCCCTTTGTTCGAGCGTTCGCTGCGGCGAAGCTGCCCGTAAATAACGCAGGTAGCAGCATCCTACCCACGGACACGTGGAGTGTGTCACCATGAATCGGTGTTTTTGCCATGAATAGTTGGCGCAATAAATGAACACCTCACCCGGAGAGTTGCCACGAATCGACAGCGCGATAAACGAGCACGTGGCCTGGCGCGTCATCATGAATAGGAAGCATAATCAATGGGCACGCGACCTGGAGGGCGAGCGTGAATAGGCAGCGCAATCACTTGGCAGGCAGCCCTCTCGGTAGCACGCGCAGGGGCACAGAGACAAGAGGCGGAGAGACCCCGCGCCGACCACTGCCGCCCCGTCTCAACAGCAATCTTCACGTGAAAGAAGCCATCTTTTAAAATGTACAAATTCCATGCTGTGTCATCTTTTTCCCCTTGCTATCAGTGACTCGCGATGTTACCCGTGTCGGTAGCTACAGGCAGGAGGGCCCAAATGCTGCTGTTGACCTGTCTGAGCAGACTTTTTTTTCTCTCTCTCTCTCCAGACTGCAATTTCCCCGAATACTCAAATCGAGGCCGGCCTTAGGGGTGGGCAATCAGTGCTGCTGCCTAGTTCGCAACGCTGTGAGGGGGGGCGAGAATGCACGAGGGCTGTCAACGACATTCACACGGAGGAAGAGAGAGAGACACGCACACAACAAAGACAAAGATCCCCCGTATAGCCTGAACAGACTGTTGGGACAAGTGTTGTTAGCGAGCACCTATGAAGGCTGGAACGGTACACGAGGGGGTGGGTGGCCAGCACCACGCCCGACCGCCTTTGTCTCCCTAGTGGCGATGTTTACACACCGCACCGGGTACTCATTTGAGGTTGAGTCGACCTAGGGGAGGCCCAGGACCGGGTTCAGATAATCGCCACTGATGTTGGCCGTGGGCGGGAATCGAACTCGGGTCGCCGGGTTCGTAGCGCAGCGCGTTAACCACTACACTACCGCTCCCCACACAGACACACACATAGCACTCAGATGCAGAGACAGACCGAGAGTGAGTTACATATTGAGACACAGGATAGAATAGGCAGACCCACATAGAGGTTGATCGCACAGAGACACATGGACACATTCATGAAGTAAGGAACTGGTCAAATACTCCAATGCAGCATCACCCGAGTGAAACACTTTCTCAAGGTCGAATCGAGGCCCTCCGACGGCTCGCAGGGTCCCGTCCGCTTGGCTGCGGCTTCAACAAGCGGCTCAGTGTCTGATTTCAGGAGTGGTAAATCTGCCTCGCCGTTGTGACGGTGTGAATGATGGACCTGCCACTGGACCACAAGCGCGCACTTGTCGAGATCCAGGAGAGAAGAGAAGGAGGCCGTGATGGTGATGATGATGGTGGTGAGCGTGAGTGTAGTGGGTGAGTTTGATTCCTGCTCGCGGCTACCATCAGTGGCACATATCTTAACCGGTCCTGGGCCTCGTCGAGGTCGACTCAGACGTCATTGAGTACCGAATGCGGTGACGATTTCGTATGAAGAGCAACGATTTCCAGATTGAGTCCTAGCCCGACGTGCTGCTTCACAATCATCACTGGGGGAGGGGAGAGGGAGACAAAGGCGGGTTGGGAGTGTTTATGACCACACCGACCTCGTGCGTTTCGTCAGCATGCTTAGGGCGCTCACGAGCAGCGCTTGCCCCAGCAGCCTCGCGGAGACGAACGTTGGAATGTTTTGTTTGTTTGTTGTTGTTGTTGTTGCGACGGTCGGCGAGGCGAATGCGATCACACGGCAAATAGGTCAAACGGGAGAGGGCCCTTGAGTCGAGAGGCGGGGGCGGACACTTGCAGAGCCCCTTGCTCGCCACCAAAGGGGGGAGCGGTGGGGGCGAAGGGGCCATTTTTGAACATCGCGAGTTGGGACTCGCTCCGTGATTTACGCGGCTCACAGGAGGGCCCATTGTGTTCATTGTGCACGCCCGGTCCGCGTCGAGGAACGGGGCGAATGCTGGTGGTTAACACAATCATTCAGCCACGTAGAGAGAAGTACAATTTTCTTTCTATTTTTTAAAGTGTTTTTTTTTGTATTCTTCTTCTGTATTTTGAGATATCAGTTTGTATGATGTGTAGGAAACGTGACAATCCACACGATTGTTCAGTTTGTATAAAGGCCGTGCTACGTAGGGAAATTGCCATGCCAATGTCTGTAAGGATTTAAGGATTTTTCCTTTTATGATGCTTAAATGCTTTGGCATTTTCACGGCCCTCACATCTCTTCTCAACCATTCCAATGCTCTGCTGCAGTCTTGCTTGCCAAGGGTACCCCTAGTGGCAGCCGTCCCTGTGCGGCACAAAGTATACGCAGAACTTGCAAATATGCATTCGTATTTAGGGGATATGTGTTCCCAAATGTCAACAAATCTGATCGCAGCTCGCCTTGTTCGGCAACTGGTGTTGCCAACTTCCAATCAGCTCATGGACAGAGGGCACGTGACTGTTACCCGAGGTTGCATGCTCGTTAGCCCAATCATCGTTCACCAAACACGATTTTCAACAAATCTGTTTCAACTGGCCGGCCAGACCGCCGTCACTAGCTGCCTGCAATTGTTGTGCCAAGTCGCCTACGTTCCTCATTGCAAATGTACTGCCGGTGATAATTGCTGGCAACGCATTTGCATAAAAAAAGACCCAAGGGGATCGTAGTATGATGATGATGATGATAATTAGTGTATAACAAAATGGGTGCGCTATAGATTGTGATTACAGTACAGTATCATCATAATCAGCATGATCATCATTCGCAGCATCACCTTCGTCGTCGTCATCATCATTGTTGTCATCCATGTAAGGTCGATGCAATCGATCCCACTTTGTAAGAAGCCAGTTGTGGTCACACTGTGGTGGATTGCCCCCTGCCATAGAAATGTGGAATGTCCACCATTGGTCCAGGACCGTTGACAGGGAAGAGCGCCACTCCCGCGCCTCCCCCTCTTCTCCGCCTTCTACGGCTCGGGTGAGGGTCTGTGGGTGAGGGCCTGTGGGTGAGGGTCTGTGGGTCTGTGGGTGAGGGCCTGTGGGTGAGGGTCTGTGGGTGAGGGT
>CM025607.2:20285755-20296099 GCA_014621495.2 Entosphenus tridentatus | reverse complement strand
CTGTGGGTGAGGGTCTGTGGGTGAGGGTCTGTGGGTGAGGGTCTGTGAGTGAGGGTCTGGTGGAAGCAGTATGATCACGCTCTGCCAAGCTAAAGTGGAATCGTCCGAAGTTGACTGAAGGTTTGGCACTGGCCACGCATCCCATGACCTCGTGGATTTGTTTAAATCCTGGTCCTCTGGTATTTCCCTCCACATTTAGAATCAACATCACGTATTTAGATTGTTTTGCTGTTATGTATTCCACGTGGTAAGCCAGTTCGTTGAACTATCATTTGTGGCCAGGTCGCTTCTGAAAAAATAAGTTAATAGCTCAATGGGCTTCACCTGGCAATATAAAAAAAATAGTTGTATTTGTATATATTTTTAATTGACCTTTCCTATACGTTGCACTCCTATCGTGTTTTTATATTGGTTGTTGTTGTGACGTTCTGACCTGCCCCGACTAGACATTTGTGAAAAATATCTTTGTAGCTAATCGGATTCATCCAGTATAGATAAATATTCTGATTCTAATATGACAACTGATTCCGAAGGCGACACCCTAGCACAGCCGCACATCAGAATATCGGTTTTGTTAATTAATATATATAAATACTGCTACGCGCTGACAACTGCACGAATTCGTGGACACACACGGGAGCGAGCAAGGCGACTCACGATGCCCACTGGGTGCAGGGTCAGCCCCAGTGGGACCGTCACAACAAAAGGGTTGCCAACTTTCACTGGCCATTGTGGTCGATTTCATCTCACTAAATTTCACATTTGTGATAGGCTGTGGAAAACAGTGGCAACCCTCACAATCGCTCACACATTCACCTACCCACTTGCTCACCTTCTCACTCATCCACGTACTTATTAATTGGCCAACTCACTCACTCACTCACCTACCGACTCACTCACCAGCCCACTCGGGCTGCCACCAGTCCCGTTACAAGAATGGCATTCGGGTTCGGGTGGCAGGGATTGATAATTACCGAGATCTGGTCCTGGTTTTGTGTTCAACTTTTAAACAGTGTACTTGCCCAGCTTTGATACTAGACCTCGACTTATTGAGCAATATGCCTGGGCTTGGTCCCAACCTGTTTAGGGTCCGGCTGACGATCCGGGCCAGCACACTGCCGAGTTAGTCGTGGAAACGACGCAGCGTTGAGGCTTCACTGGCATAAGTCGCCCCCATCGCGGCCGTCTCGGACGCGGCGTGACACGCAGGCAGAGGGCGTGAACGACCCGCGTTTGGATGAGACAGTCGGTGAAGGGTGACGGGGATGTTCTTCGCAAGTCTGGGCCACTGCGCGCGAGCGTCATGGCCAATTTGGCGAAGGAAATGTAACTTGAGGCTTGGGTGCTCGCTGGAGGGAGAGCACTGCCCGCCACCTCTGCGTGCCAGTGCGTCGCGCGGACTCGCGGTCAACGGCGCCCTGCCGGTCTGACTCCTCGTGAAGCGGACGGACGACACTCGGATCGCAAATGAGCGATTCCCGATTGCGGTAATTGGGCGGCGGTTGTTGTACTTCTCGCAAGCGGCGCGCGAGGATGCTATTGTGAACATTCGCAAACAATCGCTTTAATAAAATCAAGCGTCGCGATAATTTTACTCGAATTTGTTGAGAGAGAACCGCCCCCCCCCCCCGATATTCTCTCTCCGTTATTGACTGCCGATGTAATTTAGCGCCGCTTTGTTGCAAGAACTGGGAGAATTAATGTTAAAATAAAAGTAATTACCGTCATAAAACCAATTATTAATTATCTCACCAGGTGCCTTAAAAGACTTCCAAAGAAGTGATTAAATCAACGTGGTGCGTAGCGCGTGCCGCAGCATTAATGCGGTCCACCCGGCACGCGCGCCCCGAGGCGTGCCGGGTCGGAAGCTTTCACGGAGGCCTTCGGAGGCAGGGGCCGAGACGTGTCGCTGCTCACTGCCGACGTCTTAGCACGCCCGGCTGAGCACAGGCCCGAAGGCCCAAAGAGGCAGGAACGGCCAGCGACAGTCGGCACGGTGAAAGTTGCAACGAAATAAGACGTAACGCGTTTCTCGAATTGAGCAACAGAACTCGGGGGGAGAGACGATCGGAGGGAATTCCCAAGCCGAGCAGATAGAGAAGTGTGACTTTCAGTGCAGTGAGTGAGTGGGTGAGTAGGTGGGTGAGTGAGTGGATTAGTGGGGCATTCGCTGACAATCCAATGTAGCTTTGCGCAGACCACCATCTCAAAATTAACTGCACGTGTGACCAATTTGTCGTTTTTGACCACCAACTTAAAAAATATATAAATAAAATGCGGGAAACTATGTCGATAGTCTAAGATGACAACATGGCCAAACATGCACTTCATTTTGAGCTCATGGCCTCCGTGTGTTGTGAATCTCTCTGTTTTGCGGCTGAGTTTTCTCGTCGATGACAGACGCGGGTGGACTCCTCCAGCCGTGCGAGCGACCTGCACGTGGCCAGTGCCGATCGCGGGTTTCCCCGGGACGCGCAACCGCACCCAGGGGCTCCTCTACACGCGGAACACCGCAAATCTGCGCTGCACGCACGGCTGAACTTCTTTCGCACCGTATGTAGCCAACTGCGCTAATCAGAAGTGCGGGGGGGATGGACAAAAAAGCTGAACACAAAAAGCATGTCTAAAGAAATGAGTTTGTAAAGCTAGATGATGATATAAAAGTGCGTAGCTCCAGTGGGTTCTTAATATATATCGGTAGGAAGAGCGTTCCAGACGGCCGCTGAAAGCGCGCGATGCAATGAGTCAGAAGTGTTTTCGCGGAATGATGCAAATATACACACATACGCGTATGCAAAGACAAATATCCCCCAAAGAGCCTTAACAGACTAGTGGGGCAAGTGCTGTTAGCGAGCACCTATGAAGGCTGGCACGGCACACGAGGGAGTGGGTGGCCAAGCACCACGCCCGGCCGCCTTTGTCACCCCAGGGCCGATGTTTGCACGCAGCAGAAGATTTTAATGTAAGGTTGAATCAACCTCAGGGATTGCCAAGACGGATTCAGATGCAAGTTTGCCACTGGTGTTATCCATGAGCTGGAATAGAGCCTGTGTCCTGTTGAGATTGTCGACTGCCGCGCGACTCGCTGTAACCGCCACTGAACTCACGCGTAAACGCAAACACACAAACACGCACACGCGCGCGTGACGACAAACAGAAGCGCTTTTAAAACGAAATTCAATTGACAATACATATTCCTGGCGCGTGATGTTGATGGGTTTTCAACTCGACGCGCGGCCTTATTTGTTCCTTGTTTGGTTTTATTGCCAGCCGACGAGAGGGGACATCCCCGCTGAGGTTAGAACGGCCTCGACTCTGGGATGTGGCACCGCGTGCGCGTGGCACCGCGCAATGAGCGCGCTCTCCCGTGCCCGCTCGGGCGATAATCGCAAAGGACTCTTTGCCACGCGCGTCCCAGCTGTCATTGATCGTGCGCTATCGATCGCCGGGTTTTCGGGATCGCGTAAGATCCCAGTTAATTCGTCGTTCTCACCTGCAGAGGAAACAACACACACACTTCCAAACCCGGCACGGAGTCCTGCAGTATGTGCGCTGCTGCTGCTGCTGCTGCGTGAGATGGGAGTGGACGTGGTGGGGTGAATGGCCACAGTGTGAGTGTCCGTCGGGAAGGAGGGGGGGAGATTTGAGCGAGCGTAGCTATTGATTGCCTGGGTCTGTAATCACGAGATTAGAACACCCCTCCTGTGCGTCGCACATTCGCCAGATCACACGGTAACCGTGCAGCTTTGTGCCTGCTGGCTTTGGATCGTGATGGATGGAAATTCAATGCAAGCCAGTGTCTCTCTCTCTCTCTCTCGCCTTCGCCTTCCACTCTATCTCCTTTTCAAACGCGCTCCCTCTCGCTCTCTCTCTCTCTGTGTCACACACACACACACACCTGTATCTTATTCTTTCTCTCGCTCTCTCTCCGCTGTTAGTTTGCTTTGCGTATCTCTTTATTTCTTGCCTCTTCCTTGACCACCATTATCTCCTTACTTCGGCAACCAACCTCGGGTCAATTGCTGACAATGAGAAAATAGCCGCACAGTATTTTTTTTGTTGGCGAATGTTCATGTTTAGTTTGAAAGCAATGCGATTATGTGTGTGTGTGTGTGCTCTAAACGGACACGTGAAGCGGCGGTGTCGTGGTTAGCGCGTGGCGCTGCGAACCCATCCACCCGAGTTTGATTCAGCTCACGGGCAAGATTCAGTGACGAATATCTGAAACAGTACTGGCCCTCCGCTAGGTCGACTCAATCTTAAACAAGTAGCTGTCACGGTGTGCAAACATCAACACTGGGAGACAAAGGCGGTCAGGCGTTGTGTTGTCCACCCACCACCTCTGTGTGCCGTGCCGCACCCATTAGATGCTCGCTAACAGCACTTACCCCAACAGTCTGTTAAAGTCTATACGGGAGGATTGTTGTCTTTAATCATACATTGGACTAATCGCCATCTGTTCCCATCTGTACGGGGATAGAGTTTTGCCCGCTAATGCGTATCGGTTCTCTCCGGTTACCTCCCACGTTTATGATGAACACAACTCATCATTAATTGGCTGAAGACATCTTACAAATAAAACGCTCAATTCAGGAACTTCCTGAGAAATTAATGGGAAAAAAGAGTCATACGACTCAGTGTGGCGCTCCTGTATAGATAAATGATGTCCGTTGTGATGTGTGTTGCGATGTGCGTTGGGACGTGCGTTGGGATGTGTTTATTGGCAGGGTGAGAGTGATGACGCGGACCATGATTATGCAACGACCTGCGGAGGAGGCCTTCATCCAGCAGTGGATTTCTCACGGCTGACCGTCGTCACGATGATGACGTCGATACCTACGACGTGACATTTCAGATCAGGCGACGAGAGGGCCGTGAACGTACGCGTTCGCCCCTGTGGATTACATCCGTCAACATGTTTTTTGCATGCACGGCGAGCGGCATTTTCGAGTAAACTTCCGCGGCGCGGGAGGATGCACCCCCACCCCCCACCCCGCACTGACGGAGCGGCCTTAGGAGAACGTCGCTTTCTCTTCTCGCTTTCTCTACTCGCTTTCTCTCTTTCCAAGAACGTCGCTTTCCCTTCTCGCTTTCTCTCTTTCCAAGAACGTCGATTGCATCCACTTCGCCCAACGGCTTTAGTCACACTGGGCGCACTGTTGTTGACGGTGGCTTTGACAATAGCAAGAACGACACCACTCGGCCTTGTCAACGTGCGTGGGTGCGTGTTTGAGAGATAGATAAATAGATAGATTTTTTTAAAAAGTTTGAGTTGGCGAAAGACCCGTCCGCCTTTGTCTCCCTCGAATGACGCGCGCCGCTACTTATAGCGCCTCCTCCACGTGTTTGTCTCCGAGCGCACTCCACCGCACTTTAATGGCTTTAAATCTGGGGTGAGGTGGGGGCACGTCAACGCCCCCCCCCCCCCCGTAATTACAGGCGTCTCTCTCTCTGTCTCTCTCTGTTTCCCTCTCTCTCGATGCTGCAAAAACCCCTTCCGGCAGCAGCAGCAGTAGCGTCAGCAGCAGCACGACACGCCACGATGCAGCAGCCGACAGGGAAACGCCACGGGAGACAAACGAGACACTGCATATTAATTAACCCCCGGCGTTTTAGCTGAAATATTTTAACGAATAACAGCAACGGGACGTCGCTAATTTGATTCGAGGGAAATCTACCGAGGCGACCGCTTTATGGGCAAACTTCAGTGGAGAGGCGTCGGAAACTTTATCTCGCACCGCGGTTTATTTTACCCCCAAGGTGAGAGGATTTGACAAACAGGCCAAATGTGTGAAATTTAAAGAGTCTGCCTTGGCCCAGCCTGGCTACTTACCGCACAACAGGCTGACGTGATCCTCTTCTCTGGATGAGGCTTCCTCTGTGGACTTTTCCTCACCTATATTCTCAAGTCTCAACTCAAAACATCGAAGGAATGCGAAGGGAGTTGACACATTTCTGAAACCGTACGAGATATTAGCGGTGAAAATATCAGTTTGTGGGGGTGTGGGCGTTTGCCAAGGTCAGAGGTCACAAGCCATACATAGCTCACCATCAGTATCACAGGTCCCTGCTCGCTTAGGGTGGCCAGAATAAGCCCCGACTCCCTCAAGTGAGTGCTGTGACTGACTGGCTCATGGGCGGACACGTGGATGTGCCTTGTAATGGTAGACATTGTGCCAGAGTAGTTGCTCCTGCGCTCATTGATTCCGCCCTCGGGCCGTTCCACACCGACTCACGACTCTCTGGCGCGCCAGAGCGCGGCACGAGTCGAGTGGCCTCCACAACCGCAGCGTGCCAGACAGGGTCACGTCGAGCGGTGAGCGATGCGGTGAGGTGCACAGGACAGAGCGGAGGGGGGCCACGTGGCTCGCAGTTGACTGCGCTGTGATCGAACTCGTGCCACCGGCGCAGCCCTGGCACGATGTCGCGCCATCGAGGCACAAACTGAGACTAATTTGTCGCTGATGAGAGCCACCCTCCTACACGACGGCGCGTCTCAGTGCGCTTCGCATCCACGTCTCATTGGAGAGGGCACCCTCCGGTAGCAGCTGGCCCCGTGGGTGCAAGATGGCTCAGCAACCGGGTCTGAAAAGGGGCATGGGTGTTAATTCTAGATTTGAAGCTTTCGTGAGTGCAAGGATTCATATTCTTAGGTTTTTTCGGTAAAGTCAAGTAGGTAAAACAATTTAAATTAATAAAAGTAAAATAAAAAATAAAATAAAAATCACGACGTTTCGAAGGCAACACAAGCTTCCGTCTTCAGGTGGAACCGTCACAGCACGATAGCTGTATCAAGTGAGAGAAATTCCAAGAAATAGTATTTGTATATATACTGGTTGAGGGTGGGAGGAGCCAAGGTAGGCCCTGAATATTATTTTTGTGAGGTTCGGTGCGGCTGAAGCACGCTGTTAGGAATGAGCCTTTGTTGTGTAAACTAGGTGCGGATGATGTAAAGGTGCGTGTAAAAGGGACTGAGCCTTTTTGTTATGTAGAGATGATGCGGCTGAAATTACTGCCAGGAAATGAGTCTTTGTTGTGTAGAATGGTTGACTGAGCTTAGTGTTATGTAGAGGTGATGCGGCTGAAATCACTGCCAGGAAACGAGTCTTTGTTGTGTAGAATGGTTGACTGAGCCTATTATTATGTAGAGGTAGTGCGGCTTAAATCGCTACCTACGTGACTTTACCGAAAAAACTTAAGAATATGGGCATGGGTGTGCCAGTCCGGGGCGATGATTGCCGTGGTGCGTTGACGTGGCACGGCCTGGCTGTGTAATGTAAACACGTGTGCGTGTGTGTGCGTGCGTGCGTGTGTGTGCGTGTGTGTGCGTGTGTGTGCGTGTGTGTGTGCACGCGATGTCGCGTGTGTGAGACGTGTAATTAGGTGCATGTTGTGTTTACTCTGTAACCTTGCGCTACTATAAACAGGCGTGGTTGGTGAATCGCCAACCACTTTGGAGGCTCGTTCGGAAATTGCGGTTCTCCCGACCCCGTAAGCAGCGCCCGGGTGGTGGCCATGAGGTGGCAGGACTGCGCGTGGGTTCGTGGACCCATCTGTGCGGACGTGAGAGTGTGTTACCCCCCCCCCATCCCCCCCCCTGGTATGTTTAGATATTGTCTGGGCACTTCTGATTCCCCCACGTTACAAGAACTATTATTATGTAGAGGTGGTGCGGCTTAAATCGCTACCTACGTGACTTTACATAGACCAAACAATGTAGTAGAACCCTCCCGAAGGAGTATTGAGACTCAGTGAGGGTGTCCTGAATTGCAGGACATTGCTGCTACACTGCATGCTGTTGCTCCTCTACTCGAATAAACATTGCTTCACTTACTATCTGTTGACAGTCTTTATGCAGAGGTGGACATTCCACATGTCTGTGGTGGGGACCATGCTCTCCATTGGATAATCACATTGTTGTTTCATAGCTGCATGGTATATGCGTCACAAAGACAAAGATCCCCCGTATAGCCGTACAGACTGTTGGGGCAAGTTCTGTTAGCAGAAAACTTATTAAGGCCGGCACGGTATACGAGGGTGTGGTGTGGCCAACACCAGGCCCGGCCGCCTTTATCTCCCCAGTGGCGATGTTTACACACAGCACCAGGTACTCGTTTTAGGCTGAGTCGACCTCGGGGAGGTCCAGCACCGGTTCAGATATTCGTCACTGATGTTGGTTGTGAGCGTAATTCTGCCTTGGGTGGCCGGGAGTGGAGGCGGAGCGGGGAGTTGAGGAGGGGGGGTCTAAGCGTAGCGCGCTAACTACAGCGCCACCGCTCCTCTTGCGGTGTGTGAGTCACACGCACAGGCGTCGGTACCCACACGCATTGGGTCCCACGCGGACTCGTCTCGAGCGGCGAGGGGTGAAAAAAGGCGACGCGGTGTGGCGGGGCCGCTTTGTGGCGCGCGAGGATTTCTGTGGTTTGGGGCAGAAAATATTCACGCAGCCCGACACTGCTGCCGCCGCTCCACGTTCACCTCGAGGCGTCAGGACAAACGCCGCGGACACAATCCTCCAGCGGTGTAAGCTCGATGATGATAATAATTAAAATAAGACCTTGTGTGTGTGGGGGGGGTGTAGCGGTTAGCGCGCTGTGTTACGAACCCGGCGAGCCGGATTCGATTGCCGCTCACGGCCAACACCGGTGGCGATTATCTGAACCGGTCCTGGGCCTCCCCTAGGTCGACTCAGCCTCAAATGAGTGCCTGGTGCGGAGTGTAAACATCTCCACTAGCGAGACAAAAGCGGGCAGACGGGTGTGGTGTTGGCCACCCACCCCCTCGTGTGCCGTGCCGGCCTTCGTTGGTGCTCGCTAAGAGAACTTGTCCCAACAGTCTGGTAAAGGTTATACGGGGGATCTTTGTCTTTGGTACTGGCGAATTTCCAGAGAGCGTACTGCTCTCTAAAGAGAAGGGGGTTACCCGTGCTATCGGTAATGGTCCTTCCTCGCTGGTGGAGATGGAGGCTGCAGAGGGTCTCGGCGAGACGAGGATCACTGCTGGCCTTGGGCGATGCCGACAAACCACAAGATAATGTTTCCCAACTAAGATCGCGGAAGGTAAAAAAAATAATATGCCGAAAACAATTGAAATGTTCAGCTTACAAATCAAAGACGCATTAATCCCGTGCTTTGCGAGGGGCATTGGACCTCCGGGGTGGCGATGATTCAGCGTTGTGACTCCGTGTCGAGATTCGACTCTTTGTGCGATTGCAGTGAATGGGAGCGCCTCCTGTGGCCGCACGAGTCACGTGACCGCATTAGAGACAACTGATGCACTTCGAAAATGAATCAATTCTCCCGCGAACTTCTGCATGTCGTGAGCTTACGGGTGCATATTACTGGACCCCTATTGGACACGTTTATATTTATATCGATGGAAACTCCACGTCTCCATGGCAGGTGCAGTACATCCATAAGAGCGGTGGCGTGGCCCAGCTTGTCGCAGAGGTTCGCGTCTCGAGTCAGGCCGGCCGCCCTGGTTAATGCCGCGGGTGGAGCAACCGTGATAGCAGCACGACGCCTGTCATGGGTGTTCAAGATCCCGTGACGTGATTGTCAACGAGCAGGCCATCGTGTGCCGGGGTCATGGCCCACATTTGCCACATTGGAGAGAAGGAAACAATAGGAGGCTCGCAAATGAGTCACTTGGGATTTCACACCGCGACATCGCCCCCTGCCGGGCAGACAGCATCCGTCTGTGGGACGCAGGAGGCTCCTCACGTCGCGATCGCACTGCGCTGTGAATGCCGAACAGCGCTACGTTGTTGTTGTTATTATTCACTATCTATGGGACCGGTATCAAAGTATGAAAAATATAAATAGCTTTTCACCCTTCCTGGCAATATAAAAAAAAAGGTGTTGAGATGTTCAAACAGAAAATAGTCTGGGGTAGCCACGCGGACTTGTGGCAGAAAGCACTCGCGAACAGACACGTTTCGACAAAGATGTTCATTGTCTCTGAAACGGATGGTGGTGGTGACGATGATTCACTCGCTACGACCGCCGCTGGTGTCTCTGCACAGCGGAGACATTCCTCGACAGCCACCCACCCACTACACCCACCCACTACACCCACCCACTACACCCACCCACTACAGCCACCCACTACAGCCACTCACTACACCCACTACACCCACCCACTACACCCACCCACTACACCCACCCACTACAGCTACTCACTACACCCACCCACTACAGAAACTCACTACACTCACTACACCCACTACACCCACCCACTACAGCCACTACAGCCACCCACTACACCCACTACACCCACCCACTACACCCACTACACCCACCCACTACACCCACCCACTACAGCCACTCACTACACCCACTACAC
>CM025607.2:20241516-20285745 GCA_014621495.2 Entosphenus tridentatus | reverse complement strand
CACTCACTACACCCACTACACCCACCCACTACACCCACTACAGCCACTCACTACACCCACCCACTACACCCACTACACCCACCCTCTACAGCCACCCACTACACCCCCTACACCCACCCACTACAGCCACCCACTACACCCACCCACTACAGCCACCCACCCACCAACTCGCGGGCAGCGAACCCGAACCGCCACCAGAGCATTTGGAAATGGCCAAGGCGCAAGGTGCAGTGTCCGTCATCAGCCCACTGCTGGATGAATGCCCCCTTACTTGAACCACACTTCACCAACCTGTGCAGTGTGGGTTGAAGGTGAGGGGGGGGGGGTTGGTGGTGCCTGTGGGGATGGGGATGCCCGTAACAGCCCTGACCGGGACTCGACACTGTGATCTTGCCGGGTTCATGGCGCGTTGCTCTTACCCACTCTGCCACGAGGTGCGGACGAGGAGAAACGCGAGCGTGTGTTGTTTAATTGGCCTTCTGCGGTGACGGAGGTGGAATTCATCCGCGGTTTCTCCGTGCGTCTGGCGGCGACTTTGCCTTGAGCGATGCTGACACGCGCACAGATAAAGATCGCTCCCGAATACCAACGCAGAAGGTAAAACAATTCCATTATTTCTTAAAATGTCAAAGTCACAGTGTCCCCCATGCTCACGTGGGCTCACCGCTGTTGGTGATCCTGTGCCAAGTGGAGGACATTACATGTTCCTATGGCAGGGACCAGTTTAGCCATATGACCACCACTGTTTAGCTCCCGTAGTGGTGTTCGATTTATCAACCGAGGAGGGATGATCGATAAGCCATCTTATTGCAAGATTGTGGGTCAGATTCAAACACCTCCTAAGGCCGGCAACGGCGCACGCGGGAGTGGTGTGGTCAGTAGCACGCCCGGCCGCCAATGTCACCCGAGGGCTGGATGTGTACACACTACAGGAGGTCATCATTTCAGGCTGAGTCGACCTCGTGGATGTCCCGGATAGGTTGAGACACCATAGCCAGGAATCAAACTCAGGATCGGGGGGATTCGTGCCACGGCGCGCTAACATTACCCCCTGTGCCTCCACAAATAGCGTGTCATATCTAAGCACGTGTGGACATTAAACGCACGGTGCCAGTTTCCCATGCCCATTGCTGTCGTGTTGCCCCATCCAAACCGACACGTACATCAACGAGCAGGGACCTGGCATCTTCACCGCGTGTGCGAGCATGAGACGAGTCCACGGCTCTCAACTTGATGACACCGAGAGAGAGAGAGAGTCGGTGAATCAATCGTCCTTCCCACGCGTGGCTGTTGACCCTCGCGACTTCGAGGCGGTCTGAGAACTTGCAACGCGGCGGTGGCGTCCTCGCTGTCGAGTGTGCAGACGGTGCAACTGCACAGTGGGACACGGGCTGGAGGGGAGATGAGTTAGATGATTATTTGGCTGCTCTCGATTTTCACGTGATAAGCCACTTCGTTGAGATAGCCATTTGTGGCCAGGTCGCTTCTGAAAAAGAAGAGAATAGTCCGATGTGCTTTACCTGATAGAATAAACATGGGTTGTTTTTGTAATCAGTTTACCTTCTCACTACTTTGCACTCCCATCGTTGTTTTTGTATTGTTTGTTGGTGGTGACGTTCTGACTCCGCCGCCCCTCCTGGACTTCTGTTGCCCACGAGCTTGACAACTCATCGGCTTCCTCCTCCAGGATAAGTGACGGATTTTGATATTTTGATTCCGGCAGGGAGGGGCCCGCGGCTCTGGGCTGAAAAGTGGGGGGGGGGGGGGGTCGCGGGCCGATGCCCCTCGACGTCAAATGTCTCTGCAGCAGCGGGGACCCCTTGGCAGGCACGCGGAGCGCAGTAGCAGCCCAGCCAGCACGCTCGTCTCGCCTACATCGATAAGGTTAAGATGGCTTAAATGGATCAGTCCTCAACAATAATTAACGAGCCGCTACTCTGCATGGAGTTAGAATTGACAAATGACTGTTAAAATGATTAGGATAGATCACGTGTCTACACGTTATTCCGATGGAGCCTCATCGCGTGTGCGCCATACGAAGTGTGAGCGCTTGTGACAAGCGCCAGTGTTGTTAGGAATTACATCTTAATCGTTGGGGGGGTGGTGGTGGTTGTAAATAAATTAAGTCAATTTGCATATGTTGATTGCGGCTAATTAATTTTAATTACTGGTGTATTCTGTAAACAAATAATGTCACCCGCATTAGTTAGAATTTGCATACATTTACAACGCGCTCCGCGGTGCGTGTGTAGACGACATTCGCAACGCGTGTTTTGTGTGTTAAGCGATTCGGCGTCTCCCGCAACAGTTTTGGCGATATTGTTTTTAAACGCGGAGAATTAACAACAACAACAACAGCAAAGCACTAACAATAATAATGACGATGAATTCGCAGAAAGCGCGTGCCGGCTGCAGAATGAAGGCAGATCGTCTGGCACGCGTGGTTTGTGCTGCACCCTCCGCGTTCTCAATGAAGGGCCTCGCACGGTGAGACGCGAAGGCTCTTTAACTCTCCCTGCCGAGGAACGTTAATTGGTCATTGGAGGTAAAGGCGCAGTCCCGCAAGGGCCTGCTCTCTCCTCTGCTAGCGGAATGGGCTCCCACTAGAGGGAGCGTCAGAGAGTCCCCATCTAGAAGAGGGTATTTGGCCTACTCTTCCACGCTGGCTAAGACGTCTTGCTAGAGAGACGGGAGGGCCCCACGCTTTACTCCGCCACACGCGACCTGCCGGTCGTTGTTTAAAATGTTGAGCCCGGAAGATGGAACCGTCCAGTGTGCTAAGCCATGACACCATAGATTGGTAAATTAACTTTCATTCATTCGTGACACTGAGGTTGTACCTAAAAAGGAACGAAGCATCGAAAGCAGGTGCAGTGACACGGTCATTATTTATAACCTTGACCTATTGACCTTGACCTACATACGTTTTGCGAGTAACATACTAAGATGCTACACCATCCGAATTTTTTGTTTTAAGCGCATTGGAAAAAGCTGCAAACAATTAGCGACCGGTAAACCCAGAGTGGAGATCACCTGACAGGGATTGATGTACAGAATTAGTTCAGTGTCATAAACGACGAATGACGAATGGGTGACAGAACACAAGTTCAGATTCCCGTCTTGCGTGTGCCAATATGCTCGGGAGCTGAATATCAATATCGAGGTCTGCTCAGCCCGAGAGGGCTCCAGGAGAGGGTCCGTGTAAAACGTTGCCGACCACAATGGTTTCGTGTCTTGGTCCAGAGTTTGGGTGGCGTCGTCACAGACGCAACGACTGTGGTTTGTCTATGAACGAGATGTTGCGTATCGGCCTCTTGATGCTCTGATGCGGCTGAGAGCTGCACCGGGTTTACCAACGTTGCGAGAGGGTTCTTGACTATGATATCTGGCACGTCACCAGCGCGGATTCAAGCACGCCTGACTGCTGATGAGGACACCGTATGCCAAAATCGGTTCATCGTTTGCTCGTACCCAATGAACGCTGCTGAAGTGCTTCACTCCCAGAATGCCGTGGGGGCCGGTGGGATGTGAATGCGGTCGCAAGAGGTCACTCGATTCGCGCAGCAGCTCTCTGCTAACTACGCGTGGTGATTGATCGATGGGTTGTGTAAACAATCATTTTATTTATTTCCGTGGAGTGACAGACATGTGAAGGTTGACATTGTTTGCTAATCTATTATTATTATTATTTGTTGCTACTTATATTCTCCACCACGACGCCGATGTTGGCTTCGAGTGACGTCGCGCGAGTCTCGGTGATGGGTGTTGGAGCAGAGGGCCTCAACTGGCGGTGTTTGGGCCCCTTGCTGCTCAGCGGCGCGAAGACGGAAGACGGTGGGAATTTGGCCGCGCGGGGTGAGAATCTCCCCCATCCGCCGCACACGTGTCTGCACGTGTCAGCACGGAGCTGCACCGCGTCCAGTAACAGATTCGTGAATAAACAAGCAAAGAAATAGCCCCGAAAAATTCCCATATCAATCATCAGATTCCACGCCCCCCCCCCACCCCAACATCTTATGGGAATGGCTGCTGCCAATGAAAATAAATTAAAAAGGAGAGGTCTTGGAAGTGCGAGCCAAAAGCTTCCGGTTTGTGCAAATTAATGATTCGTACGGTTTGAAAATAACATTCGCGCATTCCGCCTTGATGCACGGCGGCTGCATTCACTTGCGGGTGATTGTGCAACGCTACCACTGCGTGTGTGTGAGTGCGTGTGTATGTGATTGTGTGTGCGTGAGTGTATGTGTGTATGAGTGCGTGCGTGTGTGCGTTCGTGTGCGTGCGTGTGTGAGTGTGTGTGCGTGTGCATGAGTGCGCATGTGTGTGTATGTACGTGTGTGTGTGTGTGCGTGCGTGTGCGTGCAAAGTCGTGGGGAGCTGTGGCGCAACGCTTAGCGCGCTACGCTGTGAACTCGGCCACCCGAGTTTCGATTACCGTTCACGGGCGTGGTACTGGCCACCCACCCCCTGGTGTGTTGTTCCTGCCTTCGGAGGTGCTCGCTAACATCACTTGCCCCAAAGGCCTGTTTTGGCCATACGGGGGATATTTGTCTTTGTGCGCGAAGCGAGACAGTGGCTGTGCTATAGGCTGCTGCTGCTGCTGCTGCAGCAGCTGGGTTTCACGGTGATTCTGCTGTGGACAGATGCCCCAATGGACAAGCCATGCCTGCCTGATTCACGGGGGGTGCAGGGAAACTCACCTGGCTGAAAGAGGATTATATCTTATTTCAAACCCCGAAAAAATCACCCGGCGGTTAAATAAAATGTCACGTGTGATGGATGATTTTGCCTAAGGGGTGGTTTGTTTATTTAATGCGGGATTATACAGTTTTGTTTGCTGTAAACAACTAAATTCTGGAAATCATATTGCGATGTAAGTCAATGGATTCTATAACCAAGAGGCGTTTCATTGGGGAGAGGTGGCGGTCGCTTGCGGAGGCCTTCATCCAGCAGTGGATTGACCATGGCTGATGATGATAACGAAGGACCTGTTGATTCTAAATGTCTCATTTAAGGGATGCGTTGGTTTACAAAGTAAATCAATATCACCAAAGCCAATGTAATACAGGTTCAATTAAACAGAGCTACCATACAACGTTCGGTACTATTTAAAACCAAAATATAAATACAATTAAAAAGTATAATCTGAAACATTTCTCAACAATATTTGAATAAACAGGGAAACAAAGACACACGTGAATTACAATGACTTTATCCATAATAGAGTTTTTTTGGGTTAGATCGCGTATCTAAACCAAATATATATATTATGGATAACATTTGTCGCGAAAACCCACGTGTTAAACGACAATGCCTTCGATTATATTTGTAATGTTAAACAAAAAATAAACAAACGTCGCACGCGCTCAAGCCCCTAATTCTGACGAAACCGCGCACATCCAGGATTGAATCGGACGTCTCGCCGAAGGCTCAAGCCCGGCTCGCGACGCTGGCGGAGACCTCTCTCTCACTCCTCTCTCTCCTCTCTCTCCTCTCGCCGCGTGCGAGAAGGCGCACGGGAGCACTCACGGAGCACAGAGGCGGCGAACGTCCAACACGGGGGGGAGTGGATGAGAGAAGTCGACCACGCCGCGGGTTCGGAGCGAGCGATTAATCCGCCCGTGTTCCCCCTCCCGCACGCACACGGAGGCACCGTGCGTCTGTGCCCGCCTCACCTCCGCATGTTAAATTCATACGAATTCATTTCATGTCATAAACTCCATCGGACGTATCCGCGTGTATTGCAATATAGACACACGCGCGCACGGTTCACTTGACACCTCTGCGCCTTGATTGACAGGCACGCCGCCAAATTGGAGGCGACTGCCGGGATGAGCTACAGGCGTTGCCGGCAACAAAGGCCCCTTTGATCAGAGATCGATTTCTATCTTATTTTATATATGTATGGGTTGTTGTTGAGTTTTTTTTTATTTTCAATCCCCCCATTCGTAACCCCCCCCCAACCACACCACTCCCCCAGCCCAACACCGCGACCCCGGCACCCCAGGCCCATCACTGACCCCATCTCCCCACCCACGGGGCCCTCGCTCCCCGTCGTTGCGAGACGCGGCCCTGGCACGAGTCTGCTGTGAGACGGCCTTTGTGGGTGTGAAAGGACCAGAGAGAGAGAGAGGGGGGGAGGGGCTCGCGCTGCGAGAGCGACCGCGAAACAAGCTGCCCTCTGTCTGGCGACGGAGGAACGAGGGAGAGCGGCGCGGTTAGCCGCACTCGAAATCAGGGAGAGGGAGCGCGCCTATTTTTAGCGGTGTTTCCAAAACCTGCTGCTGCTGCTGCTGCGGGGTAGGAGTGGCGAGACAGTTGAGGCTGGGCTTTCTATTTCAGTGAATGGCAATTCATGTAAATTGATGGTTGCAGCAGGCAGAAAAATGGGATATTTTTTTTTACTATTCTCATTCACAGTTGTATGCGGACCTATGCGAGAAGTATGGACTGTATTGTCTGTTGTGTGTGTGTGTGCCTGGTAGGATGGGGAGCGGTAGTGTAGTGGGTTAGCGCACTGCGCTCTGAACTCCGGTCACTGGAGTTCGATTCCTCGATCACGACCAACACCAGCGACGATTATCTGAACGTGTCCTGGACCTCCAGCCCGTTGTATCAAATGAGTACCTGGTGTGATGTATAAACATCGCAAGGAGAGAGACAAAGGCGGCCGGGCGTGCTGCTGGCCACCCCCTCGTGTGCCATGGCAGCCATCATAGGTGTATTAAAACTAAACAAATTTTTGACCAGGTAAGGAAGGCCCTACTGAGTTATATAGATTGTTTTCAGAAGCGACCTGGCCACAAATGATAGCTCAACGAAGTGGCTCATCATCGCGTGAAAATGTATAGCAGCCGAATACTCTAAACGCGTGTTAATTCTAAATGCGGAGGGAAAACCCAGATAAAAATCCATACGACCACGGGAAGAACACGCAAACTCCAAATATACAGCAGGCGTCAGGGTCGGAATAGAACCCACAACCTCCTGTATACCAGGCGGGGGAGTTGACATCTCCTCGCCAGCCTAGAGCCCGTATTGGAAGTGACTGCAGCACTTGCCCCGACGGCGTGTTCCAGGCTATCCGGGAGATCTGTGTCTTTGTGCCCGGTGGTTTGGGGTCAAAGACGATGAGCCCTGCCCTGCAGGCAGATTGGCCGAAATGTCACATAGAGCATTGCCCCCTTCACTGTCAATGGTCAGAGCTCAGGCCGACATCATCATCATCGTCGTCGTCGTCGCTTCTCCTTCACATTCCTCTACAGTCACATTAAAGACATCCCGGGGCCACGCACCTCTGCTCTCAAAATCACTTTCACCCGAACTCATCCTTTTACATGTGGATCGCAGCCCCTGGCTGAGCGCGTAATCGCCTCCTCCAGTGCAGCTGTAGCTGATTACGCCTCTTCTTGAACATATTTGACATTTTGTTTATCTTGCTGCTGCTGCTCCTACTGTGATATTGTTTCACCCGACATAGGAATGTGGAATGGCGGACCGCTTACCGAGATGAGGTGCTTGCTGCTTATTTGAACCTGGGGTAGCTTTGACTTTGAGTCCTACACTACAAATTAAATTATGTAAATCTATCTATTTTTTAAAATCATGTATCCATCCATCAGTCTGCCTGTCCAACCTATGTTCTAGCACGTGCGTGTCTTTATGAGTCTATTCGTGCGTGGGTTTGAGTAAACACTATTTGTATATTTGCTATATGTGATTATGTGTACGTCCCTTGCAGGATGTTAATGTACATAATCATAAGTGCACGTGTATCTACATGTGAGCATGTCTGTGTGTGTAGATATGGGCTAATGATTCGGCGATACGAGATCGATTCCCGCTCACGCGCAGTCTGAAGCGGTTCTGGACCTCCCCTAGATCGACTCAACCTCAAATGAGTACCTGGTACGATGTGTACACATCACCACTAGGGAGATAAAGGCAGCCAGGCCTGGTGCTGGCCACCCACTCCCTCGTGTGCCGTTCCGGCCTTCATCGGTGCTCGCGTTCAGCGCTTTCCCCAACAGCCTCTTAAAGCTACACAGGACGGGGGTGGGGGGGGTTATTTGTCCTTTGTACTTGAAGTGAGCGAGTACTGCATAGGGTGCTTCAAAACATGTTGACACTTACATGGGACGATCGTTTTTAATGGAAAAAGAACGGATAATAAATACACTGTGACACGATAACAAATGTGATGTTAACAGCTTGAAAAAGTCAACGAGTCTCTCCACTTGCTCGCCATCATTGTCAACGCGTGCCTGGAATCTTCTCCAGGTGGTTTCCAGAACCCGGATGCACGTTTCTTGCGGTGTTGTTGCAAATTCTCAGAAGTGTTAAAAAATATATATTGATGCACCCTGCGTATGCGAGCGTGTGATTGCGTGCAAAAGTCTGCGGGGGGGGGGGGCACAAATGGAATCGCTGCTGGACGGGCACCGCGGCACCGAGAGATCTGGGCGAGTCGCGTGGCTCGTGCGGCGTCACGAACGCGCGCGCCTCTGCAGTGGCCGCATCGTCGACGCCGCGGCGGGGAGCGCGAACGGCGCCGCGCCGCGCGCATCACGACCCACGTGGGCCACCCGGGGTCGGCCCCAGCGACAGGACGCGGCCCACGCGGCGGAGGTGACGGCGGCGCCGAGGACGCGCGTGGCCCCAACCCCACCCCAACCCCCCTTCCCCCGGGGGGCCGATCGCGCGCCCCAGCCCCCTCACGCATGGCCGGGCCCCGTCGCTTCGCGCCCGCCCGCGGTGTCCCCGCTCGAAAGCCAATGCGCAATTGTGCAACGCGTCCGTCAGTCGGGGCCGTGTCCTCATTTCAACCGCCGCTCGGATGTCGGTGGTGGATCCGTTCGGTTCGTGCGCCGTCATTTGCCATCGTCCGCCGCGGCGGCCGCGATTAACCCACCGCTGGATGAAGGTCGCACCAGGCCGCTGCCGCCGGCACCCGTTGCGCGTGTTTTAACAATGCGGTGTAGCGGCTACGGACGAGGCGATTCACTCGCTCCATCTCCGTGGTGGACGTAGCCCTTGACCGTGTTCCGTCGGGGACAATCCAGATAAATATTGAGAGAATGCCATGCTTTGAGCGAGTCTCCACAGCGACAGAATCGCTTTCGAGGGAAGTGGCCGTCGAGCGTTGAAGATGATGGTTGAACGAGGTGAGCTGCGAGCGATGAAGATGAGGTGAGCTGCGAGCGAGTCCATTTCGAAGAGAGGTGGGGACGAGAGCCTTGAGATATCGAGGATGGTGACGGACCTGAGTGCGTTTCATCTCGAGCGGACCACGCCTCAGAAATATCGCGGCTTCGTGCAGCTCACTCCGTCGCTTCCCTGTAGCAGGGCCGGTGACGTTTTGATCGCCGCTGCTTTTGTGCATTTGGGGCCAAAAGTTTCCTGCTCGCACCGAACGCACGCCGATGTGGAGGAGGGGGGGGGGGGGCGGGGCACGATGTGGGATTTGCGCAATTTTCACGTGGACCGCGTCGATCAATAATCAACCCGCGTGTCGATAAGAGGCGCGCTCTGCTTGGAGCTTGGCTGATAAACGGGCGACCGCTCCTCGTCGCGGTCTTTACAGCGAATGTTCACGCGACGTCATTACGCGCGCGCGCTCATCCGTGTCGACGCCAGCGCTCTTCCTGGCCTCACATCCCGTCCACAACGAGGGTGTTGTTGTGGTCGCCTCGTTTCTATTCACAGCCCGTGTGATGCCCTCTATACTAACATTGTTTGTATCAGGTATGGCTATGAGCTCGAATTCAGAGGCGACCTGGCCACGCGTACTAGCTCATCGAAGTGGTTGATGTCGTCACGTCTGGGGATTTATAGTCGCAGCCACACAATCTACAAGCGTGTTGTTTCTAAATGTGGAGGAGGATGAACCGGAGGAAAATCCACGCGACCACCACGGAGAGAGAGAGAGAGAGAACACGCCGACTCCAAACATACAGCAGCCATCGTGAGGGTGCGCGATTGAATGCACGACCTCCTGCGTACCGGGCAAGGGCGATAACATCACGCACACAAACCGGATCAACGAGGCAATGCCCTGAGCCGGCTAGGGCCACATTCTCCCAGGTGGCGTCGCTAATTCTGTTAGGGGCCAGGCGTAGCGGTCATCCCGTGCGCTTTCCCAGCACGCGTGGCAGCCCTCGCGCGAGACGCTCTCGCGGGCACCGCACGCGGCCGAGGAGAGACCCCCCCCCTCCCCCCCCCATCTCGTGCCCTTGGCGCTGCCGCTCATCGAGTCCTGAGCACCGCTGGCGGGAGGGCATCTCAGGCGAGGGAGGACCAGGGGGGATCGCGATCAACTTCCTTCCACGACGACCAGATGTGTCCCACGAGGCAGGAGAACCCACACTCTACCCCCACCGGTGTGGTGTATGCCTATGTACGTTGAACTTCTTGCGCACCGTACGTGGCCAGCCCATTTCTACTGCTGTGTGGAGAGAGACGGTGGTGGTGGTGGTGGTGGATGAGAAGGGGGTGGGCTTTAAGGAACTTCTGTCGGGAAAACGGAACCGAGCAGGCGACCTCTGCATGGCAAGGCCCGCTCGCTAGGGCAGCTCGCTCGGCAGCCGTAGGACCTCGACAGCACGCGGCGGAGCCACGAGGGGAGACAGCCGAGGCCAGACGCCCCATTGATCAGCGTGTCGCGTGTCGAGACTGTGTCGCGTCCTCGCGGAAGGGACTGCTGCTGGGCCGACCCATAACAACGGGCACCCTTTAAAAAAGAAGAATCTCCCACAATGAGCCTAAGGGGAGAGAGAGAGAGCCTTGTCCAGGCTGCCGCAGTCGGCCGAGGCCGTATATATCGGCTCCTCTATGTGCGGCGTGTGACACTTATTGCTGCCGCGACGCTTTAACTCAGGGCGCTGCTCAGAATGAAAAGGCTGTGATATAAAAGCAGCCGAGTGCTGTTCATCACCCCGCGAATTCTCTGCTGTCGACGGGGTGGGGGGTGTCCCGGGGCTGTCTTGGGGCACTGCCGCCCGCTCCGTAGCCATTGGCTGCCCACCACGAGGTTGTTGCCCTGCCCGGTCACCCCGTGCCAGGCTTCTCGCGGCGTGCGCGCTGGTTCGTGGCTCACGCGCCTCGTGCTTCAGTGCGAGAAGAGGCTGGGGTTGATTCCCGACTCGTGTGAGTTTTTATTTTGATCGCCTCTTCTGCGCGAGTCTCCTCGGGGGCTTCTGCAGTTTTCTCCCACAGCTAAAACAAACGAACACGCGTGCAATGTAACAACAAACGAACACGCATGCAATGTAACAGGTCTTGGCCAAACACCTCGGGTTTTGGAACATTACCTGCAAGTTCGTCGTTGGGGATCTACACGCCGGCAACATCGCCACGTACTGCGTGAACCTGACCAGGACCCTCCCGGAAGAAAAAAAAACAGCCTCGGCACACCGTGAGGCTTCGCCAGGTTAAAGAAGCGGAATTAAATGATTAAAAAAAAAACCAGCATATCCTCGCACTTTAAATGCACCTTGCGTGCACTCGCACTAACTAACCTTGACGAACCACGTGTCTTCCTGTCGTACCACCGATGCAACTAATGCACTTCCCTGTCGGTGTAATGGGTTTTCTCTGTACAACGACGCGCTAACACGGCTTTTTGCAGTGCGAACCCGCGGCATCCACTCAGCGTCTCTGAAGGAGTTTGGCACTTAGCGTCTGGCCCCTGCGCAGTTATTAACGTTCACAGCCATCGCTCTGAAAGTGGCGACGACGGGGACTTGCGATTGATTTGTCAGACGCGAGGCGTCGCTCGACGTTCCCCTGCCTGCCGCGCAATGTAAACTGTGGATGTAAATTATCATGAATTGGTCGGTAACACCTTGACGTGTCGAGGACGGCAGAGCTTGGGCGATTTGTTGGCCCCTTTCCCGTTCGTCCGTCGTTCCTTGCGCCTCTGAGTCGTTCTGCCTTTGAGAGTGAGCAAATAGCGTGCGACGCGTTTGAAGTTCTAATAAGATGTGAGCACTAAGCCTTGAGTCAAAACGATGAGGTACACTGTGGATTTATGCAGAGTCTAAATGCCACAAATTAAAACGTTTTATACCCAGTGTCCCAAAAGTACAGTGGGAAATTTAGACATCCTCCCTGCAACCACTGGGACTGTCTTAGACAAAACAGTTTCGCATGGGCCGTAACGTAGCTTAACCGTGGCGCTCGCGGTTCGAATCAATTGGCCACCCTGGTTATTGCTGCGGGTGTATTTAACCTTTGAAAAATTACTACGCTCACGTCTTCTTCATAGCAGACGTAAAAAATCCTGCGACGTCATTGGCAAGAGTGGGCCATTGTGTTCCGGCGTCATGGTCCGATTGTTTCCAAATCTAGAATATTTAGTCGCAACTTACTCAGTTGGGATTGCGCAGAGCGGCGAACTTCATCGCTCTCAACCCGACTGCGAAATCTTGGCCGGACTCCCTTGAAAAATAAGCATGAGGCTCGGTGAGGCTTTCCGTGGTAAACAAGCACAACAACAAGAACAATATTTATACTTTATCATGATACATGAGCCCCTGTGCGCCAAATCAGGCACAGCTGAGTTGACCGCCCCGTACCTGGGACACGAAAGGTCTTTGCCATTTCGCGGCGAAGGAGTTGGAACATTGAGTTGCCGGCGTTGCGGCAAGGTCAGCCGCTGTGCCGTGCCGCGTTAGTCTGCGGTGTGCTGCAGCGCGTGGCTCCGTGCGTGCATGCTAAAGGGGGGCGAGGTGGCGCGTCGGACGTGATCGCTGGGAAATTGTTATCCTCGGTCGCGTAACTAGGCGGTTTGTGGTCTCAATAAGTTACATTTGTATCGGGTTTCTTTTTAAATCCTTTATATTAAGTTCACTTGCTTGCTTGCTTGCGCGCTTACGACCGTGCAAATCTTTCGGTCGTTTTTTAACCCACTTCCCGTGATCCAATCGAGCTGACATTTTTCACACAGACTCGTTGTGCGTGACAATTTATTTTCGTGAAATTATTTTTCCAAAATTTTACACTTTTTAGGCATGTTTTTATTTATTTAATTACCAATTGCTTAATGGTGGCAGGCAATCATCTGGCCCATAGGTGGCAGCCATCTCAAGCCAGAGGACGAGAGGACTCTAGCCGCCACGCATATAAAGGATTTATAGTGAAAAACTTTGTTTTTACGGGTTAATTTTTTTAACCGGTTGGATTTTCGCCCCGTGAATCACGTTCTGGGCACCTGCGGGCGTGCGGCAGAGGAGAGTGCAGCAACGTCGATTGTTGTACTGCTCTTCTACGCTCCCCACATCCGGGCTTCTCGCCTTCGCCAACACGCACGGAGCAGCGTGGTGAAGTCCTGTCAAAGGGTCCGCGCGCCGTGGGGAAGCCTCATCCTGCAGTTGATTGCCAAAGGTGCTGGACATGGACACAGCTACTTACAGCGAGGTCACGTTTGAGATTCCCAAGCGAGCACTGACTGAGCACTAATTCCGTTTTAGCCTGAACCCCACTTGCTCCAAATGATTCTAAAAGCCCTGAATTCATTCCTGCCTTATCGTGAGCAGTTGACAGTAAGACAATGAAATGTGAAATGATGGCAGACTAATTAAATCAGACTTCACCGTAATGTAAGAGGCAACCTGAAGAGGTAATTATGGTGTCGTAACCCAAGCTCTACTGCTTAAAGGTTGCTGGGGTCTCGTGCACTCATTTTTCTGTGTGTGTGTTGCTTCATGTAAAAATTTTTTATCTCCGAACTAAGAATGATACACGGTGCGCGTGTCATCGCTACCCTCCGCACGAACAGCGACTTCACTCCAGCCGGGTCTGTCTGAGTTGGTGACCCGGACAATAGCTCCACGCCCGGCACACCACATCCAGTCTGCCTGTGCCTGTGGCTGCCAGTCACGTGCCTCGTCCAAGTCTACCAGCCACCCAGGGAAATACTTTTACGCACTCGATGCACCACGTTCGGGATAGGCCTCGGTACGGCTGTGCCTGCTGCGAGTGACGGTGCCAACAGCCGGTCCTGAGCAGAGCTCCAGAAAATATTCCGCGAGAAATCGAGTGCCGGCGTGTGTGGAAGACCGCTGAGTTTTGTGACGCGAAGCACTCGTGTCTGGGCCCCCTAGTTGTGAAACTGCACAGAGGAGGGGGTGGTGGGGGTGGTGGGGGGGGACTCCGCGTGTCGCTCTCTCTCCTGCTCCAGGGCAGGCTCCACCCCGCGACCCCTTCGCTGCCCCAGAGCCCGGAGGTCCTCACGGAGCCCCCCCCCCACCACCCCCTCCCGGTCCCTCCGAGCGGAGGTGCAGCTGGGAGGCCCAACGAAAAAATTTGAATTGGATTTAAATGGAAATCAGGTTCTCCCCCAAAATCGGAATTGGATTCCGAAAATCGTATTTGTTCTTCTTTCGCCAAGCAGAGCTCTAAAAGGGCTCAAAAATCCCACCCGAAGGCATTTTTAACCGCAAAGGTCGCGCGAGATTGGCGGCGCGGCGTGTCCTCGTGTCAATACCGGAGCAACCGTAGCGGAGTGCGCGGAGAGATGGAAAGGGGGGTGCGGGCTCGCGGTGCCAGACAGCCGCGTAGGGTTCCCGGCGCCAGAGTGTGTGTCCGTCTCCTAGCGAGCGTGTGGGTCACCCACGCGAGTCTCGCCTCGTCCAGTCCGAACTCGCCGTCGCGTGGCTCCACAGCCGAGACGTTCACATTGAGATCGTTCGCTGATCAGCCACCATCCCTCCACCACGCCGGGCACGCGCGCGCGCGCGAACGAACGAACGAGACGGAAGCGTTCACCGGAAGCTCGATCATCGGCGGGCGCTTGAGACCGCGTGCCAAGTTGACAGAACCGAACAGGAGTGGAGTTTGCATTCGGCGCGGTCACCCCTCCCTCCCCCCCTCCCCCCCTCGGCCGCGGCCCCTGCCCTCATCAGCGCGTTGCCCTCGCCGTGCCCTCGCGGTGCCCGTGACGTCAGCCGCGTGAGCTGCTTGGGATACTTGGGCTGCGTATCGACGTGCCGTGTCCGTCTGACCGGCCCCGCGGCAGCTCCGGCAGCAGCAACTCCGACGGCAGCTGCCGCTCTCAAACTCTCAGACGGCTTTTGTTGTTGGGTCTTTGCCTTTCTGTGTGACCCCGGGAAAGCCGCCCTCCCCCTCGGCTCGATCTGCTGCCCTCGACTGTGAGACGCTGCGTCCGCATCTCTGCCTCGCTCCGCGCGCCTCCGTTGTTATTGTTATTCTGGCTATTTATTTATTTACTTGCTGCGTTATTTCTTTTGCCCCTGCCGAGGCTGTCAGTCCTCACCTTATCGATTCGTTGGCCCTCCCACGACGGCCGCCTGGCCGCGCTTGCCCGGCCCCCCGTGTCATCCGCTGGGGCATGTTGCATCTCGAGTGACAGCGGAATGCGTCTGTCTGAGTGTTGTTGTTGTTGTTGTTGTTGTTTTTCTACGACACCCCTTGTGTGTATGCGGTGCTGCACACGGGCGCTCTGATGTCTTGCGCGTTGATGATGTTGCCTTTTGGACCGCGTGCATTTTGGGTTCAACATTGCAAATGCGCGTGCGTGCGTGCGTGTGATCAGTGATGCAGCGGAAGTTAAACTGCAAAGTGGAGAGTGTGTGTGTCTAAGAGGTATCTAATGGAAATCCGTACATATACCACGGACTGTCATTTTAAAATCCACCGTTGTAAAAGAGCTGTGGGGTGTATGTGACCATACTTCACCACGCCGGTTCAACATGGGTTGGTGAAAGTGGAGAACGTAGCCGCGATGGCATAGACGCACCGATGATGATCCGATGGGATCGGCCACTTTCTGCGCAAATTTGGCCATCGGCTAAATGCATCTAAATTCACTTTCGCAACTGGCCTGGTGTGGAAGCCAGAGATTTGCCGGTGGCATTTTCTGCCAAATTCTGAAATAAATACTAATAAATTAAAAAACCCTTTCCAACAGACGTAGAGACGGCTGTTGTTTCACGAGATGTGGGCAAAAAAAAAGACCTGGCCGTAAGTCGCCTCGCCTCGACACAAAAACGGCCCCACCCGGTCGGCGCGCGCCGCGCTAATCCCGTCCCGACGATGGGTCGCGTCTCCTCCTCCTCCTCCTCCACCACCACGTGCTCATTCCCGCGCGCATTCCGCACCGTCTGTCGCTTTTTAAAATGGGGGCAGAATTGTGCGCGTGAATATTTGCTGCTGCCTCCCCCCCCCCACCGCGTCTATCTGTTTGGTAATAAGCGGTTACAGCGCGATGATAAATTACTTCCCCGCTTTATTTTCACCGATGCGCTTCCCCGCGTGTGCCCGGGGGCGTCCTTGCACAGAGCCACTGACTTGGAAGTGACATCGCCGGGCTCCTTTCCCCGATTTCCTTCGAGTCCTCACTGAGACAACCACGCGCCCAAAACATTTATCCGCGGATACACGTCCATGCCTTGTACAGAATGGCTCGCTGTCATCACCATCACCCATGATGGATCAGCGCCCTTGGGAACGGCTTGCGATAGAACTTGCCATTGTAGTTATTATTATTATTTGAGCTTGGTGAGCACTTGGACGGAACATTGCCTGGGACGCCAGGTGCTGTGGGTTTGGGCTGCAAGGTTGGCCGGGAGGTGTATGCATTTTGAACTTCTTTCGCGCCGTACGTAGCCAACCGTGCTGATCGGAGGTGCGAGAAAGCGGCACAGCAAAGGCATTCCCAGGCGGTCTCCAATCCCGACACCAGGCCGGCTCAAACCCCCGCTCCGCTTCCCAAATCTTGACGCAATCGCAATTCTCTCAGAGAGTCGCGCTCGTGCCCTCGCGATCATTAAAACCGCCCCCCGCCCTCCTCCCCCCGCCCCCGACGCGGAAGGAACTCTGCAAAAAAACGCGACGGTGGACGCCGGCAGGAGGTCGCGCAGGTGCGGCGCGCCGTGCCCGGAACCCGTTTCCAACATCCGCAGGGCGAGCGACCTCCGCGCGCGTCGCGAGCCTTGCGCGAAGCTCGCGCGTAGCGACGCCCGCGCGCGCACGAATCGCGAGGCGTCTCCGCTGGGCGCGCGGCGCTTCCGCGCGGGCCGAGGCACGCGCGGCGGGGGGGGGGGCCCTCGCGCCCCCCCCCGCTCACTCCGGGGGGGGGGGGGGGGGGGGGGGGGGGGTGCCAGGGGTGCCGAGCGTGGGCCGAGCGCGGGCCCGCGCGCGAGGGCAGCCGTCGCGAGAGAAAAGCTCGCGGGCGAACGCGGGGGCCGCTGTTGCCAAGGGGCGATGGGTTTTTTTTCCATCGCTTCCCGCATCGGTGGGAATTGACCCGACGCGAAGTGCGGAGATGAAAACGCGCGACTGCGGCAAAACCTGGCGCTGCTGCTGCTGCTGCTGACGAGAATCGAGCGCTGTGAGCTCATCCCGAACGCGCTCCCACATCCTGCTTTCCTAACGGCTCCACGGCCCTTCCCGCTGTTCCCTTTCGTTCGCCGCGATGGACTATGGACGGCATGCGATCCCCACTCTCTCTCTCTCGCTTTGCCTTGTCCAAACATGCACCGTCACGCACGGTCTGGTATCCGCTCACTTTGCGACTCGCAGATGGCAGTGAGGCGGTGTTCGCAACGTTATTTGGCTTCTCAATTTGACGTTTGTGCCCGACAATTGTCGGTGTATTGTTTACTCTTGTAATAATGGTGGTTCTCCAGCAATGAGCAGAATAATGAACAGCCAAACAAACGCATTTCAATAAAAGCATTGGCACCATCGTGATGACGATGATGATGATGACGATACGGTCTTCACACTTCGCGCCGGAAATGGAAAAACAAGAGACGTCCACACTCGGGTCCGCGTCGTGCTCCCGTTCCAGCGGTAATCCCACAGTGGCACGGCCCCCTCCCTCCCCCGCACCCCCCCCCCCCCCCCACTCCACACAAATGTAGGTCACACACTCAGGTCACCTCACTCTCTCACACACACACACGCGCGCGCGCGCACACACAGCACCAGATGCCCGTTTACCCTTGCACGCTGTGGATGCATTTGGCTGCCACGCGGGCACCTGTTACATTGGCACTGTGCACAGTGGGATGGCGTTTGGTCAGCTCTACTCCCAGCCACCTTTATCTCCCCAATGCTGATGTTTACGCGCTGCGACAGGTTCTCATTCGAGGCTGAGTTGACCCAGAGGAGGCTCACGACCAGCGCAGATAATTGTCACTGGTGTTTGCCGTGAGCGGAAATCGAACTCGGGTCGCCGGGTTCACAGCGCAGCTGCTACATCGGCACTCCCACAGACACCACGCACATACCGTAGGCACCGCGCACACACGCGGGTTTTGCAAACGTCTGTTTTGTCAACAGGCACAATCACAACACACGTCTATAATTTACCGAAGTATTTTATACATGTTCACGTTCAGACAAAAGCAGAGTGGGGGGAAGGGGGGGAGAGGAGTGGGGTCCTGACATATCAGGCAATCTAATTAAGGGCTCTACAACAACAACAACAATACAACACATTCCACGTATCTTCCCAGGTTAACATCAACACAACACCAATTGTTTGTGTTTCAAGGTGGCTCTGCAAACCCGTGACGCTTCTTACTTTCGCAACGAAGTCGGTTGCTTCAAGTGAAATAAAATATGAAAAAAATATAAAAACGTAAATGTGTACGGTTTGGAGGGGAGACCTTTTAGCGTTTCACTCGCTGGGCAGAATATTCCACATGGCTCAGCGCCATCCACACTGCCCTAGGGCCACGGACAGACGCAGACACTCGGATGCCCCCACCCACCCTCCAGGAAGTAGCGCTGCTAATTTTAGTCAGAGTTGTTGGGGGGGTGGACTATTTTTTTCTCTCTCCCCGCAGGTTTGACTCAATCGCGTGAGGCCAGGCGGATGGATATCCACCGAGGGCTCTCACGGCGGGCAGAGTGCACCACCTGATGTTGGAAACTGTCCCTGGAAGTTGGTGTCACAGAACTACAGGCGAATTTGCTCTCCGCTATTTTGGCTGTCCGCGAATCGCACCTGGGACGCTGCACACGACTGCATCGAGAAAGACAGAAATGAAGTTACGAGATAAAGTGATGAGAGAAAGTGTGACGAGAGATACAGTGATGAGAGATAAAGTGATGAGCGATACAGTGGTGAGAGATAAAAGTGATGAGAGATAAAGTTATTAAATAAAGTGATGAGAGGCAAAGTTAAGAGACAAAAGATCGACTTTTGTCGGTCAATATCATTATCAGCCAAATGCGCTATTTACGAGCATCACAGGAACATATCCTCCAAATTAAAGAGTCATGTACTTCCGAGGTCACTTGAATCGAGATGTTTATCCACACGAGGGGGCACGCCTCTTATATGCCCTGCAAAGAGTGTTCATCGCGTGTAACATTGACTCGTGTCAGTTCTCAAAGCTGAAATGTAGCCGAATTAAGTGAAAAGTTTGTCATTTTACGAGGTGAGTTGCTTTGCGCGGTCGAGACGATGCTCTCTACTCACACACAAACTCGAGGCCCCAGTTTACAACTGGGAAGTCGCGCTCATTAAATGCCGTCTCGACCGTGGTAACGATCGGGCGCACGGAATCTAAAGAGAGAGACAGTGGGGAGTGAGCAGTGTCTGGACAACGTAAAATGAATTGTTTGGATCGCAATGCGAGAATAACTGCGACCTTGTTGACGAGGAGCAAGGGACAGCGACAGACGGAGACACGACCTTGATGATGGTGGTGGTGATGATGGAAACGGCGATGATGATCTCGAAGATGGATTTACAAGAGAAAGGATTCGAAAGCATTTTGCACTCTCGGTCGCAGCGAGTGGCGAGCGCACGGACAGTCGCCGAGAACGCTGGTTCAACGGATTTAACACATTGGCAATGTTGATTAAAAAAAATTAACAGCTTAAAAATAAAATATTACTATAATAAGAGAAGCAGATTGGTTACCCGTGGACTCCTCGTGTCAGTGGTATTCCTTTAATCAGCTGTACTTATAAATGAAATGCTGTTTTTAAACCTAAGGGATTGCATTGGATATGGTGCAGAATCACAAATAAAATACAAGCTGGCCGGCCGGTCTATTAAGGGAGCCTCTGTCTTGTTGGTGGTGGATGTGAGCTTGCAAAGAAACGTGCGCACAGCACGCGGTCCACCCTCAACCGCATCCACTGCACAAACCGCGGCAGATGCGGACATCCGATGCACAAATGGAAAATTAAATAATCTCTCGAGTAGTAGCAGCGTGCGACTGTGGTCATCCAGAGCGGACCGTAGAGCAACGTGTAACGACGCAGTGCACCGATCCACAAATGCAAAGAAGTCGACATGGGGGCGATGCACGACTACTGCGCTGCTGCTGACGCTTGGCCACCCGGACGTGACATCTGCATCTACACCAGCAGCCGCACGACACGTCCCCACGTGCAACGCAAACGTCGTTTGTGCTTCACATCACTTCTTTTTTTCTTCCTCCAAGCGTTTCTTCTTCTAACTTGCCCCGAGACTTTACAGAGTTGGCCGTTGGTGTTGGTGAGCCGTCAGGTGGGTTGGTAACGATTGCTTTTCGGGGTTTCTGTGGCTATGGTGAAAACGTGTCTGTGAGTGGATGGACACGCAGACAAATATCGTATTTTACCAAGCGGAGCAATAAGTAGTCGGGTGGCTTCCATAAAGCGGCTCACCTGTTCGACGTTAACACTGCCTCATAAAAGAAAGGTATCATACAGTCTAACATTTCAGTCACTGGTCCCTTCTTCAAAGCATTTCTGTCTGCGTAAAAATAGATTGTGAACTTCAAGTCGCCGTTGTTACGCTTACTGCAATTACGCGCAAAGGCTGAACACTAAAAACACATGTTGGACCAAATCAAGGCGCCCTGCGGTGCAGAGGAGTAATAAATGCGCTCCAATAAGCGAAGTCGCCTTACGAGCGTACACGTGACTCCGCCACGCAGCGTGCGACCACGCTCGTCGAGCGGACGCTAAAGGCCGCGATGTCGCGACGAGACGAAGCTTCTGGGATCAGCGACACCCTCTCGATCGCACGGCCACTCCTCATCCTGCTGCCCCCCCCTCCCCCCACTCCACTTGCCGTGATGCGTCACTCTCATCGTCTCGAGTTCGGTGATTGTGGAGTTAATGAGAATCTGAATATTTATTTGCACTTGAGGAGGAATCCGATGAGCTATGCAGATCTGTTTTTTACAGATGTATAGTGGGGCCACGGGGTCAGATCGTTGCAACAACACACAATGCAAAGTAGAGGGAAGGTAAGCAAATCTTATAAAAAATATAAATTGTATTACATTTTTTTTTATATTACCAGGTTAAGCCCACTGAGGAAACGACGCACAAGCGGTAATGTAACGATGATGATGATGTGACGTTGAACTACAGTGGAACATTTGCGAGCATTTTAGGTCAATAGATATAAGCAGTAATTAACGTATTTTTGTTGAACTGAAAATTGTAGGTCAATGCATCGATTTGTTGGGTCTCATCAGCGGTCCTATAATACCACCCATTCGTTGTTGTTTTTATTCTGCTATAAATATATATTGAACTACTATTTCATAAATCTCTCGTTTCGGTGACCAGGTAGCTTAGAGGTCAAAACACTAAACCGGCACTGCTGAGAAACCTGGATCCAAGCCCAGGTTGCAGCCGCGTCCCTCATTGAACAGAGCTGTGTGGTCTACATTTGGGTCTTTTTTGTTCACTTAATTTCGCATTTTCCAGCACTGGGAGGGGGGGGGGGGTTCACAAAACGTAATTGGCACGCAACGAGCACCAGTTGCAGGGCGACTGCTGCCCGTTGTGCCTCGATTGTGCGTGAAGAGGGCCCGTGACGTGACCTCAGAAGTTGTCCCTTGACATCATCTTCCGGGGACTCTGCCTGACACGGGAAGGTGCACGGCTCGTGTTGTTGGTGTTGTTGTTGCAGAGTTTCAATTGGAAGAGTCTGCATCGCACTGCACAGCTACCATCGAGAAAAAGGAATGGGATTGAAGGGGGAAGGGGCAAACTCGGATGGGTGGATGTGGATTATAGAGAGGAAGATGTGGCGTGCCGTGTTTTCTTGCAACCCCATGCGCGAAATTCCAAATATTGATTTGGTGGGAAAACACAGTGCAATTGTTGTTCTTGTTAAGTTCCGCAATTTCTAATTGCCGTAGAATAACGAATTGCATTCAGCCTTTCGTGAAATGAAATCGTCCACAATTTGCACCTTCTACGAGCTCAAATTGACTTTTCTCTAACTTAATATGAAATCGCAAGTACGTTCCGGTGCATCGCTTGTAGACCCCTAATTAGATGCTCTGTGTGTGTGTGCACGAGTGAGTATATTTATTTTATTCATGCATGTGCACGTGGAGACAATCTGATGAGACTGGAGTATGGAACGCGACCGGGCAGGTAAAAAAGAAGACGGAGAAGCGCCGAGCGGCCAGCGACAAACGGCACTGTTGAACGCGTGATGGACAAGGGTTTGCTTTTACGCGACTTGGGTTGAGCAAGGTTGCGTGAACTTGGAGAAAAGTATAGCAAAGTGTTTCAAGGGTACGAATCAGCGCAGTTTGTAGAGAGAAGAGAGAGAGAGAGAGTTGGAGGTACAGAGGACGAAGAAGAAAGGACGGGTCTTGATGCTGGAACGGAACGGAGGAAGGTCTCGGCCGTGCGGAGAGCCGCGGGAGAGGAGCTCCTCCAGTCGCGGGCGGCAGCGGCAGGGAGACGGCGGCAACCCCCGTGGAGCGAGCAACCGACGCGAGCCCCGGGAGTTCACTTCTGTGAAGCTGCCGCCTGCCCCCACCAAGACCCTCTCTCGTGGAGAGCTCCGCTAATCCATACGACGGCGACGACGCGAAAGCGCCCGCACGTGTTCCCCGTGGTTGCCTTCTCGGCCCAGCGCCCTGCACGGTCACCGGGCCGCGCTGTGTCCCTCGCTGTGCGCGTCGGCGGTGACGCACAATGACGCGAGTTCCCAGCGCAGAATGAACTTTCACAACGCGCTGAATTAGTGGCGAGGTGCGCGCGGTACGGGGAGGAGGGGGGGGGGAAATCCCCGTGGCCCCCGATCGCGTGCGTGGTGCGGAGAGGCGCGTGGCCGCGGTGACTGCGCTTTGGCCCTCACTCCGTGTGGCCTCTCACGCGACACTTGGTGAAGAATTTCGCCGACATTGGAGCTTGCGTCTCTCTCTCTCTCCCCGTGGTGGTCGCGTGGAATTTGTATCCGGGTCCTCCGGTTTTTCCCTCCACATTTAGAATCAACATCACGCGTTTCGAGTATTTGGCTGCAATAATTGTCCACACGATGATAAGCCACTTCGTTGAACTATCATTTGTGGCCAGGTCGCTTCTGGAAAAGAGTTATATAGCTCAGCGGGTCTCACCTAGTAAACTGACACAGAGTTTAGTTTCAATATAGCTCGAAGACCGCTATTCCCGCTCTGGACGAGCTAGTCGAACGACCTCGTCTCGGTTCGTTGTGGATATAAATTGAGCAGCAACTACAATTCGATGTCTAAGTTGTAAATCCAGCTGCTGGCTTCAGCGCGACAGCGAGTGTGAGCCGCCCCTACCCTCGAAGAATGCTCGAAGTGGACATGAGTTCGCCTAGAGACCCATGGACTCACAAAAGCCCATGAATTCACACAGAGACCCATATACTCTCACAAAAGCACATGGACTCACACAAAGGCCCATAGGCACAGAGACCCATAGGCACAGAGACCCATATACTCACACAGAGGCCCATAGAGTCGCATAGAGACTCATAGACTCACAGTGGACATGAGCTCACGATGTGATTCACTGTTGTGCTTTGCCTCAGTCACATTCGAGCGATTGGTTCGTTGTCCAGCTGCCGTGGCGGGCGTGGGTGCGATGTGCGGGCCCACGGCTCGCAGGAAGGGGGGGGGGCAGTTGAGCCCCCTGATGGCTGGGGATGGTGGTGGGGGGACCCGCAATGGAGGGGCTCACTCGGGATGACGCTTTACTTTCTCCCAGTTGGTACTGCGCCAGTCTTCGACTTTCTCTGACAGCATCAGTTAGCTACGGCCCTTCTTTCATACGAAAGAAGAAGAATGAGTGAATTTCGGGATAAATGATGTCGGCGCGCGATGAACACATGGAAACGATTCCGCAGAAGAGGCCCAATGAAACAAGGCGAGTCGCGCGTGACTCGATTTGTTTCGAAGACGCGGCCAGACAAGTTCATTACATCTAGCGCGGTTGGCTATGTACGGCGCGAGATAAGTTCAACAGACAGGCAGACAGACATTGCGTGTGCACCCTTTGACCTTGCGCGCTTCCACCGCGGGGCCCGCGGATGTGTCCGGGTGGAGACTCCCGCGTGGCCCTGCCGCGTACGGGGGGGGGGCGGTCGGTGCGCGAATCGTCGCCCTGTGCGTGGTGGGGGCACGCCGGGCAGCGGTGGTGCTGCTGCCCGCGCTCACGCCGACCAACGCAGGGTGGCTTTGCATGCCGTGGGGAGGGGGGGGGTAATTACACGCCGGCGCAGGAATGGATCGTCGGCACTTTCGCTGCCTTCTGCTGCCCCCTGCTGCTCCGCGCTGCCCAACAAAAAGAGGCCACAAACCCCTGGCGGTCCGGGCGCGACGTTTGCTCCCCGCGGATTGCCACGCGGCGTCTTGCTCAGCGGTGGCGGTGTCGTCGTCGTCGAGATGCCACTCTGTGACGTCACACGTCCCATTCATCACTCTCGCCAGCGTCACGCACGCGCCTCCGTAGCCTCGCCACGCAGGGATAGGGGAGAGACGCGGAGAACGTGCGCCCGTGTGGTTCGTGATGAAATGACGTTCGTGAGAAAAGCACGAAATGCAGCCTCCTCAAAGCAGCTCGGGCAACGGACGTGGTTGTATTGGGGGTGGGGGGGGCGCTGGCACCAGGAGTTATCGCGCCGTGAATCAAACCTGGCGACCTCAGCATGAGTTTGATTCTCGACCATGGCTGACGCCGCACCGCTGAGAGTAACTCGGCCCTACGCCTCCCCCCACTCTACCAGCTCACACTGTGGGCAGAGTTCTGCTCGAACGATCCCCACGACCAGGAGGCGGTGCGGAGGCACTCACTACTGCACACCTGTGAGAAAAGAGCTTCACAGCTCATCGGGTTTCTCCAGTGTCGATATAAATATTCTGATTCTGATCACGCAGCGGAATGATACATTGCCAAAGCGGCGTACGTTGTTATTCATTACTTTGATAGATCGATGCAGCGCTTGGCTCGGAACGAGAAGGTTGGAAGTTGAATCCGAAGGAGCTGGATCCGTCTCGGTACCTCCGTCAAACTAGTTCTGTGCAGAGGGGGCCGAGAGGCTCGCGGGAGGTACTCGTGTCCGGGGATACTAAAACTAAAACCAGCACGCTTTGAGGGCATGGCTCCAGGCCCTGGGTGAGAGAGGCCGACCCAGGCCCTGGGGAAGGGGAGGGGGGTCAGGGGGTTGCCGTGTGTGCCGGAGTTCGATGGCACCAAGGCTTGCTGCTGCTGCTGCTGATTGCCCAGAATGTGTTTGTGTAAAAGCTGTGGTCAGGTGCGGAGAAGCAGGAGCTCGTGTCGAGGTGGCTTCATATGATTCTGCTCAGAGTAGACACTGCCTAAGTTCACGTGATGCGTGGTGGTGGTGTCGTGGTGGTGGTGGTGTCGTGGTGGTGGTGGTGTCGTGGTGGTGGTGTGCGCACAAGAGCAGCCCTGCTGCTCGGAGGAGTCTCCACTCGAGCGGGCTCAAGAGGGTCCTTCGACAGAACGTGTTGGCCAACTCTCCCACGCTGGCCAGACGTCTTGGAAGGCCGGGGAGTCCACACACTTTACCCCAACAAACGTAAACTACCTCTCCGCTGGCATGCGTGCATACGGACACAACAAAGTGAACATGCCTGTACAATAGACGTATAAAACGCATCGATTGATCGATTAAAATGACATATTTTGTTCTCGACGCATATATTACACTGTGCTTCTGAGAATCCATTATTTACAATGTATGCAATTGACGTGCTGGTGTTAGGTTCGGTGCAATGAGCGTGCACAACTGTACAGACAAAACAAATGGGCACAAACACAAACGAGACAACAGAATATATTAACGACCCAGAATCGTGACAGTTCATCGAATCGCTGCGGGATTGAATGCTTGTGGAATGTTTATCGCGGACGGTGAATCTCGTGATCATGTCACGTGCTGCCCCGCCCCTGCTGGGCATCAGGTGAACAAGAGCCTTACAGCTCATCGGATTCCTCCAGTCTAAATTTTTAAAAAATCTGATTTAAAAAAACGTGCACCGAGTGAAGAAATGCGTCGCTATAAATCGCCGAAGCAGATCGATGCTTGTGAGTTGGATCTGTCTCGACTGCGAGCAAGCCGCGGCACAACTGCTCGCAACTGGTTGCAGAGACGTCCACATGTAAGCGATGCAGTTGCATGCAACCTCGTTGAGAGGCCTCCTCCACTTGGTCTATAAACTCTGCACTGGTCTCTGCCTCGAGCTGGTTGGATGTACATTTCAGTGGTGGTCGGTTGAGAATTATTTGTGGGGCGCGCAAGTCTGTGGGGGTGGCGGATGGCGAGATGAATGTGCAGGATCAAAGTAACGCGCGCAGTCTGTGACACGGCAGGCGGAGTTGTGGTGCAAGTTGAAAGCACACACTATTGTGAACACAAATACCCGAGTTCGATTCCGGGCCACGGCGAGACACCAGCTGTGAGCAAAGTGTGAGACCGATCAGGCGCTCATTCAGCGGTGGATTGATTGATCGAGGATTAGTGCCGGTCAATCATGCAAAATGAGACAGACGATTCGTGGTCTCTTGAGTTCACACCTGGTTAAGCAAATAAGTTCGACTGAACTAAAAAGGGCCATCAATCATTACGATGATTACCATTATCGTGATTAGCATCGTGATCGTGATGCCGGGTGGCGCTTCTCGCGTTTGACGCGGCTTTGCGCTCTCCGCACGGCAGTGGCGCGCGAACTGCAAAGTGATGATATTACGGAAGCCTTCAGTCTCGTTAAATATGAATCCTGGAAATCCCTCAAACGTGTGACGTTTTTCTTTCACAAAACAGAAACCAATCTCGTGCTACTTAGCGAGCACATTACTCTTATCGGCCCTGCGATCCGTCACACGTCCATGAAGAGTGCGGCCCCAACGTGGAGAGGTTTCGTTTTTTTTTGGAGGCGGCGCGCGCCTGGCCCGGCCGCGGTGCCGCGTTTCGCCAGAGTAGATTCCACATCAGGAGAGGTCAAATGTAATATTGTCTTCTTCTTCTTTTTTTTAGGGAAATAAAATAGACTGCCCGGGATAAACCCTCAACATCTCATCACGCCGCTCCCCTTCTAATTTCCATTGGATGAATGGCGCTCGGTGGGAATATCGCGCGCTTACAGCTGCAAATGGACAGTGTGGAAATGAGAAAAGCCTGGAATGGCAGCTCATCTCCCTGGGGGGTGTGGAGGTTTAAAAAGGCGATGGGTTGGCGGGGGCCCCGTGACAGCGGTGAGATACAGCCCGGGCTGTCACCGCCCCGTCCTAGCAGCCCCCCCCCCTTCCCCCCCCCCTCTGCCATCACCTCGCCGGCGTGCCCCGATCCGGCAAAGACGCAGAGCCTGGGCACGGCGCTGCGACCCTTCCCGTAATACACACAAACTCGCCTGGCCCCATCACCCTAATATCCTCCTTCAATAATTCATGGGAGCGGAGCTGTCTGGCGGCCGCTGATCCGATGCCCATCACCGCTCGGGGTGCGCGGCCACGAGCCCGCGAGTAATTGAGGCGCGGAGCAGTCGCCCATCGCCGCTCCTCGCTGCACGAACATCTGTCCGACAACTGGCACCAGCGCCCTCTCTCTCTCTCTCGCCTCACCCCCCACCCCAGCCCCATCTCATCCCCCCCCACCAACCCTGACTCCAACTCTACCACCACCACCATCAGCAGCAGCAGCAGCCGTCCAGAGCTGGGAGCAATCCCAGCACGCATCGACCAACAAACACGGCGCCCGGGATCAGCTCAGACACCACACCCACCCACCCTCACTCACAGCCGCCTCCTTCGCGGTCAGAATCAATCGCTGAGTTTTCATTTCAATTTTTGTGGTGGGGGGTGGAGGGGGGGGCGAGAAAAAAAGCAACAATCGAGCCTCGCTACCGATGTCAGGAGAGAAATAATAATATAAAATATAAAATAATAAAAAAAAGAAGCGATGCTTCTTTGAACCTCGCCACCGCCACCACCGCCTGGCGGGGCCGGTCCTCCTCGCCAATCTCACGCGGGCAGCCCTGGCCGAGGCAGGCGGCCGCGGGCGAGTCGCCTTCAATCAGCGTCCCCGAAGAGCTTCGGCGGCGCGGGAGAGTCGAGGGGCCTCCCACACGGCAGCAGCAGCGGCAGCGGCAGTGGCCGTGTCAGTGGCCCTTGTGCGCCGACAGGCGGAAGGCCGCTCCGCTGCAGGCCCCTGGGCCCCCGTGGCCTTCCTCCGCCTCGCCGTAGCGGAGCCGCGAGACTTCTCCTGTATCGTGGGATACCCTTTTTGTTGTTGTCACAGTATCACAGTATGAAAAAATTAACCCTTAAAAACAAAGTTTTTCACTATAAATCCTTTATATGCGTGGCGGCTAGAGTCCTCTCGTCCTCTGGCTTGAGATGGCTGCCACCTATGGGTCAGATGATTGCCTGCCACCATTAAGCAATTGGTAATTAAATATAAAAAAAAAATTGCCTAAAAAGTGTCAAATTTTGGAAAAAAAATTTCACGAAAATAAATTGTCACGCACAACGAGTCTGTGTGCAAAATGTCAGCTCGATTGGATCACGGGAAGTGGGTTAAAAAACGACCGAAAGATTTGCACGGTCGTAAGCGCACACGCAAGCAAGCAAGTGAACTTAATATAAAGGATTTAAAAATAAGAATAGTTTGTACTCGTTCTGGCAATGAAACGCAACGTGTTAAGATGTTCAAACACCTTGAAAAAGATACATTCAGCAAGAAATCGAGTTCTGCATTAACCACACACAGTACTTGTGAACATGCAAACAAAACATGCTCTGATAATGTGCGTTGTCGTTGAAGCTGATTTCCCTACACCAGAGACAGCCTTGCTGATGGCCTCGTCTCACCAGTGTCAGACCGAGGAACAACGCCAAAAGGCAAACGGAGAATCCTCTCCCTCAGCCACGTCGAGCGGAGCGCAGCTGCAGAGACGCACGCTGACACCGGTTTGCGCTCAGATGTATTTGCAGTGTTGAAGGCCCTTTGCCCGAAACGTCGCCTATCGTTGTAGATTTGTTTGCGCCTGTTGAGGCCGCATTATTATTATTGATGGATGTGTCGAGTTGTCTGCTTGTTAGTTTGTGCTGCGTTCATCACTGCCAATTCGGCAGCAGCAGCAGCATCGACAAATAATGATTTGCTCCGGTTTGGATGACCGGGTGAGCGGCACCTGGGCCTGCGCTGAGGGAGAGCTGGCCTCGGGCGCTGCACCACCAAATACCCGCTCTGGTCCCACCCAGGTTCACTCTCCTTCGCGATACAATTGAAGTTACTGTACGTTGAACTTCTTTCACACCGTACGTAGCCCGATCTTCTAAAGGGAGGTGCGTGGGAAGGACAACACGCTAAGCGCAAAAAGCAGCTCTAATGAATACCGTATTCGTTTCCAATGTAAAGTGAGTTTTCAAAGAGTTCCACCAAAACTCCGCCATGCTGTATGTAGTTGAACTTCTTTCGCACCGTATGTAGCCAACCGTGACAATAATGGAAGACTATCCAACATTGGAATCTAGCCCATAACGTACACATTCTGTGGCAGTATTAGTACTAGTATAAAAACCTGTTTGCCTGCCACTTCAAGTAATAAGGAGTACCACTACCTGCGATGGCATATAGTCCATAAACACCGTGGTCATTCATTAAAACAAAACATGAAACCAAAACTGAACAGTGCGCAAATAAACACAGAGAGAGAGGGAGTTGCACGCTTGGAATAACACCTCGAGAAGAGGAGCACGTGACTTAGAGACCACACGCAGTCGAACAACTTTTAATTCGAACTATTAAGGCGAAGGTTGCGTCACGCCTTGAAGGGACGACGTTCTAGAATAATAACGGAGCGGCAGCCGAGAGATTGGATCGCTTCCGGGAGGCAACTACATCGAGGAGATGGAACGATGAAATCAGTCTGTGTTCAGCTCCTGGGTGGCGTGTTACATTACGGAATCGTGGGAGATGGAGCAGCATGTGGAATCCAATATCCAACAGTGGATTGACCGTGGATGATGACGATATCATGGTACATTAACGTGGCTGGAGAATAACGTGATTTTTTTCAGCCATTTAAAAACAACGTTTCGAACTTTTTTAATGAGTTAATTAAAATATATTTATATAAAATATGAGCCATGAATATATAGTAACATATTTTTACGGCTTTCAGAAACTGCTCCCATTCCTGCTTGGCTCGATCCCCAGTGTTCAATTATGTCCAGAAATGTTCTCATTTGCCAGTTAAGTGCCTAATAATGTAATTAAATACACATTATTTTGGCGTGCATTTAAACTCAAGGTTTTAGCCCCCTGGGGAAAAATCATACGCGGGGGGGGGGGGTCTTACATCAGCGCGCGTGGCATGGGGAGGGGGGGGCTCATAGAACCTTCGTGCGTGTAAACATTCTGAAGTGTAAATACACCGACAGAGGAGTCGGTTGACGAACGCACGTGACCGGGCCGGTCGCAAGTATTTACGCGTGACGCTCGCATGCATCATCACGTGCCATGCTCTCGCCGTGTAATGGTCGGCAGCGCGCTGGACTTGCAAATCCAGAACTCGCCGGTTCGATTGGTGGTGCGAGCTTCTTAAATCATCCCGCCTCTGTCTGTCCGCCCTAATGCGTGTATGTATGCTGAACTTCTTTCGCAACGTACATAGCCAAACGCGCTAATCGTAAGGTAGGCCCCGGTTGCGGTGGTGGAGTAAAATATGGATACACCCCCACCTCTTACAACACATCGGAACAACGTGAAACAGTCGGCCAACTGCTCTCTCTCTCGCTCTCTCGAGGGGCTCTCGAGAGCGCCCGCTAGTGGAAAGCCTTCGAGAGTAATTGTCTCACGACAAGCAACGCGTTCACAACGTGCGGTCCTCCACGCGTGTGGCCCGGTGCATCTGGCATCACACGTTTCCAGCTCTCTGAGCCGTGTCCTGATTTGGAATAACTCCCGTCCGGTTGTCAGATAAGCTGCAGAGCGGTGAGAGATCCCAGCGAGATCAGCCTGGTCACGGGGCGCGTGCCACTCCAGTCCGGCGAAAGTGACAGTCGTCTTTCTGTAGCCCAGACAGGCATGCTGGTCACTACAGCCGGGTGAGGTATCTGTCCAATATACCCCGTCTGAGACAGCCCGGGTACATGGCATTCAACCCTAGCCCACTGAGACGCGTGTCCAATCTAGCCCGGAGAGAGAGAGAGAGACGGCAAGATGAGATAACCCTTCATCACAGCCCAGTCAGATAGGCATAGCCGTCCAATCTATCCCTCTGAGATAGCCCGGTCGGATGGGTCTGTGAAGCAGCTCTAGCCGTCTCGGTGGGGGTTGCTTTTTTTGGTGCTCAAGCGGACACCAGCTGCTGTTATTACCACTCATAATGTCTCCTTTTTTTTGTTAAGGCTCCCATCGCCGGCGCCGGGCTAGAACCCTGCAGTCCTCCCCGGGCGTCTCTGGATGGACAGCCGCGCTTCGCCTTAACTGCCCCGCTGATGTTTGGAAGGAAGCGCCTTGTACATTGATGACATTTCACGGGACATTCAGGGGGTTAATGAGCCAGCGTGCCATAAAGCAGACGTGTACGGCGGATTGTAATTTAATAACAAAACTTAAACGCTCGGAGAATAACCCGGGGAGACAGGTTCGATGTCGTTAATAAAAAAAATGGTGGGCTCGTTCGTGAACCGCACAGACTTAAATCTCCGTGTGTAACCCCCCCTGCCCCCTCCCCTCCGCCGTCCCTGCCTCGTGTCGCACCCACCGCGTCGCCGACTCGGTGATGTCATTCTTACAGCCGCCGCAGCAGTGGCAGTAGCAACAGTAGCAGCAGCAGCAGCCGACGAAATTGTGATCAGAAGGGAAAAAAAAATCCCGGAGCTGTATCCATGGGAAAGCATCTCTAGCCAGCACCACCACTCCCCGCAATCCCCCCCCTCCCCGGTTTTCGTGTTACAGCGGTGCCTCCCCAGACGCCACCACATTGATCACACATCTTGGGGCCTTGTTGCGTACGGAATTTAATACGGGCACCGTTGGTGCTGATGCAATGCCATCCCCTCTAAAATCACCAAATCCCACCGCATGCCCTATCTTATAATACTGATGATGTCATGACGCCTCGCCATATTAAACACCCCCCCCCTACTTCCCGTGTCCCATACCCCTTACATTTGCGTACGTGCGGCCAGATTGTCAATTTGACAAATGTTCACGTCTGTCAGATATCTCTTCACTTGAACGTGCCACCGTCTCCATGACCAACAACGGGCTAAATCGCCGGCACGGTGCCGTGCATTCTCAACGTTGTTGGCAACATCGTGGGACTCTGGGCCACGAACTGTGATCCCAACGCCCGGCAGTTGTTTGTCTCTCACTGCTCAGCACGTCTCGCACACACAGAGGACTCTGTGAGGCCACGTGAGGGCCCACACCACGGCAGAAGAACGGGGGGACAAACCCAGCCATGACCGTATCACCCAGGGTGAGCCCAATCTCAGTTTGGAAGCTGATCAGGCTGTGTGGAGAGTCTGGTCTGTCGTGTTTGTCAGAGACACTGTCCAGGAATTCCTGACTATGTCGGCGTGAGATGCGAAATGGCTAGGAGATGGTAATACAGAAATGGATTCTTGAAACCATCTATGCAGAGCTGAAAATGTTATTCCAACGTACGCATGGGTTTTCTCTGCGTACGTTTTCTTCTCCCACTAACTCATTTATTGATTGTGCCAGACATCCCAGTGCAGCAGGAACCCTCCCGGAAATGAATCCTGAGACTCCGACTTTCCCAGGTACATTCTCTATTATCATTACAGTGAACACGGGCCGTGGCTTCTGTAGTGTGGGTGGCCGGCTGGCGTCGTGAGAATCATAGTCGTGGACGGCTGCACGCGGAGACGAAACAAGCTCACCCCATGCAGGGGGACAACACTTACAGTGGGGTTTTTAAATCGTTTTACAGGGAGGTGGGTGGGTGGGGGGGAGGAGGGTTGTTGTTTTTTCAAGGAACAGGGTCGGCTGGGCCGGCTCCAGGAAGTCTGGCACGGGAGCTGACGGCATTCGTGTGAACGATTCACGGAGCTCACCCCGGGGAGCGTCTCTGGGAAATGAGAGGAGGCCTGCGTATTGATACATGTCCCGCTACGGGTGACCCCCCCACCACCACCCCCCTCCAAAAAAAACAGTGTGCGATATTGTTCTTGTTATAACTAATGATAAGCAGCGCTGTGGATGCTTTTATAGAATCTGGTGTAAAGAAAAAAGTAAAAATATTCAAAATAAATAATCAAAACAATGGGACCAACCTGCAGCGAAACACGTGCTAATTGTCGCTCGAGCACATTTTGTTTCTGATTCGGTATATATATTTTTTTAACAACTCAATATTTCAAGAACCGCGATGCAACGCGGTGAATACGAGACGGGTGGTGGTCCGTGGCAGACAACGCCACGGGGCAGCGCCTTACAGAGCCGCGCGCGACCCCGAGCGCGCCCGACGCCGCTGCCGCCCGTGCCCCGCCACGCGCGGCGTTCCTTGTCGCGAGATTTCGACGCGCGCCACTTGCGGACAGTGCCAGCAGTTGAATTAGAACGAAATTTAACCCCCCCGAGTTCAACTCTTGACCGCGTGCCAGGAGAACAGGGCGAAAGCTGGAGAGAGAAGCCAATGCTCAACACCAGGACCGAGGGTGGGGCTGGGGTGGGCCCTGCACCACCGCATTTCCCTCGGGCCTCCCCACGTGAGTGCAACTCCGTTCCTAGGCGGGACTTGGTTGGCAGGGTGCGACTGTGGTCATCCTGAACAGGCCGTAGCACAGCGGAGAACGACGCAATGCCCGATCCACAAATACGAAGCATGAGACATCGCAGCGACACACTCCGCTGCTGCTCCTGGCGCGGTTATCTGCTCTTGACCACCTGAATGTGACTTCGTAAATCGTTGCTCTGCATCTGCATCTGCAGCCGTACGAAAGAAAAATTAACCCGTAAAAACAAAGTTTTTCACTATAAATCCTTTATATGTGTGGCGGCTAGAGTCCTCTCGTCCTCTGGCTTGAGATGGCTGCCACCTATGGGTCAGATGATTGCCTGCCACCATTAAGCAATTGGTAATTAAATATATTTTTTTTTCCTAAAAAGTGTAAAATTTTGGAAAAAAAATTTCACAAAAATAAATTGTCACGCACAACGAGTCTGTGTGCAAAATGTCAGCTCGATTGGATCACGGGAAGTGGGTTAAAAAACGACCGAAAGATTTGCACGGTCGTAAGCGCGCAAGCAAGTGAACTTAATATAAAGGATTTAAAAAAGAAGATTGTTAGGGTGCCCTCCCCCCTCGCCCCACAACATCCCCACTACCACCCACCCCAGCCCGAGAGGAGCCGGGTCTGCTCGACCCGCAGCTCGACGCGGAGTGCCACGATGTGGACACGAGACGCCGCGCCGCCGACCTCCGCGTGGCGCCGTCGAGGGCTACGTGACAGAGACGGAGGCGGCGCTGGGGACATCAGCGCCAGCGGCACGAATGGGGAAGATCTTTGGGGAGGAGGCGCGCGCCGCGGATCGCGATGTCACCGACGCCGAGACCTCGTCCGCCTCTCTGCGATTTGGAATGCCTGCTTAGCGGAGACGAAGCGGGGCTGACAGCTTCAAAAGAACAATTTTACAAAATCGCTATGGCATCTGCTGTGAAACCGAAATGGGGGTGGGGGGAAGATGATAGTGTGTGTGCTGTGCATACGTATGAGGAGCGGTGGCGTAGTGGTTAGCGCACTGTGCTACGATGCCGACTTGAGTTTGCTTCGAGGCCACCGGGTAACATCCGTGGTGAGTGATGGCCGGACTTGTCCTGAGTTTCCCCTCGATTGATTCAAACAAACGAGTATTGCTCGGCGCTTTGTAAACATGCGTACCACGGAGACAACAGCAGCTACGGCGTGGCGCTGAGTCGCTGCAGCGTCTCTTGGTGAGCTGCTGTGCCATCAACAGCACGTGCCCCAACAGCCTGCGTCGGCCATACAAAAAAAAACCGTGTAAAATATTTTCTTGATGAATTTTCAAAGCGGACCAGAATGGAATGCTTGCTGTTGTTGTTGGTATTTTGTGTGCAACTCCGGTTCACAAGTCCAACTCACGGCACCGAAGGTCGCGCGTGCGGACGACGATTCATCTTTTATTTTTAAAACATCGCCGCGGCCCTCGTTGGGTGTCGGGGATTCCGATTGGCGGAGAGGCGGCAGCGCACGCGCGCGCCGCGCGCCCCCGTGGCACTTCGAGCGCGGTGTTCGCGGGCCCCACCGCGCGCCTGACATTTCGCATTCCCACCGTTCGGAAAGTCCTCCTCCTCCTCCCCTCCACAGTCATTCCAACGCCCCACCTCCCTGTCTCCTCTCTCTATCTCTATCGCCACGCTCCAGAGATGGGGAGGAGGGCGGTACGGCGGGGAAAGAGTTAACGTTTTCTCTCCCCTATGCGGCGGCAGTCACCTGCTGGTAATAGTTCCCAAATCACCAGCCCCCCCCCCCCTGCTGTTTAATGATAATAATTGGAGGATTAACATGTCTGTAGTGGCATGATGGATTCAGTCTAGACTGCACAAGTTGACAATTGTGGGCCGTAAAACAGGCAATTGATGTAACATTTTGCATGTTTGGCTGTCGGAAATAGAATAAAAATAAAATCTCGTGAAAAGCCACAGCACGCTGCGGCTGCTGTTGATCTGTGCAGTGCTGAGCGAGTGCAGCGCTGCTGCTAGGAACGGAGAGAGTAACCCCCCCCACCCCTCCTCCTCCTCTTCCCAATCACAGTTCTGTGATTTGGGATTTCAGGGTCATTATTCTATTCCAAAATTGCGTCTTTGATTAACATTGTCGTGAAGAGTAGCACCGCCAGTGGCTGCAAACAACATTTAGGATTAAAAATAAAACAGATGCTTTTTTACGCGCGTAATGCTATGCGCGTACCGAGAGCTTAATAATTGATGTTAAGTTATTAATCAATTACTAATTTATTCCCTAGTTATTGCAGTGAGAGAAACTATATTCTTTTCCGATTCAAAAACAAATTCTTACATTTAGTCTTTACAGTGCAAGACGCTTATAATTGGAGCGATATCTTTGATCATAATCACTCCTTCGCACGACCACGACTTCAGTTGTGAAGATTTTAGTCCCTGCCATTGTAATGTGGAATTTCCACCATCAAGGTAGACAAGGGGCCACAAAATAATAGAGTAAACATCTCGGCAAGTGGTCCAAACATCTGACATCATTAACCGTGACATTCATACTAATATCGCGCAATGATCGTGAAACAACAATGAGAAATATATAAGAAGAGTAGTGCTGTAATACGTCCAACAGTACATCCAGCTGAGAGATGGAGCGATGCAATCATCTCGCGGGCAGGTGCTGGGTGGATTACGACACCACGGGATCGTGAGAGGTGGCAACGGCTTGGGGAGGGCTTTATCTAGCAGTAGATTCATCTTGGCCAATGATGATAATGATAAAAAAGGCACGACATTTTTTTTACGTAACATTACTTCCAGCAAGAAATACATTTTAGCCGTGGAATATTAGTGTATAGTTCAAAAGCAATTACATTCATACTGGCCGAGGCAAGGAGTTCAATTTTAAATTAAAAACTGGTGGTGGAAAGGAATATTTTTTAAACCTAACAGAGGTGCAATATAACAGTGAATAATAGTATATATATGGAGTACATATTTCATACTGGTTTGTGCACACGTGTACAAAACAGAGATGGTTGGGGGAGGGGTTGAAATTACAAACTTTAATTTACAGCGTATCGCAGCGAAGGGCTCACTCGCAAGACCACGACGAGTCCAGCGGGCTCCGGGCGAGACGGCCTTTACAGATGCTGCCCGCTTTAGTGCCACGAATTTGCAGCACCAGCAAAGATGTTTCTGCAATATCACCTCTTTCACAATAAATACCGCGCGTTCTCCGCAACAAGGCATTCATCAAAAACACGTATCCCCGTGCAGGTGTTTGAGAGGGAGGAGGGTTGGAGGAGTAGGAGAGTGGAGGAGCCTCCAGCCCCGCGGTTGAGTAATGGGCAATTATATCGCGCGGCGTTTGAACGCCCCTAAAGTTGAGAGATGCTTCGTTGGTCGAATTTGTTTGGTTGTGTGACGATCGATATAAACATCGTGGAAATATAACACAGAGATCGCTTGCTGGCGCCAACGTACACAGCAACAAAATATGTTGCGCACTCCTTCGCAAGCGCGTGTGTGAAACCATCTGTGCGGTCACACAGCTGTTCGTGGCCCCCGCACCGCGTATGTAGAACTTCTTTCGCAACCAGCCGTGCTCATCGGTGAGGAGGGAACAAAAAACGTAGCCAAGACCAAATCTCCATGATGAGTGCGTGCGCTTGATCTCTGGCGGCTGAGCAGACTTGAGTCTGGTTCATATTCGGATCACTGCCTGAGGTTGCCAGCTGTTGGAGGGCTTGGGTTGCGGGGTAACTGAGAGATTGCAGGAGAATACAGCAAATGATTCTTGAATCCATCTGTGTGACACCCACCGCCCTCGTTGTCATGGTGATTTATCCGGGGTACTGCAGTTTCCTCCTACGACGACGTCAAACGCGAAATCGTGAGTGGGATCGGTTAAACGTCCCAATTGCAGGACCCTCCCGAAAACAGTCTTGAGACTCACTCAATGCAATACGCCGCACAATTGGGATGTATTGAGGCTAATATGGGGTACATATAACGGACATTATTATTAAATTACGTAAATTGTGATAATCGACCACTCGACCAAAACATTTAGATCCATCGCAATGAAAACAACCTGCGGAATTTTGCCCGTGAAATGTAGTGAAGGGACCGTGAGATTACTCATAATCGTGTTTGCCGATGTGAGTTTAATGTACCGATCAGAGCTGAAACAAACCCACGCAGACCACACACCTCTGGCAGTTCGACTGCTGAATGCGTCACCGGCGTTCACGTTGTTCTTAGCAGGCTGCCAGCATTTTAACAGGAGCTCTTTAAGTCTCTGCAACAATAGTTAAAACCATTACTGCACGGGATAATGTCCTCAAATTCGGGGCGTTAACGATGCACTGAGATGTCAATAAGTGTCTTTCCCAAAGCTTACGATGCGCGCGCGGAATCGTGAATGCACGAATACTACAACGCTTTTCGATTCGCCTGCTGTAGGTTCGACATGATCCCTGCAGCCACTGGAGGCAACCAGCTTTCACCGGAGCGTCAACACAATCAATTCTTGAATCGAGTTGTGGGTCGTGAATCAGGAGGAGCATCCAATGACTTGGTAATTCATGATTTCACACTTACCAGATGTAAACTTTGAAACGTAAAATTATACATATGCATTGTCGTTAAGTTCTCATCTAAACTCACACCGTAACGTTTTATATATAACATTAATATCTAATGGTTTAAGAATTGAATTATCCAAATATTAAATGGTGTTCGCTGGGTTTACAAAATGATAATGATCACGCCATTTATTCATACAGAATACCCTCATTGAGTCGTTAGACTATTATTCAGGAGGGCCCTGCATTGTTTAATAACTGTATCATTATGACTTAATTTTAATTTATTAAAATATATTCAGCTGGGAAATCCCTTGAGGTGTAAATCTCGTTAGCAAGGGAGTCCAGGGTGACGTCACGTTGTTCAACACGAAGCTTGCTCATCGGGGGAGTTGTCGTCCAATCGTTTTCGTGTGTTTGACTTGCACGGACTCCACTCGGAGAACGGATGCATAAGTATGCGTTCTTCTCATGCAGAGGTCCTACGTGTAATTATAGACGTGCACGTTTTAGGCGGTGTAAATAATGTCTGCCGGCCCTGTTTGGCTGAATAATCGATGTTTTACTCACAGAATGGATGCAATCAGATTGGCGAGTGTGTGTGTGTGCACGCTCACACACACACAGTGTGTACACACACACACACACACCGTGTGTACACACACACACATCCTGCACCATCGTCTGTGTGTACTCTCACACACACACACACACACCGTGTGTACACACACACATACCGTGTGTACACACACACACACACCGTGTGTACTCACACACAGACGGCACTGCAGTGTAGCGGTTAGCGCACTGCGCTACGAACCCGGGAACTCGAGTTCGATTCCCACTCACGGTCAACACCAGTAACAATTATCTGAACCTGTCCTTGGACATCCCCAAGGTCGACTCAGCCCAAATGAGTATCTGGTGCAGTGCGGTGTGTTAACTTTGCCACGAGAGAGACAAAGGCGGCCGGAACGGGGTTCTGGCCATCCACCCCATCGTGTGTCGTGGCAGCCTTCATAAGTGCTCGCTAACGGCACTTGCACAACAAGTCTGTAAAGGCTATACGGGGGATCTTTGTCTTGTGTGGACTTACGTGCATGCTGGATCTGCGCTCACAAAGTGTGCACATCACCGCCCCAACATCACCGCCCCAACATCACCGCCCCAACATCACCGCCCCAACATCACCGCCCCAACATCATCGCCCCAACATCACCGCCCCAACATCACCGCCCCAACACCACCACCCCAACATCGCCGCCCCAACATCACCGCCCCAACACCACCACCCCAACATCGCGCGCGCGCGCACACCACACAATTCCATCACACAGCATGGCATTACATTTCACTTTGCCACTTTGCGTCACTTAGTGTCAAATTTTTACTTAGTTTAGATTCTGCATGCTCTGTAAAGTGAAACCTCTATGAAATTAATAAACCTGAGTGACGGTTACGCTGAACGCTTTGTACAAGGCTACCGTGGACATGAGTCAAAAGCGCCGTTGGTGAATACATAACATCCTTTATTACCTTGAAAATACATTACACGTCTATTTTTTATAGACAGAAAAGTGTTTTATTCTTGCGAGTGGCAATATTCTCAATGTCGAGATGTGCTGGCCACGGCGAGAGGGCTTCGGGAGTTAGAGTTCTTGCAGTTTGACTCTCTCCTTCTTCCTCGACCGGTGAAGGAGCGTGGTCCGTAGTTTGAGTTGCATGGCCACGGCCGCACTGCTGTGGCTCATGTCTTTTTTTTATTTTCAATTCATGAAGGAGATGTGCGCATCGGCCTGTTGATGTTCTGATGCGGTCACGAGTATTTTCAATGAACGTCAAAGCCACGAGGCGCGATGTTTGGGTCTCGAATGAGGAGTTATTCTGGACCTCTGCGTTGTTCCATTCTGTTCGCCGGCGTTCTTCCGGATCTGAGTGAGATTCTCGGATGGAGCGATGAAATCGGTTCGTGTTTAGGTGCCAGATTCATTATTTCATCTTGGGATCATGAGAGGCGGAGACAGCTTGAGAGGCCTTAATCATCCAGCAGTGGATTGAGCGTGGCTGAGGATGGTGATGAGACGTTTTAATTGGATGTTGTGCTATCGCTGAGAGAAAAAAAACGTGAAACACGAATGAAAAAATATAAACGCGGTATAGGACAAACGAGGTAGAAATAAATTACGGAGCAAAAAAAAACATTTACAAATTCACAAACGTGGTGATATTTTTCTTTAAACCCCTTCTCCACCTTTTTGCTGTTTTTTTATTGCGCAAATCGTCTCTCTGAATGGCTCCGCGCAATTTGTGGCACGGCGCGAGGGAGGGCCGATTCACGGAGGGCATCGACAGCCAGCCGAGTGCACAGTGGCCACGAAGCTGCTCTCACCTCTTCTTCTCTTTGATTGGCCTCCAGACAAGAGACTCTGTCTGCCTCTGCATTCCCATGCCCGACAAACATTCCGTGCTGTCAGCGGATATAATTTTTCATTCTTTAAACCTTGCTTACAAATCGTTGCTCATACCCAATGTTTTGTTGTTGTTGTTGTTGTGTTTTTTTTAAAGGGCAAAGTGCCTCGGCGAGGTCTGGGAGGCCTTGCTCTGGAAGTTGAGGTCCCACCCTTGTTACCTGCGCGTTGAACAAACCCCAGGAGGAAAGGATGTTGTGTTGGGTGACAGGTCCTCACTTCGGGGTTCGTCCCGGAGGTGATGGCGGGAGGCAGTGCTGGCCTTCCGAGATGTAGCCCCGGTCCCCTGCCGGTCCGTTCCTGGGCGGTGTGTGAGCCGCTGTATCGCTGAGGCAGCCGTGGCCAAACTCTACTCTGCTGCGGAAGCACTTTTTGGAGATGCTGTTCATTAAATACGACTCTCAGAATGTTTGAGTATAAAAAAAATTAGGTGGGTTGTTATTCTTCTGCTGTCCGCTTAAAAATACTGTCAGAACAACCCAGGTAATGTGTCCTCAATTCCCTGGCTGGACCACCTCTGAACTATGATTTCGCTATAAATACTGTCTCATAATCAGGTCTATAACCAGGGTCTAATATCTCATTGAATATTTCCCCGGTTGCTGGTAGACTGCAGAAGATGGCCCGTGCCTCCTAGTAGCCACATCGATAGAGAGATGTGTTCCTGGATGTGGTGGTGCCGGGTGCCGACATCTTTTCTCGAGCAACGACCAGGATGAATCTGGACAGACGTATGTACTGTATGTTGAACAAACTAAACAAAAAAGTACGTCATTAAACCAAAACACAAGCAGCTCTTATCGTCTAGCTACATGTCTGCGGGGAAGGATTTGATTCACGGACAGCCGATCATCTCGACAGCTGGACGTGAGTGACAGCACGTGCAGGGTGTGCTGTGCTTGTGCACTGTGGTGACATTGCACGGGTACACGTGGGGGGACTTCACCGCTAGCGAGCCGAGTGAGTGACGGTGTCGACTTACTCCCACAAACACTCCTCACCCCGTGCTGCTGTGCATTCTGGGCAGGAATATTAAACCCATTCAGGCTGGTGTTCACATACCAGGCAGACTTTAATCAAAGCCCAAAAAACATAAACTTTGTTTTACGATGGCGACGCGCCTGAGTATGACTCTAACGTCTTTCTTTTCTCATTTAACGAAGATTAACAGCCTGAGACAAATATCCCAGGTACGTGTCTACCAGACTCGAGCCATTTGTGTTTTTGGCTGCATAGCCATCTCGGTAGTGACACGGCCAGCGGTAGGGAGCGCATTCGCCGCTTGTTGCAGAGGTTCACGGTCCGAATGCAGCGGCTGCCCCGGTTATTACTGCGAGCGATTTAACCGTAAAATATTACTACATTTGAGGACAGGTTCAGATTATCGTCAATTCGCGTTGGCCGTGCACGGGAAGCAAGGTTCGCCGGGCTCGATGGGTAACGCACAAAGATCCCCCGTATAGCGTGAACAGACTGTTGGGGCAAGTGCTGTTAGCGAGCACCTATGAAGGCCAGGACGGCACACGAAGGAGTGGGTGGCCAGCACCACGCCCGACCGCCTTTGTCTCCCCAGTGGCGATGTTTACAGACCGCACCAGGTCCTCATTTGAGGCTGAGTCGACCTAGGGGAGGCCTAAAACCGGTTCAAATAATCCTCACTAGTGTTGGCCGTGAGCGGGAATCGAACCCGGGTCGCCAGGTTCGTAGCGCAGCGCGCTAACCACTACAATACTGCTCAAAAACACACACACACACACATATGCACACCCAGACATACACAATTACACAGATGCACAATGCGTACTAACGCACTCCTCGGTTGAGCAATACACTCCATTGATGCGGATGTGTGAACAATATTTTGCTCCGCGAATGTGGCCGTTTTTTGTTGTTGTTGTTGTTGTTCGATTCAAAGCGTGCGATCGGGTGTGATGTGCCCAGCGAGTGGGGAGTGTAACGCGATACCTGGACGAGTTGTGATTACCAAGCAAGTGCGACTCGGTGAGGTGTCACGAATGAGTGCTTGGTCTGGGTGGGCGGCGGATGAGCGGGAGATGCACCGCAAATTAAACGTCACGCGCGCCAGACCACTCTACGGCCTCAAGCCCGCGGCGATGACACGGGGTGCGTTCGTGCCGCGAGCGTGCACGCACCTCCCTGATCCTCATCCTCTCTGTCTAGACCCCGAGAGGCGAAGCAGCGCTGAACTTGGTTCCTACTCGGATCGGGGACTACCTGGGAATTCCAAGTAGCGTAAGGGCGAGAGGGAATGGCAGCACAGTGGATTCTTGAATGCATCCGTGCGGAGCTTTCAGTGTTTGCTCCTTCGTACGCATGGTTGGGGTTTTTTTCTGGGTTCTCCGGACAACTGAATAAAGATTCTGATTCGGCCGTCTCTCCGCATGAAGCAACACTTTCTGGTGAATGGAATTGGCCAAACACCCCTCACTTCTGAAAAAAAATATTGAAGCTCAACGAGGCTTTGTGGGAAAAGAGCACGATTATTATTATGACCATGACTGCATGAACACCCAAACACAATTATACAGCGGCAGCATCATTACTGTGGCACGTATAATTGTCTCTGCGAGACGCTGCACATTGACAAGAGGCAGCAGCAACCGCCGCGACTTTCAGCGCCAGTCTCTCATCGCCGAGTGGCAGTGCCAGGCTAGGTGCACGTTGAGACCGGATAACGAAAGGTGGCGAAGGCTCGCTGCTGGCGGGAGGTCACGGGAGAGGCCCATTTGTTACGAGTTCACACATATCTCCCGTAAAGCATTAACAGACTATCGGGGCAAGTGTTGTTAGCGAGCACCTATTAAGGACGGAATGGCGCACGAGCGTGGCCAACACCACGTCTGGCCGCCTTTGTCTCCCGAGTGGCGATGTTGTCACACACCGCACCAGGTACTCATTTCAGGCTGAGTCGATCAAGAGGTAGCCCAGAATCAATTCAGATAATCGTCATTGGTGTTGGCCGTGAGCGGGAATCGAACTCAGGTCGCCGGGTTCGTAGTGGAGCGCGTCACCGCTCCGCACACACAAACGCACACACACCCACACACACGCGCACACACACACCCCCACACACACCCCCACACACCCACACACACCCACAAACCTACACACACCCACACACATGCGCAACAACACACACACCCACACACACACGCGCACACACACCCACACGCCTACACACCTACACACACCCACACACAC
>CM025607.2:20213901-20241116 GCA_014621495.2 Entosphenus tridentatus | reverse complement strand
AAAGGGGGCGGGGGGGGAAAGGGGGCGGGGGGGGAAAGGGGGCGGGGGGGGAAAGGGGGCGGGGCTCGTAATTATCGCGCGGGGGGAGACGGCACAGGCGAAGCGAAGGAGGACAGAGATGGTCGCAGCATCGCCCCCAGCACCTTGCGGGAGACGCCACCACCACCTTCCTCCTCCTCCTGCGGCTCCGAGGAATCGCCCTGCTCACCCGCCCCACCCCATGCTCACCCGTGCAAGGTGACGACTCACGACTTTCCTTCTCTCCCTGAGCACAATGGCTGCTCGTCCACAGGCCGCTGTTGGGAGAGTGGTGGATGCGAGGGGGGGAGGTTGTGGAGTGAGTGAGTTGGTCCGTGGTCTGCGCTTTCAAACTGATGAACGGAGTTCGATTCCCCGGCTACAACTAACATCGGTGGCGAGTGGTATCTCGATTTCGGCCTTGGTGCAGATACCCCATCATCTTCACTAAGGCCCGCACTTTGGGGGGCCCTAGGCCCCGTACTTTGGGGGGCCCCAGGCCCCACACCCCCCCCTCCCCCCCATGGAGGTCCCTGCTTGCCGTTGTCCAGAACCGAATCCCTGCACATGAACATCCCCACGGCCCCACTGTGAGGGGAGGCGATGGCGTGGGGAGGCATTCATACAGCAGTGGATAGACCACGGTTCACAATGACGATGATCAGGCCACTCGTCATCATTCGCCACGTAGCGCAGTTCTCCTTGTAGCTTTAATCGAGATCTCACCCAACAACAACAGACACTTTATGAATCTAAACATTGGTCGTGAAAGCCTCTACGTATACAATTACATCTCACCTCATTGCCTGCGAGCTAAATGCATATTCTTTGGGTTTTTCGGTAAAGTCACGGAGATAGGTTATTTTCTTTCTATTTTCTTTCAACCTATCCACGTGACTACCGAAAGAACCAAAGAATATGAATTCCTGCAGTCACGAAAGCTTTAAGTCAAAAGCTTAAAAAAGCTTAAAGGAACCTGCAGACTGTTATCTTGACGCCGAGTAGCACCATGATTTTTCGAAGAGAAGACATTTACATACAGCCCTATTGATTTTGTCCCAAAAATGATTCGGGCAAGGCGCAGTTGTGGAGGGGGGGGGGCTACGGGAGTTATGATGGGGGAGAGCAAGTACCTGGCGAAGTGAGAGAGATTAAGTCGAGGTCACGACTCCACCAGAGCGAGCCAGAGAGACACGGGGAGAGATACAGAGAGAGATGGGTGGAGACAGAGGGAGACGGAGAAACAAAACGGGAGATAAACACGGGGGAAAAGAATGCAGACACGGAGATATATAGAGACGGGCAGATACAGAGATCGAGAGGGAGATATGGAGAGAGCTACAGATAGAGGAGAGAGACCGGGACAGAGGGAGATAAAAAATTAGCCCGTAAAAAACAAAGTTTTTCACTATAAATCCTTTATATGCGTGGCGACTAGAGTCCTCTCGTCCTCTGGCTTGAGATGGCTGCCATCTATGGGTCAGAAGATTGCCTGCCACCATTAAGCAATTGGGAATTACATATTACAAAAATTTTGCCTAAAAAGTGTAAAATTTTGGAAAAAAAAATTCACGAAAATAAATTGTCACGCACAACGAGTCTGTGCAAAATGTCAGCTCGATTGGATCACGGGAAGTGGGTTAAAAACGACCGAAAGATTTGCACGGTCGTAAGCGCGCAAGCAAGCAAGCAAGTGAACTTAATATAAAGGATTTAAAAACAGAGAGGTCTGGACAGCGAGAGGAATAAAGAGAGCGCTGGGCACGCAGAAGCCATGGAGACACGTGGGTAGAGAGAGAGTGACCGAGATGGTCCACGCAAGTGCCATGTACACCGCCCCGCGCTGCCCACAGTCTGTCCATTCAGGTGCGGCTCCCAAAGTGTTGTCACGGGCCTCGCTAGGCGGCGTGTGTGGGTCTGGGGGCGACAAATCGCGACTGCACGCCGAGTAGCAACGACAGTGGCGGACACTGAACCTCGTGCAGAGTTCCACGAGCGGTGATGATGTCCCCCGCGCGCCCTGGCAGTGCATTGATATTCACTCCTCGCCTGTCCCCAATCACGCTGGCCTGATGTGATGCATGCTAATTATCTGAGACGTTGTAAACATTTGTAAAATCGGTTGCCGCATGCTCATATAAACACAGAAATGGGCACTTAAATCATCCAAACTGGACGACTCTTGGAATTCTGAAGAGAAAATAATTGGCGGCCAACTTAAAAAAAAACATCTGCCAACTTGGATTTTTCAAGCGGCTAACTTTGTTTTTCCCCTCTGTGGAAAGATACCGACAGCACTGTGACTCCGCAGCACTGTGACTAGTATTGTGACGATCTGTAGCACTGTGACTTGAGCTTTGTGTCTCGCCAATGTTCATTTTCGTATCACAATTTAAACGATTCCTGTGATGATGGGGGAGGGATGGAATGCACTCGACTGCTCCACTCGGGCTGAGTGGGAGCGCGGCACCACCACCACCGTCGTCGGCTGTGGAGTGGCTTGGAGTGGCCCTCATCCTCTTTCCTCTCCGCTTCTTGGCCTCCACCGCCTCATCCACTCCGACGACTCCTCTCGCTCCATCCGCGAGCCGCGACTGTGCCAAGCGCCGGGTTAATTGGCCACAGCCACCGCAGACGATTTGCTCCTTGATTGCGGGGACAAAAATTCAGCACCGGTTAGTTTTACGTAGAATCTCGAGCGCTTGTGCGATTAATTTGTTTTCGCGTTTGTACGTTTGATGTTTGGTTTCTTCATTTTGGCGGTGGAATCGCCGTCTCTGTCTGCTTGGGACTCTGTCCGCTCGCTCGCTCGCTCGATCATTCATCCACTCGCTCATTCGTTCGCCCAGCTCCTCGCTGCTGCTGCCGCTCGCTAGCAGCAAGTTCCCCAGGCAATCCGGGCCGCATTGAAAATAATGTTCTCATTAAACCATAAATATTAATGAGCGCGCCACATTTTAGCGAGCGTTTTTTTTCCCGCTGCCAATTAGCGTGTAATTTTTCTGAGGAAATATTGCGATTTTGCATTTCATTAGCGCAGAAAACGGTAAGAGCGTGGCGTGGTTTTGGCGGCCGTTGTTTCGAGGAGTGCAAGGCCCTCCCGCTGCTGCTGCCTTTCGGACACTAATTAATTATCTCTCACAGCCCCGAGCCTCCGTGAAGTCGTGTTGTAAATTACACAAATAAAATGTAACGCGCACGTAACACATGGCCGGAACAAATGCGATGCTGCTGCTGCGTATTTGTTCTGTTTCTCCATTAAAAACAAAATGAAAACGTTGTTTTATTACTAAATCACCTCCATAATTTATATTCCTGCATTGTGAAATGATTATTTATTCAGGATGAATGTTGCCATGCATAACGGCTCGACATTTGTATGCACCAAATATTACATTTTTAATTTATGCTTTAATTTATTTATATTTAGTGACTTGCTTATCGTTTTCTCTGTTTTACACCCCGATCGTCGTTACTGTGTTGTTTGTTGTTGTAACTCGCTGACCCTCCCATTCTGCTGGACATCCGTGAAAAATAACTTAATAGCTCATCGGATTCCTACAATCTAAATACATATCCTTCTGATATTATTACACAGTGCACATGGCAGTAGGTATATAACTGTGCCCGTCAGAACTGGGAAGCTAAGCTGGTTGTAGACTGGTAGATACTGGATGTGAGTCAAGCCCAGAGCTTGATCTGGGACTGCGTGGTGTCCACAACACAGGGGGTGGCTGTTCTCAAAGTCCTCCAGTTTCCTTCCACAAGAAGCCCAACACTCATCGGCGAATTGGCCAGACATCCCATATATTGAGCCTCACATCCCATATATTGAGCCTCATTGAGGCTTTTCTGCATGGGTAACAATGTCACTCGCAATGTCTCGCAATTACCAACGTAACAATACCATCATCGGTCGATATTTAAATGATAATATCGGTGAGTGATTATTCTCAGAGCGCTAAAACAAATATCTTTTCCAGCATTGGTCAACCGTAGATGCGAGAACATAGCCATCTGGAGGTCCAAGAGAGAGGAAGTTCTTAATAGATGCAATGTGTCATCTAAATATAACCAATGTGACACTGTGAAGTGAGATACTTGATAAAGGGAGTCAAAGTAAATGAAACCAGAGTCGAAAAAAAAAGCAATCGGAGAGAGAGCTGTGTGTGTGTGTGCGTGCGTGTGCCTGAGTGGCCTTGCTTGCCTTAACCGTCACGCAGCCGAAGATAGTCAGGAAAGCTTCCACCAGGTTACACACGTGACGTGGTTTTATTAGTTTTGAATACGTTTCTATTTTGTTAAGACTTTGGGGGTGCGATTTGCTGTGAACAAACAAATACATCGTTTTGTATGAACAAGTTGGGATGCATCTTGACTTAAAGCTTTAGTGACTGCAGGAATTTATATTCTTTGGGTCTTTCGGTAAAGTCACGTAGATGGGTTCAAAGAAAATAACAAAAAATTACGACGTTTCGATCGCAATACAAGCGGTCTAAACGTCGTAGTTTTTTTGTTATTTTTTTATATTTTCTTTGAACCTATCTACGTGACTTTACCGAAAGACCCAATAATAGGTTGGGATGCCTCAACTGCAGTACAGCAAGGAGGAGGCCACAGTCAATCCGCTAGTCTGACATTACTCTCCACCCTACCCCCCCTGCACAGACCCCGGACCACAACTCACATCAATCCCCTCTCCAGGGATCCCGGTGTGCACCTTCAACAACCGCCCTCGGTAAACGTGGTGTGTTCACGGAAGGATTACTCGAAATCTGATGTTTCTTATTTCCCATTGAGTTAAAGCCCATTGAGCTAAGCCAGTAGACGAGGACTTTTGCTCCCAACGTTGACCCAACGTTGGCCATGTTCACTGGGTATATGGCCCTTTGTTCAAGGGCGACTCGGCAAGCGGACAAACGATGGCAGCAAAGTGTTGTTCTGTACAGAGGTGGACGAGCGTGAGTTTGAGCGCTTTTGTAAAGGTGAACGCGACACTGCAATCTGCCTAAAGAAGAGCGTTTTGTGAATCGTTGCCGTCCCACCGCCGCCACATCCGTACCTCGCGCAGGGCATCGTTAGGATGGATCGGGCCGTTCTCGTGTCCCGTGCCTGACAAGCCGTTGCTCGTTTGCCGTCCCCTGCAAGTGTGCGACTGACCCCTTGCCCTTAGCACTGCGGCCCTGTAGCACCAGCCACAGTGGCCGTCATCGGCTTGTCAATAAAACACCTCCCCACCTCCCCCATGCATACGCGGCTCGGGGAATTCAAATGCCAGTCTCGCGATTTCTACCAACGCCTCCGGCTACGTCTGCGATAACTCTCCGCACCCCGGCTGTTCCGTCGCCGTGCTATATTGGGTATTTCTTGATAGCCTCGCTGTGCTACGAATGTCACCATGTGACCGCGTGTACTTAGATTGTTTGGAATGCGGCCCAAGGAACCAGTGGTGGAGGTGGCTCCTCGGGAGGGGGGGGGGGGGGGGCTGGTACAAAGCCACCACGCCAGGGATCCGGGGTTCCACTCTGGGTTTCAGCCACTGCCTGGGATTAAACCGGCTTCTCAAATGTCGTGAGTTGATGGTCTCAGCCTGATTACCAATAACTGTACGAAAAAAACCCCATTGTATTTGGTTTTCCTGCATCATACAACATGTTGAACTCCAAGTACTTGACTTATGTATCCGTTTCGCTGGCATGCAATGCACACCTCTAATAGCAGGCTTAAGTGCGGTGCCCCGAGTGTGGAAAAGTGGCATTTGAAGGGAGCTCAGAAGCCGTTCTGTGATGTAATTTTTAGGAGGCAGTTCTGAAAAAGTTCCGATGTGCATCTTATTTGCCTTGATGAGATGGTATCAATAGACGGAATTGAAATCATCATAATAATCAGCCATTACCTATCCACTGCTGGATGGAGGACACGAGAATAGTCCCAGTTCTTGTCGGTTACGTGTAGTCTCGTTCGGTGTTGTGTGATATTCTTCCCATGATAACCGTCACGGCTGTTTCTATCTCGGAGGCGGCAACCCCGGGCACGACTCGGCTGCTGATTTGAAATTGCCTGAGCGTGCGCGCAGGTGGAGAAAAGCGTTCTTCACTTGAGTGGGAGAGCGACTGAGAGTGTAATCAAACCTCTCCCTCTCGAAGAGGCTGCAAGCGAGCATGAGACACGATCGCGTCTAAACTAAACAATATTTATTTTTGCCAGGTAAGGCCCACTGAGCTAGACAGCGCTTTTTCAGACGCAACCTGGCAACAACTGATATTCCAATGAAGTGGCTGATGTGGAATTGTATAGCAGCCAAACACTCTAAGCGCACTTTGTTTCAAAATGTGGAGGGAAACGTTGGAGAACCAGGAGAGAGAGAGACGCAAACTCCAAATATACAGCTGTCAGGGTTGGGATTGAACCGAAGACCTCTTGTATACAAGGCGAGGTAGTTCACATCTCGCCACCACGTCGTCTGCAGAAGCAGCCACGCTCCGGCTTGTCGGCCCGGAGCGAGCACCGCAGACCCTTGCCGACGGGCGCTGGGAGCTGAAGTATCCCTCGTGTCAATGGACGCTAATGCAGTTTGCGATGCGGTGGTGGTGGTGGTGGTGATGTGGGGAGCAGTAGCGTAGTAGCGGTTATCGCGCTGCACTATGAACCTGGTGAACAGGGTTCCATTCCCAACTCACAGCCAACACAAGTCACAATTATCTGAACCGGTCCTGGGCATCACCTAGGTCGACTCGGCCTCAAATGTGTACCTGGTGTGGTGTGTGAACATCGCCACTGTGGAGACGAAGGCGGACGGGCGTGCTGCTGTCCACCCAACTCCTTGTGTGCCGTGCCGACCTTCAATAGGTCTACTCGCTAACAGCCCTTGCCCCAGCAGTCTGTTAAGGCTGTACGGGGGGGGGGATCTTTGTCTTTGGTGGTGGTGATTGGTGCCGAGATAGCCCCTCACCCCATGGCCATGCTCACCGCGCTTACACGAGGATCATTCGTCGTGCTGGCGGTTTTGAGACGCCGCGATTTTCGGTGTTTGGAGTGCGTGTCATTCGGCACGGTGTCCGACGTTTCGCTCCCCACGTGCTGCGAGCTTCTTCAAGAAATGGGATGCAAACCCAAAAAAACTGGAATAGCTGCACAACGGTTGGATTGGTAGCATCGCAGAACCGCGAGAGATGTCGACGGCTTTGGGATGCCTTCACCCAGCAGTGGATTGAACATGGCTGAAGAGAAATGATGCAACTCCCCGCGGTGATGCGAGTGCACTGACCCACGCCCCCCCCCACGGTGCCGTCCTCTCTACCGCCTTCCCTCCTCGGGGGTGCTGCAGCGGAGCGAGGCCTCCCGTGAGCGCCGGGGGCCGGTCGATGATACTTCAGCCGATACATTGACGCGCGACCCTCACTGATGGTTCGCGGGAAGTGCCCTTCTCAATTACCACATTGTTCTCGTGGGTTGGGAGGACGTGGAGCGCAGGGAGGGGGTGGTTCGTTGCGAGTGCCCTGTCTCTTCCCTCCCTCCTCCTTCCTACTCAAGCTGCCACGAACACCTGCAAACGTCGTGGATAAAAGGGGGCCTGCTGGGCTGACATGAATGGAAGCCTCTCATCTCACTGGCCCCACGTCGGGTCTCTGTCTCTAATTGTGACCTAAATCGCGGTGAATGCGGCGGATCTCTGTCAGATCTCGGGAGGTAATCGGGGGTTGAGCTTTGGTTAGTTGCACGGGTGGAAGGCCACCAGGGCTTACCAGGTGTTGCAGGCGAGAGGCTGAACATTGCCGAGGAGATTGAGTGGCGAGTGTCACCTCCTTGTACCCGTGGTGATTCTTCCTGCCCCATGCTATAAACGTTCATTAATCATCATCGTCGGCCATGATAAATCCACTGCTGGATGGAAGCCACCGCCAGTTACCGCCATCTCTCAATTACTGATGAAACTTCCCAACGCAAAGCAGCACCGTCCTTAAAAAAATTGTCTTGCGTCTCGGTGAGGCTTTGCAGGGTGAACAAAGGATGTCGTTATCATCATCATCATCATCCCAGGCGATGGATAAAAGAGGCTGTGGTCCGCTCGATTTAACGTACATCTTTTCTACCGTCCTCAAATGCAGCTCCGAGACCCGGAGCTGCAGTCCGCACGGGCTGAGCGATGCGATGCAATTTCGTGGGCGTTTACCTGTAAACGCACTCCGGCTCGCCCTCTCGCAAACGGCCCGGACACATCTTGCCGAGCCTCTCCAGAGAGCTCTGACTCCGGATGGTGGTTATTGCCACTTTTGATGCTGCTAAGTCGGCGATTGAACCGATGATGAGCTTCCCTTCAGCCCGACACCCTCCTGACCACGCGTCCCACCCCTCCCCCCTCCCCGAACGCGTGAGCCCAACAAGAGCTCGTGACACTCGACGGTTGATGAGACGCTCGGAGAGAAATGTTTATTCACGAGTTGCGGTGAAATGAAATTTGAAATCGGTTGGTATTCTCCCGCGCGAGAGTTTGAAGTGGGGTTTGGTGCATTAAGTTGTTGTTGTTGGGGCCCTTTTTTACGGCGGGCTGCCTGCTGCAACGCCCATTAACCTCACCCCTTCCTTGCAAATGGAATCTAAATGTTGGCTAATATGTTTTGCTTGTAATTACGCCCTAATGGCGAAGCGTGTGTGTTATTGTGTTGTGCGGTTTCGACTGTGATATTTCATTGCAATGATTCGGAATTTGTTCCATTACAGTGGTTTATTTATTATTTCTAACTTTGCATGGCATTCGGTCAAATGAGTTTCTCCTTCACGAAGGTAATTTTACGCAATGGCTGTGATTTTTTTCGTCGCTCTCGTTTTAGTAATGTGCGCGTTGAAAAGCGCTTGACTTTTAAGCTGCAAAGGAGTCGTGCCACTTGGTTTAATTCAGACGAGGTCCGCTGGTGCACTCTCCTCATCTCGTAGTCCCTCTCATGACGTCTCGCTCAGGGTTCATGAAAGCAAAGATCGTTTTGCTAAAAAAACCAGGAAGCCTCCCGACGATTTACCGCGAAATCGAGAGTGAGGTTCGGGGCCCACATGTAAAAGAGTCGAACGGTGCATGGCGCGTGTGTGCGTGTGTGTGCGTGTGTGCGCGCGTGTGTGCGCGTGTGTGCGTGTATGCGTGTGTGTGTGTGTGTGTGCGTGCATGCATGCGTGTGTGTGTGTGCGTGCATGCATGCATGCATGCGTGTGTGTGTGTGTGTGCGTGCATGCGTGTGTGTGTGTGCGTGCATGCGTATGCGTGTGTGTGTGTGTGTGCGTGCATGCGTGTACGTGCATGCGTGTGGGGAGTGGTAGTACAGCGGTTAGCGCGCTGAGCTACGAACCTGGTGACCCGAGTTTGACGATTATCTGTACCAGTCCTGGGCCTCCCCTCAAATGAGAACCTGGTGCGGTGTGTAAACATCGGCACTAAGGATACAAAGGCGGCCAGGCGTGGTGTTGGCCACCCACCCCCTCATGTGCCGTACCGACCTTCACAGGTGCTGGCTAACAGCACTTGCCCCAACAGTCTGTTAAGGCTATAGGGGGGTTCTTTGTCTTTGTGCGTGCACGGCCCCGTCGCACGGCGGAGCATGAGGCCACGGTGAAGTGCGATTCCGAGGGACTTCCGGCTGTCGGGGCTTACAAAAAACACTCGAGTGGGCCCCAGTCAAAGATGCCAGACGCTCGCGTTTGAAGCGTGGCCAGCCTGAGAGGAGGAGGAGGAGGAGGGGGGAGAGATAAAAAAAATTCGGCGGCGTTTTCTTCCAAATCCCCCCCCCCCGACACACTGCAAGAGGGGCCCGGGAGATGAAAAGAGCGAAAAAAAATAATCAAACGATTGCGCGTTTGTGCAACGGACCTGCAGTGTCGGAGGGAGACGAGGCGCCTTCTTCGTGAGCAGTCTCCTCGCGTGTGATGTACATTCAAAAGGGAGACACAAGTTATTAAATGCAGATTTGGTGGCGAAATGTCGGCCGGGGGACTAAATTTTTAATGTGATGAAAGCTCCCCCTCAGCCCTCCCCTCCCGCCTCCACCAACCTCCTTCAAAACCTTCCTCTTCTTAACCCCGAGCAGTCGGCGGCTTGTCCTGAGTGGGCCGGCGCTTATAGAACCTAAACACACCTAATAATAATAATAATATCGGCCGAGGCTCCAAAGCCTTTCAGCTGTCAAGAAATCTCATTACACAATGGTTAGCACACCTGCAGGACTGTCAGGGGACCTGCCGCTGATGATGGCCTGCCGCCCGTGCCTTTACCTACCGAAGATTACCTTCCCCGAGTCTTCTCCCCCCCTCGTCCCATCTCCTCCTCTCGTGGACGCCCGTTATCTGTTGAATTATTAACGAGATCTGCGCTCCTTAAAAAATAGGACTGGCGTGTGTATGCAAAACCGCAAATCTGATATTAAAATGTAAATTTTCGGCAATCCATTGTCGGCGTGTGAGGTTGGTGTGTGTGGGGGGGGTGGCTTCTGTGTTGTGATGGGAGGATGGAGACGGGAGGGCGGGTGCCTCGCGCAATTGTGCTCAAGATATTTTTTTTTATGACTTTAGAAGCGTTATTCGCTTGGTAATAGAATGATGGCTTTCAAAAACACCGCGCCGTGACCAAGTTAAATTAACGATTAAACTTAAGGTGGAATGACACTCCTTATCCGGGTGTTATACCATCTGAAAGTACTTTGCATGGTTTTTTTTTTCAGAGGCTCATCCACAGATTTTGGGTTCATAAAGGAGCGATGCTCGAGTGATCTTGGACACCGTGGTCCGTTATCTATTTCACAAACAAAATAAGCTTGCCAAATGCATAATCTTTTATTTGGACTTTCTGTTTTGGACAATTTCCTTCATAAAAGCAGAGATGTTCTGAAGTTGTTTTGTACTGTTTTGTTTGGATGCTGCTGCCAATGCTGCCCCTTAGTTAAAAATTACAACAACAACAAAGTTGTTTCTGCATACCGAGTAATTCCACTGAGAGACAGGATGAGAACAGAGAGCCGGGACTAAATGTGAACCGGGCCTCTCGTTTCAACTTCAGAAGAGTCTCGGTGGACTTTGGGCAGGACGTGCGATGGCTTAGAAGTGGCGACAGGATGAGACTCGTGACGGAATGGCGGCCAAAGGAGAGGACCTGCCCAAGGGAGTGGCGACCGAAGGAGATGGAGCCAATAAGAGTGGCTCAGGTGCAGGAGCAAGATGGGATAAGGCATCACGAGGCCATGACGAAAGGCGACAGCATAGGGAGGCCTTCATCCAGCAGTGGATAGACAATGGCTCATGGTGATGATGATGATGATGATACAGAATGTATGCGTAAATATCAGTATGGTGATGTATGGTCAATCAACCCCCATGGCCGATATGGTGTGTGGGGTGGCCTTCATCCAGCAGTGGATTGACAAAGCACTGTAGTCTATTATAAAAGCGCAAATCATAGCTCCCTGCTTGTGGTATACATTCCACTTTCCTATGACTGGAGGGAGGCTATCCAAAGGTAAAACACCTTTTGATTCCCACAAACTGGTACTTATTTTATCAGCCCTGCAGGGAAGGAAGCTGGATTTGCCAGCAATTGGTAATTGAACCCCCGCCACCACTATAATGTCTCTGAGCTACGGAACCACTCGGCTCGATTCAAAGGACGACGTTTATTGGAGTAACAGAATTACACCACGAGAGCAGTTTCACGCGTCGGCTCTCGCGACCGATATCCACAACATAGGTGCGTGTGTGTGTGTTGGGTTAGATCGTGCACGAAAGTCTTAAATATTCCCTGGTAACAGAATCCACTCGAGGTAACAGAATCCATTCGAGGTAACAGAATTACAAGCACACTGCAACCCTCTGCTGTACAACACCAACCCCTGCTGTGTCGGATACCTTTGACGCGGTATTGCGAGCTCAAATGACGCCGATGTCACATGTTGTGATCGCTGTATCGGGTTCTCTGTCCCACGCTGCGAATCCGTTCCTCCGGATCAAAGAACGCAAGCAGTGTGAGCACCCAATGACTCTCCACTCACCAACAATGTGCCCTCGAAAGAGCGTTTGTCCCGTGTCGATTAAACGGATAACGTTGTTTTGTTATCGTCAGAGCTACATTAAGCCACGTTGTTTAACGTAGCGCTGGGTTAAGCCACATTATTTAATGAACCGCACTAACAGGCCCTGACCAAGTATGGGCATGCCACCACCATGGCCGGCATGGGGAGGAGGCCTTCATCAAGCAGTTGATTGACAAAGGTCGATACATATATTTTAAATTTCGATTTAAAGCTTTCGTGACTGCAGGGATTCATCTTCTTGGTTCTTTTGGTAAAGTCACGTGACTTTACCGAAAGAACCAAGAAGACATATATTTTAATGCAACACACAGCTGTATATGTTCATATCATTAATTTGATTTAATTCGTTTCTATTCACCTATGAAAAACCTCACTGAGTCTTTTTTTCAGGAGGGTCCTGCCAGGTTTCCATCGTAGGAAGGGCAATGATGCTAAACTACTAAACATTTTCTTGGTAATAAGCAAATTTTGGCAAATTTGAACCATGACTCCAGCACACTTGCGAATGTCGCCACGGGATCTTTCACGTGCACTGCGAAGCAGGTGTGTTTTATGTATTAAAACAAATTCACTCACCAGGGTAATAACCAGGCCGGCCGCTGGATTCGAACCGTGAACATTGCGTTGTAATCTTGTGGGGCTACAGAGTGAGCCTGGTCTCAGTCCTGGCCCAATCCTACCCCTGTCCTCTCCCCAGTCTCGTGGCGATTCACCGCCCACGTGGGTTGTGGGCTCCGTGTGTGTGCGTGCGTCTGGTGCCCGCCTTCCGCCTGCCTTCCACGCGAGGAGGAGGGGGTGGATGACGTGCCAAGGGGCTGGCACTGCACACTCCATGTAAGTAGCAGGACGGAGGCACGGGGACCTGCCACTGGGCCGCGGAACAGAGAAGCAGGAAGGGAGGCCCAGCGGTGGTCGCTCAAGTTCAATTCCTGGCCACGGCTAACATCAGTGGCGAGTGATATATTAGTCAATTCTGTGCCCTTTTTAATGAATATCTGGTAGTGTGGTGGGTAAGCATCGGTACCGGGGAGGCAAAGGCAGTCTGGCATGGTACTAAACACAACTACCCCCACATGCACCATACCGTGTCATGTTTACCAAGCCTGACTTGCTGATGAGACTCATAATGTTGAAACCAGTCGAGCGTTTTTGTGTATTCTTACATTAATCTTGAAGGGCATTAGGGGGGCAAACTGATATATATTGAAAATATGGAGATACATAGCAAGGATAATATATCATTAGTTTGCCCATCACGCGTAATTATGTTTTGCTCGATAATCACGGCTTGGCATGAGGAGCGGTCCCCGGTCACGTGGCTTCTTTCATTCTCAGCCGGTGCCACGGCAGCTTTCGCTCAATCCACCACCCTCCGAGGAGACGCCGCGGCAGGCCTGGTAACTGCGAAACGCAGCAATGCGAGGCTTTGTATTTCAATTGCTCTGTCGTTAATATCGTTTGTTAGTGCTCCGTGATCTATCGTGTGCGTTTGAAGTTGCAGTGCCACGCACGTGTTTGTCCGTGTGTAGCTCGAGGACTTGGGCGTGGATGTGAATGTGGAGGACGGCGCCCTCCACCGCCAGAGCTGTGGTACTGCAGCGATGCACTCGAGGTGGCACGCGACCCAACGCCGATTCCGTGTGGCCAGTGAAGAGCGACTCGATTTAAGTGATTTAACCATTCGAAGGGTGTATCCGATAATTTGGTTAATTGTAGGAACACCCAACAACTGGCCCACCCACTCGCCCACCCACTCGCCCACCCACTGCCCCACACACTCGCCCACCCACTGGCCCACCCACTCGCCCACCCACTCCCCCCCACTCATCCAACTACTCACCCACCCACTTCCCCACTCGGATATAGGGAAACGATGTCAAATGTTAAATAATGTTTGTGACACACTAATTCGTCATCTGGGTTAATGGTCCACATTTTCCAAATTGCAAACAATATCCACAAATTACTCCATTGGGATTATGCCGTTTATTCATCACCGCTTATTACTGCACAAAACTTGGCAGGGACCCTTCTGAAAACGCATCGTGTGGCTCGCAGTGATGCTTTCCTTGGCAAACTAGCAGAGCGAGTTATAGTTCTATTCTTGTAAATGGCAATTTGTTCTGGAGCTTTATTCCAACGTCGAGGTCCGCTAGCCACGACGAGAGGATTTCAGGAGAGAGTCCGTGCTGTGTTCTAACCGTTCCTCCTCCACCTCAAGGAGCGCGTGCAGACTGCAGTGATTTACAGCACCGTCCGTAGTGTTCGTCATAATAACGTTGTTCTACGGCACTCTCTCTTTCTTAAAGAGCAGCAGCAGCTGCAGCTGCTGGGCAGCAGCGCGCCGCCTCCCCGTGCACCGCTCGGACGCCGGGGCGCGTCGCGTGCCAAAGATCGACAATAACCGCACGGAGACGCTCCTGGGACCTCGTGTCTGGAAGAGTGAAATCGCTGACCCTGAACATTGTTCCCCGAGCTACATTGCTCTCATAAAAAATTGAAGCTTTAATTTGTACCCGAGTTGGGAGCAACCCAGTGTTGAGAGAGACAGAAAAGAAATTCAAGGTTGGTCTGACCCCAAAAAACATCCGTGAAAGCGACGGGGGCTGAGTGGAGGCAAACGATCGGGTTCGAATAATACGAAGGAAAAATGTCGTAAACGGAAAACGCACAAGCGGATAAATGTAAAGTATTGTGCACGTGTTGCCTGCGAGACCACTTGCCATCTAATTGTGTCGGTATCTGCCAAGAGTGCACGCGTCTGGCCCCCTCTTCTGTTCCGTCTCTGGTGCGTCACAGATTATTGCATCCGTGATGGCGAGTGGGAATTGGAATGTGAAATGTGCAAAAACAGAAGCCCTAATTGGCACCCGGGGAGCGAGAGTTGACGTCCCTGTCATCTTCATCGCCCCCCCTCCCACTTTCCCCCCATTGCTCTGGGTGCCATGGCGGGAGCGACGGTCCTCACCTGACGCCTTCGTATGGGGACGGCTGCCGGGGAACGTCTTTGAAACGCATTCCTCTGGAATCCACCGCGAGTGGCAGCAGCAGCAGCTCCTCTCTTCCCCCTTAAGTCAAAAGCGTGCCGAATTTTGCACCAAAAAAACTAAAATTGGTTTAAAAAAGCCATTGCGATTTTTTTCCTCTACGATACTGCCAGTCCTCTGCTCATTTCGGCTTTATCTTAAAATATCAGTCTATCAGCATTTATAGCATTTGCAATATGTAATTGCCCAGGGGAGGCTGATTTCTCGGCTAAAGGGTGTTAGGCCAAATCGTGTTTCCTTTTAAATGATCCCAAGTTTCAACTAAATCTTGCTGCTTTTAAAGCACATCAATCGATGGCCCGAGTCGTACAATTCTGAAGTTAGCGGGTTTTTATACAATGACGTCATGGCCGTGAGAATGAAGGGGGGGGGGGGAGAAATACTTATTGCAAATTTCAAATTTTAGAGCAATTTTATTTCAGCGTCATTAAATATTCATCACCGTAACCGGCCATCTTCATCACCACAAGGGTCCCGGCGACTTGTCGGTGATTTCCGAGTGCTGCCCTGACACCCCCCCACCCCCCCCCCCCCAGTGGCCCTCGTTGCATATCCGCAAAGAACGGTGGCGGTGGTGTGCCACGGACCGCCCACGGTGTCTAAACGGCCAAGTGTTTCGTTGGCCATCGGATCCCATGTATCTTGTCCACCCCCCGCCCCACACCAAGTTTGAAGGCGATCCAAGGAAATCATCTCGGAACGAGCTGGCCCACCCGACACAACTGCACAAGCCTCGTGGCCACCCACCCCTCCCCTCTAATTCTCCTCTGTCAATCATCAAATGGCAACTGATGATGAGGCTGGATTAAATTATTCCACTCCTTCCTTGCTCTGTTTCCCAACGAGCAGTTCCCTATAGACTTGCATTTCTCTCTTCCAAGTCCTCCTCTACGCCATCTGTTCACAGTGGCAAGATGTTTACTACCTCGCCTGGTGTACAGGAGGGTCGTGGGTTCGATCCCCCCCTAATTCCTGTATATTTGTAGTTTGCATGTCCTTTTCTCTCCCCGTGGTGGGGTGGATTTTTCTCCGGGTCCTCTGGCATTTCCGCATTTTGAAACGTCACGCATTTACGAGTATTTCGCTGCTCTACATTTCCACACAAGCAACTTCGTCGAGCTCTCATTTGTGATAACTAGAGGTCGCTTCTGAAAAAGCTGTGTAGTTCAGTAGGCCTTACCTGGTAAAATGTAATAAAAAGTGTTAGTGCTTCCCGCTCACAACACAATGGCCATGCAAGGCCACCGATGGTCATTTGGTGGCCTGCGTTTGAGAACTGCAAATGGCCATGGGAATGTGGAATTTACACTTCTGGCTTCCAGGGCCGCTAAAACGCAGTAGAGGAGCATGTTTGAACTGAGTAATAAGAATGTCGGTGTTAAAACCAGCTATGCATATATTTTATATACACACAGGATGGAATACAGACACATCAGGCGCGGATGTCTTCTCATCCATCCATCACGTTTCAGCAATAAGGTGAGCAGTGGGGAGTCTTGCTGTGCGGGATTATTCACTCGTTATTTATAGCTTAATCATATAAGCGACGCACGTTTAATTGAGCCGTTTATACTACAAATGAAAAACATGTTTCATTATTTTCTCGTGCATCGGTAACTGTGCATAGGGTGCAGATAGCTTGGCTATCGCAAACCGTCCCGACATCAACTTATCTCCCTCCCGGCTTAGACATTGCAAATGGCTCGCCCCCTTATCTTGCGATGGTTTGATATTTGCCTTGTATGTAAATGTCATCTCTGAATTAGTCGCAGCGCAAAATCGATTTAAAAAAGCAAGCACAAAGCAACCTCCCCATCACAATGCTAAAACCTGTTTCAAATGTACAAATGTTTCTTTCATATTTCAAAAACCCATTAAGCACCACAGAGAAATTGATTTTGTTCAGATGGACATTATCGGAGCCCTCTATTCACGCTAAGAAAGCCCGCATGCAGTCTGCCAAACAAAAACAAAGATGTAAATGTTTATATAACGCCCTTTAACCCAGTACAACGTTTGGGCGAGTATGCCCCTGTTGTACTTGATCAGGCGTTTTAATTAAAATGTACTATTAACATATATCAAGATGCAAGGATGGGGTTAGGTTTTTTTTTTCCCCCTTTAATATTGAAATCAAGTCGACGCAAAGGGTGGGCAACGGAAAAGATCGACAGCCCCACGTGGCGCGTGCCGGGCGCACTCCGCACACGACTCGGACGGCCACGTGGGGGTTCGTCTCTGTGCACATGCTCGCTTAGCAACTCGCGATAGCCATGCAGGGGAGGTCGCGGTGTACAAACTCGCTCCACACGCACGATCAGCAACTCGGGTGGCCACGCGGTGGCTTGTTGCTCCACTCGTTCCGCCCAACTCGCTCGAATCGGCACGGCGACAACTGGTAAGCAGATACAACAACGCCCAACTCGGCGTCGCGAGCCTTCTTCCAGGGGTGCGCACGTTGGATCAAGTAAAAATGAATGGCTCCGTGTTTTCGGAGTCGTACCCAACGTTTAGCTCCCCGTGGTTGCAGCTTCTCCAGGAACCCGAAGCCCCCAGCTTGAACCGGCGGGGAGCTTCAGTCCTTGCATCTTAATTCACATGTTTTTTTAAGTTTGCTCTGCAGACTCAAAGGCCCAATACTGTGTCATCTCATTTCCCTCTACTCCACACATCTCTTTTGCCCTCCAAAAAATAATCCCTCTTCTTCAAACTCTTAAAATGCAAATCCACCACCCCCCGCCATGTGCACATCATTAACTTGAGATACGGGTGCATATTGCCTACTTTATTATGAATCCGTGTAGTGTGTGTGTGCGTGCGCGTGTGTCCGTCCTAATGTTCTGAATGTCCGACAGACGAAGGCTTCAGCGGCTGTGCTGCTGCTCCACCGCGGAACACCTCCTCCCCTGGCAGCCAGTGCCGCACGTTCACGTGAGACGCACGCCCTGCAGGTTTTGCCTCAGGTTCAGCACGACCTTCTCCTGCCGGGCCTTCTCTTCCTTGAACGCCATTCTGTTGGCCTTCTTCTCCAGACGCCGGTCCTGCGCACACAGACACGCGCGTCATTCGTGGGCACGCACGCAGCCGTACGTACGTCCATAGTTTTTAAATCCTTTATATTAAGTTCACTTGCTTGCTTACGACCGTGCAAATCGTACGGTCGTTTTTTAACCCACTTCCCGTGATCCAATCGAGCTGACATTTTCCACACAGACTCGTTGTGCGTGACAATTAATGTTCGTGAATTTTTTTTTCCAAAATGTTACTCTTTTTAGGACAAAAATATTATATTTAATTACCAATTGCTTAATGCTGGCATGCAATCATCTGACCCATAGGTGGCAGCCATCTCAAGCCAGAGGACGAGAGAACTCTAGCCGCCACGCATATAAAGGATTTATAGTGAAAAACTTTGTTTTTACGGGTAAATTTTTAAGAGGCTGGCTTCGTTATTGTCTTTGTCTTTATGTAAACATCACAGATTCAGTTGAAATTGGTCGAGCTATTCGATTGTATTGAGAGGTGGTGAATTGCAGATACTCTCCACGAGGACATTACGTATCTGGGCCAATCCGGTTAAGCGGCGCCCACTATATCCACGTAAGATCGACGCCGGGCGGTGCCGTGAGGGGGTCGCTGATCACGGTGTGTGTTGGGCGCTGCGCGTGCGAGGGAACAAAACGCCACCATGACTGGCCGCAGGGCGGGGGACTCGGTGCGCTCACCTTGCGCTCCTCCTTGATGGCGTGCTTGCGCGCGCGTCGCTGCTCCGGGGTCTCCTCCGGCGCCCGGGGAACGGCGGCGGCGCGGGGGAGGTCGGCGGCCGTCACGGTGCCCATGCGCTCCACCTGGCGCGCCGTGGGGCCGCGTTGGGGCAGCACACCCAGCGGGAGGCCCGTCTTGCGCGATACGCGCATGGGCTGGGTGGGGGGTGGGGCGGCACGCGCCTTGTCATCCACAGCAACTTCGAGGTAAACGCGTCCGTGTGGGGCGCGGTAGCATAGCGGTTAGCGTGCTGTGCTAGGAACCCAGCAACCCGGGTTCGTTTCTTATCTGAACCTGTCCTGGGCATCCGCTAGGTCGACTCGGCTCAAATGATGCGTGCGGTGTGTAGACATTCGCTGGGGAGACAAAGGTGGCCAGGCGGGGTGCCGTGACGGCCTTCATAGGTGCTCGCTAACAGCACTTGCCTCAGTCTGTTAAGGCTATACAGGGGATCTTTGTCTTTATTTGTATGCGTGCGTGCAGTGGAGCGACGCTCGCAACAATGAGCAGAGTGCCGTACAGATGCAACGCAGCAGGGAGGCCAGGTGGTGCATCTGCCAGCCATCTCAGCCAGTCCCACCCATAGCCCCCCTGCCAGCAGCGAGCCTTCCACTATTCACGTGGCCTCAAAGTGCATGCACTTAGCGTGGCACAAAGCAGTGGTGATGTGACCATCACTTAGTGGAAAGAGTGGCTTTGAAAGGCAACTTGAATTGAGGTGGGTTAAGGTCATTCAGAGGGTCCATAATGGCCAACTGAGAGCACCCGAACCTACAAGGATGAGATCCTTGGATTCACAACTGTGCTTCACCTGCCCAAAATGTAACCGGCAGCAGACAGGTCACGAGTGCCTGCACAAATAACCCGAGTGAAAACATTTGTATTCTTGGGTCTTTCGGTAAAGTCACGTAGATAGGTTGAAAGAAAATAACAAAAAAACTAGGATGACGATTGCTTGTGTTGCGATCGAAACGTCGTAGTTTTTTTGTTATTTTATTTGAGCCTATCTACATGACTTTACCGAAAGACCCAAGAATATGAAGTCCTGCAGTCACGAAAGCTTTAAGTCAAGATTTATAACATTTGGTTTTCGTTTAATTTGATAATTCCACTGTGTAACATTATTTTTTTTTCCTGGGTAGTAACTGTTATTTCCTAATTGCTTATGCATCAAAAGTACACTGATTAAACGCGACACTGATTAAACAAATTATTCGGTCATGCTGCTGCTGCGGCGTTGGCAGTGGTGCACAATTATCTAAACTCACATTCGTCAATAACATGTAGTGGGCTTAAAATTAATATGTAGGCAACATTGTGAGCAATGGCCCTTCAGCAGACAATACAATAATTATTACAAAACAAACCAAAAGATTTTCAGAATCATTGTCAGAAGACATTACAATATCAGTAGAATGCACACAAACTCATACACAACTTATTGACGAAACACATTCACATGACTGCATATTTGTTTTAAACACTGAAGGAAATGAACTCACTTTTGATGGCTCTTCAATCAGCTTTGGGTGGTTGTAGAGGTTGGAATACGTGCCTGAAAGAGAGTACAACGCGTTACCCAGATACCAATGCCTCGCCAGGCACTAAAAATAGAGTTTCAATCAAAGGGTTTATTATTAATTTACACCCTGGTGATTATTCACGAAGTGCTTGACTCGGACTGGTTTCACACCAGGCAAGGACGCAGCAATTAATACCTATTCTGACACACGTAGAACCATGTGCATAGAGGAAACAAACTTATAATTTACGCTAATTCTGCATTTATGCTAATGGTAAACAAAGTACAAGAGACTCGTATGAGAAACAAAACGGTAAACTTGGCACGAAAATATTCTGATTGGATAATATCGTGACCCGGATCTGTGGCAGGTCATCGCGCAGTGGGGAGATGATTGTTAAAGGGGTGCCCCCCCCACTGTGACTGTTAGGGCTGCCAAATGTTCGTGCGGAGGCCTCACTGATAATCGATTCGCAGTCCCACTTCTCTGCCGGCTTCTCCATTGCCACTTCCACCATGTCGTCGTCGTCGTCGTCCTCCTCTTCGCTCTCCTCTGTGCCCTGCTCCTTGTTCCTCGGCCCACGCTTGTGATGCCCCTCCTGGTTCGCGTCCGGCCTCTGGTGCCTTTTTGAGAAAATGTTTTTCGAAATTTTTAAACTAAAGTGGCACATGCTTGGCACGCAGTTGCAGGCACACTGCGAGGCACGTTTTGCAAATCAGCATGAAGGAGTCAAAACGCGATGGAAATTCGCTCCATTCCTGGCGATGGGAGACTAAACCTTTTGTGGAGTATTTTAAAACGCAAACATTTGCATAGACCCCTCTCCATGGACACTACTCTTAGTTTAATTTATAAACATGGCTTTCCACTTAAGTACTCTTCAAACACCTTGATTTTACCTTTCGTCAGTAACTTTCAATGTATATTTACAAAGAAGAAAATAATTTGTTTACTCGAAGACCAAAGCCGATTCAGTGCTTTTGGTATTTGCGGCATTCTTACAGCACAAGATTAACACCAAGGGGTGGTGTTTCAATCTGCAGTAGTTTCACAGCACGGTGTGGCTTTGCGTGACCCCAATTGAGTACATTTGCAGGTATTTTTCAAATTGGGCAAAGTGTGACTACAACGCCAGCACACAATGGCCGACTCCTGCGAACGGATGACCGTGCGTGCATTTTAACATCCACTATTTGTAACTTTGACACTCCTGCAGTATTAACCCCCAAGCACTCCAACAAACTCCCCGCCACTCGGCCGAGTAAGATCCCCAACCCCCAATTACTGGAAGATGCGACCCAAAACAACAGGCTTCTCGCTCGCTCACTCGGCCTGCTCGCGAGCATGGAAGTCGTCCAGCGCGGCCTGCAGGCGAGTGCTGCCCGCGGGGATGCTGCCCTCCACCTCGCAGTGGTCGAGTGCTCCGATCTCGTCCTCCTCGTACGCCGCGAAGAACTGAGGACGACAACGTGTAAATGGTCGCGTCGCGATCAGCAGCACCGCTGGTGCGAAATGATAGCTCAGGACCGTTTTAAAGGCAGCCTTGCTTTGGCTGTACAAGGCAGTACTTGGCCATGTAACGATTCATATCTTGCACAAGCCTGTGGGGCCAAATTAAATGTCGCGATTCTGGGTGACGATCTGTTCTTTCCTTTTTTTACCATCTCATTTGTATTTACCATCTCGTTTGTGTTATTAATTCCACGTTAACCGTGGGCACGACTCGATCTCTGTGGCAACGCCGAGGTGTACCGCGGTGCAGGTCACACCTTCTCAAAGCGGTCGTCCAGCAGCGTGAGCTGGTCGTTCCTGCGCATCACCGACGAAGTGAGGGAGTAGTCGGTGAACCTGGTCTTTGTCTCCTCGTCCATGAAGAGGCACTCCTTCCCGCGGCTGCCGTCGTCCGTGCCGGGGCCGTCCGAGTCGTAACTCATGTCGTCCGAGTCGTCCACGTCCTCCCACTCCCCCGCGCCTTCATCGGCCGCTCTGCACAGTGACAGCGCCATTGATCAATCGTCACCCGTTGGCACCTCGCTCTCGCGTAAACCCCTTGGGGCATTCATTTATAAACAATTTTAATGAAACACATTTCTAAATAAAAAAAGGGCTCTTCATTAAGGCTGTCTTATGCAATACGCTAACGTTTCAGGCTATGGTCAAGTCTAACAGGTGAAAGTGATTTCCTGCTGAAATTAACTTTGAGGCAGTGCTTGTCTGCCGTGTACAGCCCTGAGCCAGGTGGTGTAAATTCCACATTCATATGACAGGGGAGAGTCTATCCATAAGACTACTGCTGCTGACTTCAGCGCAGTGGTGCCAAGTGGTACAGAATGACGCGCAGTGGAAGAGCATCTCCACTCACCCCTTTGCGTCGCCTCCTTCAGCGTTCGCCTGCATCACAAAATCGTCATCGAGTTCCGCATCTGGGTCGTCAAAGTTGAAGTCATCGTCGAGAGCCGCGACGACGTCGGGGTCCCAGTCCGGACGGGGTCCTGCAAAGTGCAACCACCACGCACGCCCACATTGCAACGAGTGGACGGGAGGCAACCTCTACTCAGTAAAGTCACGTATGTAAAAAATAAAATAAATGAAAACAACTATATTAAATCACGACGTGGGGAAGCATGACCTACTGCTGATGCAGACTATCGGCAGTAGGCCATGCTTTCCCACCTGATGACGGACGCTTGTTGCGCCCGAAACGTCGTGATTTAATTTAGTTTTCATTTATTTTATTTTATACCTACGTGACTTTACTGAAAAAACCAAAGAGTATGAATCCTTGCAGTCACGAAAGCTTCAGATCGGGAGGGAACCTACTTGACGCAGCAATTAATTTATTAAAATCTATTGTTTAGCTTGTGATGCACGTGTCGTACATTTAGACTCGATGTTTTTTTTTTCTTTTTGTCCATGTTTTGTAGAATAAATGGGTGTTTGCGATACCTGCAGCAGCTGAAGGTAAAATATAATTGATCGAATGAAATCGCAACCCTGAATCTCGGCAATTCCTCGATTCTTATGGTACATGTAGACCTTTTCCACCAAAAACCAGGCAAAAAGCAACATTCGCCTAACGTAACCTTAATTATCAAGAGCATCGACAGATGTGGACAACCACAAATGCCGGCTCGAGCCAGGAGCACGGCCACGGGGAAGAGGGGACGTTACCGGGAACGGGAGCAGCGCGATTCAGCAAGCCGGTCTTCTCCTCAAACTCCGACGCAAACACGGAGGAGGGCAGCTGCACCTTCGCAGCCTGGAATGCAGCACAGCAGAGCGACTCAACACTCAAACATTCATTTCAACTCCAGACCCCAAACACAATTACGTGTGACCAAAATGTTGTATGCATGTAACAACTCATTTCTTTAGAACTGCTTTTTGTGTTTAGTTTGTGGTCCTTTCCCCACACCTCCGATTCGCACAGTTGGCTACGTACGGTGCAAAATAAGTTCAACATACACACACCACCAACACCCAAACTGTGCTCCAATGAACTGTTACGGTACAGTCTAATTTCCACCATTGGCCTAAATATAACGATAACGTTTCAAAGTCGCACAATTTGGAGGTATGTATCGTGAATATACGAACCAACTTTAAATCGATGAATCGTAGCAGTGCCCAATATACTTTACGCACCACGAAATGCGAAGGACCGCAGAGCGAGCGGCTCTGGATGTTGGCATCTTACCGGGATGTGCACAATCTCGATGGCTGCATCCTGCGCTCGTTTCGGCGGCGCCGACACCAACTCTGCCGGCCGCGACGCCTCCTGCAGGTGCTGCAGGTAGTTGTAGTCATCGTCGAAGAAGACGCCAAAGTCACGCTGTTGTTCTTTTCTCTTTTCAAGGTCGCTGTTCTGCGCACGCGCATTAAGAAAAGGCGATGACAATAACGTGATGTTTCGATGGATACAAATGGGAAGGATAAATGTGTACATGTCCTTACAAAAAAAGTTACCGAATTGATTACTTAAGAATGAAATAGAGAAAATTAAGATTGACTTCGCTGAATTCAGTGAAAATAAAATGCTCTGCGATGCTGTTTTGTGCAGTCATCAGTGACGAAGCTGAAACCATCAACTCACACTTGAGAACAACGTTTAATAACCAGTGGCTGAGACCTAAATTGGAACCCTGGGTCTCAGTGGTGCTGGCTTGGTGCTATCCACGCAGATATATATCCACAGACCATATTTTTGTCCTATCACGTTCACTGGGTTTAGGTTACGAAATATGAACGCCAATTATTTAGATTTCTTTGAATTTAAGGGGTTAGGGTATATGGTTAATAGATTAAGATTAAGAGTTAGGTTTTTAAGTTCGGGTTTAGTGACTCTGCAGTTATAGTCGTGGCCAATTTACATTTGAATTTCTAAGGATCCTCAATGGAAACTCAGTTAGACTCAGCCCTGTGTTGTGTGCTATACCCCGATCACTTCCAAGTATAAGCATAACAAATTTCTCGAACTTAATATGGAGTAAGGGGAGAGCAGTGGCGTACACCGTGCTGTCAACGCTGCGTTTGATTCCTGGCCAATAGCGAACATCAGTGGCGACTGATATCCTTCTGCTAACGCACATGTCACTTGCAAACCAGGTCACTCTCGCGAATGAGACTAGTCCTGCTCCTGCAGTGACGACGGACTGGGACAAAAAATCGGCCCCAGGCATTTGTAAACACAAAGCGCCCCCAAATTGCCATACAATCTCATTGGCTGGTGGGGAAAAATCTTTGGGGCTGCCGAATGTGGGACTCGATTCTAACTGAGAGCGTAAATAATCAATCAAGTCCACATACATTGGAGGTAATTAAAAGGTTTTAATAAAAAAAATACTTGTATTGTTTTTACTCTGATCACATTTACAATTTCCCCACACAGACCGGACCTGCTGGCCTGCTCTTTGAAGTTCTCACGCAGTTTAACTTCACAAAGTAGAACTTGGGTGTACGGGGAAGGAGGGAGGGGGGGGAGTTACTGCACCTTGATCGCGGGTAGCAGCACGCGCTGGGGGGCTGTCTCGTCCGTCAGCAGGGGGTCGTGCTGACTGCGGTGGACCAGGTGGAACTTGACCGCGCTGTGTTTGTCGATGAACGGCTTGGTTTTCCTGTGAGGCTGCGCGCACAGGGCAACAGAGAGAGAGAGAGAGGTCGCGTTGGTGGGGGAGTGAGCCACTGTTTACATGCATCATAGGTTTTTAATTAAGCGGTTAAATATCACAAGGATGGTCCGTTACATCACCAACACCAGTATAAGAATAGGGGTTACTCTTTCTGGCAAAAAAACAAGTGTTAAGATGTTCAAATATTAAACGGAAACCTTTTGCAAGGAATGTCTGCATTAACCACACATACTTCTGGTGACCATGCACACAAAAACATGCTCTGGTAATATATGCATTCTCTTTGAGACCGATTGGTCTACACCAGCCTTCTTTAGGGCCTGTCAACCAGTGTTAGACAAGAGAACGCCAAAAGGCGAACACCAACAACACCGTTTATATCATCCATCGCATTACGTATCATCGCTATTTACATAATTTGACCATGACAGGGATATCAGCAAAGCGGAATTCACATAACATCACGATGACTGGAATATCCATCACCCGAAGATTATCACCCTCATCATCACATCACAACCACCCCATCATCCTAAAATTCCACCATAACAATCACATTCCCATCATCACGACCACACCATTCATCATCACCACCACACCATTCAACATCACCACACCATTCAACATCACCACCACACCATTCAACATCACCACCACACCATTCAACATCACCATCATCACCACCACCCTCATCATTACAACCACCTACCCATCATCACCACCACACCATTCAACATCATCATCATCACCACCACCCTCATCATTACAACCACCGACCCATCATCACCGCCTCGTGAACGTTACACGAGGCCGGTGGGTTGCCAACTCGCTTCTAAGGCAGTCAACTTTACGAGGCGGCCTACAGGAACCAGCTCTAACAGAAAGCCACCGATGTCGGCCTTGGGCGGGAATCGAACTCGGGGTCACGGCTTCGTAGCCCGGCACGTAGCCACTCGGGCACCGTTGCCCGACTCACAAAGACATCAAAACCACGACCATCGCTCACCATGTCGGCGCCACGTGCTCCTCCGGCCTACGCGTATCAAGCCGGCCTCTTCCCGCGTCGCGACCCCGCACCTCGTCGACTTGCGACCGACGAACGTATCACTACGTGCGCGCCGCTGATTCTGGCCCCCGTTCACGACGCCGACGAAGCAAACTCGTGGAGGCGACTTTAGCCGAAATTGACGCCGAGACGAAGCGAGGACGGCCCACAGACGCGGTGGGTTACACGGCGAGCGTGGAACCGCGGGCCGCTCTCGTCTTGAAACTCACAAACGCCCCCGGGGCAGATCACCGCCAAAGCGAAGCCGACGTCACGGTCCGCATCTGCCCTCGGGGCAGCAAGAAATGTGCAAAGAAAGGGGGTGAAGGCGTGGGTACGGGAAGCGATGGGGAGGCCGAACGCGAACTGCGATTTACGAAACGCGCGCGGCGACATCACGCACGCGCGAGGTAGAGGCGCAGGCCGTGCAACGTCCTTCACGCGAACTGCCGGCAGAAGGTTTCCCGCAGCTGGAGGGCGCTCTGGGCTCGAGAGCAAGCCGCCTCGCAGCCAGGGGGACCCTGGCGGGAACGTGGCAACGTCCCAAGGAGGCGGGGGGGGGGGTCCATAAATGACGTCACGCGATTTTGGACGATTTTTGACCCCCCCCCTCGTCACACGGC
>CM025607.2:20133849-20157375 GCA_014621495.2 Entosphenus tridentatus | reverse complement strand
TACACCACTGATAATGTAGTTACTACGCCACTGATAATGTAGTTACTACACCACTGGTAATGTAGTTACTACGCACTGATAATGTACTAAGGTCACTCACTCGACGGGATCTCCTCCCTTAGCCAGTGGCGGAGATTCCACGTTCCTGTGGCGGGGGTGTGTGGGCGAGACCCTCCATGGCAGAGCCACTGTGGACTTCCCCACAAAGTGGTCCTGATTTAGATGACCCCTCTCGAGGAAGGGATGATGGGCTGGGTCAACCCGTAACCAAGATTTGAACGTGCGACCTTGCAATAGCCAGCCGCTCGCTCTACCGCTGAGTCACCAGCCTTGATTTATCCACTGCTCGATGAACGGCCTCCCCACGGCGTCACGGGTTTGAGGTGCCACCACACACCCACACAAACATTGCACCGACAAATAAAAAGCAGACACCCCGGGGTAGTATTTAACAAGCTGTTGGGGCAAGTGCTGTTAACGCATGGGGGGTCGGTGTGGCCAGCACCACACCCGGCCGCCTTTGTCTTCCCAGTGTTTATGTTGAGAGACCTCACTATAGCTACGTATTTAAGGCTGAGTCGACTCTGAAGCCCTTCTGCTATCCGTGCGCTAATCCTTAAGGCGCCGCTCCCCCACTCACGTACACACAGACACACAGACACGCACACACATGACATACAAAAACAAAGATCCGCCATATAGCCCACACGGGCTGTTCCGGCAAGTGCTGTTAGCGAGCATCTGTGAAGGCCGGGAAGACACACAATGGTGTAGTGACGCCAACACCACTCCCAGCCGCCTTTGTCTCCCCAGTGCTGATGTTTACACACCACACCAGGTACTCATTTGAGGCTGAGTCAACCTAGGGGAGGCCTCAGGACCGGATCAGAAAATCATCACCGGTGTTGCCCGTGAGCGAGGATCGAATTCGGGTCGCCGGTTTCGTAGCGCAGCGCGCTAACAACTGCGCCACCGCTCCCTATACCAACACAAATAAACAGACGCACGAAAACATACACACACATACATGCACACATACACACACACATACACACGCATACACACATATACACAAACACACATGCACACACATACACACATATACACACACATAAACAGACGCACGAAAACATACACACACATACACACACATACATACACACACATACACACACACATACACACACATACATACACACATACACACACATACATACACACGCATACACACATATACACAAACACACATGCACACACATACATACACACACATATATACACACATACATACACACACATACATACATACACACACATACACACACATACATCCACACACATACACACACATACACACGCGTTTGTTTCTGCAGTGGCTTGTACCGCCGGCTGGCCGCGCGTCTCTCTCGAGACCCCACCACCATCATCATCATCCCTCCCGCGTGTGCCTCTCTCTCTCTGTCCCTGAGCTCTCTGCTTGCTGCTCGCTCCCTTTCCCACACTCGCCCGACCCAGCGAGCACCCTCCCTGCCCCTCCCCTCCCCTCCCTCCCTCACCACCACCGCCGCCGCCACGCGTGCTGGTGGTGACATCACCAGGCAGGCAACCACTGCTCAGGCTTGCTGGTGGCTGCGTTTCGCTTGGTGGGACGCGCCTTTAGCGCAGCTCCTTCTCGCACCCGACCGAGCTCCGCCGCACACTCGCAGCGGACGGGGGCCCGCGCAGCGAGAGGGAGGAGGAGGAGGGGGCAGACGAATTCTCGCGAAAGTAGCTGAGACCCCCAAGACAACTGCCGGGCCAGGAGAGCGGCCCCACTCACACCAAGGGGACCCCGTCGCCTGCACCTGAGACCCCCCCCCCACCCCCTCTGCCACCCGTGCCGACCTTGACTCACCCGGCCAGGTTACCGTGACCGCCTTGCTGGCACACGGCACCTGCGAACCCCACGGGTTGGTGGTGGACCTCCTGGCACCACCCTGAAGCCGGGCAACGCCAACGCAGCCCTCGGGGCGCGCCTCTGGGGCGGCCCGGAGCAATGCGCCGTCGCCCGCACCTGCAGGGAGCGCTGCCGCTGCTGCCGCTGCTGCTGCTGCTCCACGCGTGCGCGCAGGTGAGGGAGCGACGCGGACATCGAGACGCCGTATCACTCACCTCTGTTGGGTAAAGGTGGCCGGGCTGGCTCGCGGCTCGCAGCGCTGAGCGCCAGCACTGCGGAGATCCACGTGGATTGAGCCGCTGCCTGTGATGGAAGCGGTGTTCACGTGTAGTGAGTTGATGGTCTAAGCCCAGTTACCATCGGACTTATCTAGAGACGCATAGGCTCACATAGAGACCCATAGACTCACATAGACACAAATAGACTCACATAGAGACACGTACACTCACATACAGACTAATAGACGTACACAGAGACCCATATATTCACACAGACACCCATAGACTCACATAGACACACATCGACTCGCATAGAGACCCATAGACTAACACGGCAAGATGACTGCACGCAAAAAAAACATTAAATTCCTGCACTTAACTTGGCTGAATTCCAGCGCTGAGAATGAAATATTGGGGTTGACCGTCACACGAAGGACATTTCTTTCACACGCGGAGCGGGTGGGAATTAAAGTGCTTCCAACTGTTTAATTCCGAGCTCACTTGAAGAAGGAGTCTCAGAGGTAGCCGTAATACCTTTGATGGAATAAATCACTCGGAATGCGCCCGATCCCCGTCCGATCTCACAAGCTAAGCAGGCGTGAGCCTGGGGAGTGGTGGCTCTTGGATGGGTGGCCACCATGCACAGGAGGTTGCTGCAGGCTGCAGTGCAGCACAATGTACTTTGTTTTGCTCTCTCGCCCAAAAGCTCGCCACCTTCACCGACCGGCGTGGTGAAGTATGGTCAGATAACCCCGGCGACTCGCAGGGCGCGCTGGAGGGAGGCCCTCATCAAGCAGTGAATTGACAATCGAGAGCTCCACTGGCGGAGCAGTGGAGGTCTCAATGTGCTCCCACCTCTCTCGACCGCTTTACTGACTCCGCTGTTCGCATCCCGAACGATTTCCTCCGTGGCACATTCCGGCGTGAGTTGCTATGCCGGGGAGATCATTTACTTTTACGAGGAGCAGTTAAACCTGGATGCGAGACCGCGTGTTGCTCTATCATTGCCTCTGTAACACCGATGGAAACACACCCCTAAAGCAGTGACATTTACAGTGACCCATTTACAGACACGCCACTGGTTTTCCAATGCTCCTCCCTTTCTCACGTTCCTCTCTGCACCTTATCATATCAATAGAAAGTGTGCCGTACTTGGCCCCTTCCCCTCTCCAACCATTATATATACGGAGTGGTAGCTCTTGTAATCTCTCATTTACTTGATACAGCTGTCGTGGCTGTGACGGTTCCACCTGAAGACGGAGGCTTGTGTTGCCTCCGAAACGTCGTGATTTTTATTTTTTATTTTATTTTACTTTTATTAATTTGAATTTTTTACCTACGTGACTTTACCGACAAAACCTAAGAATACAGTAAAGCAAGGCAGGCGGTCGATGTATCCACCCAGAGGTTGAGAGTGTTGAGAGTTTTGTCTTGACGAGCTTGGGTTTTCACCGGGCGTAATGAGTTCATCCTCCCGCACGCGAAAATACTCCGCAAGGAAAATCGTCCCAAGCATCCCAAGCCAGACCCTCCTGGTGATTATTTATGGGTCTTGAGACTCGGTGGGGGCTTCTTCTTCCCGTGTGCCTCATTAAAGTTTCTGGGCGATTGCATTTCCACGGTTAATGATTTCCCCTTTCGGAAACCCCATGCCCGTGGATCGCCGGGGAGGTGGTTTGGGAGGGGGGCTACTGGAGGAGAGAGGGCGGTGGTGCGATCCGGACGACGACGACGAGGAGGAGCCACTCGCCGTGTTTGCTCGCACAGATTTGTCTCCGTGGAGGCGACAGAAGGAATTCCCGACAGCGCAGAAACGCAACAACAACAACAACAAAAACACCCCCCACGTCTCCTGTGGCGACAGCTCCGCCCGCTTGCCAGGCGTCACTTGTGGGCCTCACTTCATTGTTTGGCCATTATTCGATCGTGGGAAAAGGCGACAGCGACGCTTGTGATTTCGAAACAAAAGTCGCGAGTGACTTCCTGCTCAAGTGAGCATTGCGACGGCGCTCATCTCCTGTTTGCAGCCCTCGGCGAGGAGCGGAAATTACACATTCCTATGGCCGGGGGCGAGTCTCTCCAAAGGACAACCGCTGTCCTCCGCAAAGTGGCGCAGTGGTGAGCGCGCCGCGCTCTGTGAACCCCAACGACCCGCGCTAACGATTCCCGCTCACGGCCACCACCAGTGACGATTATCCGGGCATCGACTAGGTCCACTCAGCCTCAAACGAGGACCTGGTGCGGTGCTTAAAAACATCGCCACTTGGGAGACGAAAGTGCGGCCGGGCGTAGTGCTGGCCACCCAACTCCTCGTACACCGGCGCCCCAGCAGTTGTGTGGAGGAGGAGAATGTGGATGTGGGGTCAACACTGTAATATCGTTGTCTCGTTTGTCTTCGTCTACAGGTGTGGCCCAATGTCGCCGCTGCCGGGCAGGCGGTGGGGGGGCCTTTGCCGGCAGCAGCAGCAGCAGCGGCAGCAGCAGCGGCGGCGTCGGCGCTTCGTCGCCCGTACTGCGAGTGGCCGTGCCGCTGCGCGCAGGGGGAGCCGCGCTGCCCCGTCGGGGTGAGCGCGGCGCTCGACGGCTGCGGCTGCTGCCGCGTGTGCGCCAGGCAGCCGGGCGACGTGTGCACGGAGGCGGACACGTGCGACCCTCACAAGGACCTCTACTGTGACTACTCGGGGGACAGCCCGAGGTATGAGATAGGAGTGTGCGCACGTAAGTGTCCCGCCAACCCCCCCCCCCTGCCCTACCGCCCGACTCGCGCGCCAGACGGGGGGTTTCAATGAAGCGTCGGTCAGGGGACGTGGTGGGGGTGGTAGCAGTTTCACGATTGAGCAATATTCATATTGTCCCAGTGAGCGTAGCTAGTGTGGGGGGTAGGGTGACTTGCCCCCCCCCCCCGCAAAAATACGAGCTGCGCCCCCCTTGACGACCACCATGAGATGCGTTTTTAACAACAGTGTCAACGGAGTGCCCCTACAGCGTTAAATATTTGAGACTGTGAGCGTAACGATGCGATTAGGCAAAGAGGAGCCGCGACTTAGAATAGCCTCGGTGCGACCGTGTAGTTACTACGCCACTGATAATGTAGTTACTACGCCACTGATAATGTAGTTACTACACCACTGATAATGTAGTTACTACGCCACTGATAATGTAGTTACTACACCACTGATAATGTAGTTCCTACACCACTGATAATGTAGTTACTACGCCACTAATAATGTAGTTACTACACCACTGATAATGTAGTTACTACGCCACTGATAATGTAGTTACTACGCCACTGATAATGTAGTTATTACGCCACTGATAATGTAGTTACTATACCACTGATAATGTAGTTACTACGCCACTGATAATGTAGTTACTACACCACTGATAATGCAGTTACTACGCCACTGATAATGTAGTTACTACGCCACTGATAATGTAGTTACTAAGCCACTGATAATGTAGTTACTACGCCACTGATAATGTAGTTACTACGCCACTGATAATGTAGCTACTACACCACTGATAATGTAGTTATTACGCCACTGATAATGTAGCTACTACACGACTGATAATGTAGTTACTACGCCACTGATAATTTCGTCACTATGCCACTGATAATGTCGTCACGACGCCACTGATGTCACTACGCCAGCGTTTAGTCCATGTCTGTTCCCCCCACTCCAGCACTCCCAGCCGAGTTCTGTCCATCGCAGCAGTCGACATGGATGCACCACAGTTAGTGTGGTGGGGTAAAGTGTGCGTACTCGCAGCTCTTGCGAGACGTCTGGCCGGCGTGGAAGAGAAGGCCAAAGTAACCCCCGAGAGGGCTGCTCTCTTGAGCTCCGTCTAGTGGAGGCCCGTTCCGCCAACAGTGTAGTAACCACTTGCAGGGCTGCGCCTTTAACTTTGTGTGTATGCGTCAGCTGGCACCTTGCAGACGAGATGTATTATATCGGCTTTTGGCATTGAATGGGGTCGCATTACGTCACGTGGAGCGCTCTTTCCAGTAATATCTGATGATCCGGCAGCATTTGTCAAATTAGCCTGACTCTGCTGATGAGACCAGAAAGACTGAAACTGCCCATAGAGTTTATTTACGAATTTAGATTTTTGCTCGATATTATTGTTCCGAAAAGTCTATGGGCTGATAGACTCAGCAATACGAATATTTACAAGTTTGGGGAAACACATAACGAAGTTACGCTTAACTTTGCTGTCACTTACAAGGTGCACTTCATGTAAATGTTATATGAGATGACACCGTCGTGTTGATGTGAATGACCTAGACGTCTCGTTTGACGTAGCGAGCTCAGTAACGTGACCCGGCCAATGTAATTGACACACCCGGGGAAGACGAACCCACGCGTGCCACTCTCTCTCTCGAGAGAGAGAGAGAGCTGCGATCGTCAACATGTTATGTCACGTGATGTGCCAACGTCACGGCAACCTTCGTTGTCGTCCACGCCTCGAGAGAAACGTGTCGAGTCCGAGTTGATTGGCTGAGGACACCTCTCTCATTTCACGCCGAGTTTTAATTTGACGATGGCGCTTTGAGTGGCAGATTTGGGCCAGAAAGGCGCCACGTGTGTAAACTAAAAAACTAAACTTGACTTGACCCCAAGAGATGCAGGATCGTCTCAATTGCAAGTGACCCGACACGTGACCACCTACGTCTAACGCCTCTTGTCCACAGCCCACTCATGCCAACCGCTGTATCTCTCCATCATCTCACTCTCTCCATCATCTTCATATTTCTCTGCAGAGTTTTGTCCCGATGTCAATATCACCACGAGAATCGTGAAGCAGCCAGCATGATGGGGGTGTTTTTTTTTACGAGTGATATATCCGCTGGATTGATTTCGTTCAGATTCTGTGCTTAATGTCGCAACGCGTTCCTACACGCCATGGGCCGCGAAAGGATGAATTCTGGATATTTGTCAATTGTCCTTTTCGCTGTGGTTTGTGTCTCTTCGGCCAGTTTTCTGCAGTGTAAGCCCCTAACGGGAAGGCATCTATGCACTCAAATTGTGTTCGGAGTGGATCGACTTGACGAGAGTTGTCGTGCCCGACCCCCTTGTCCCCCCCCCTCTTCCCCATGACGGACGAACTGACCGAGCTAACGCGTAAACCCTTTCCACCTCAGCTGGAAAGCGTTAGGCCAGGCCGCGCTGTCCCCGCGACGTTGATCCCGACTGACATCCCTCCCCCACCGTCCCGCGCACCCACTCGACCGCCTTCGCGCCCCCTACCCACCTCCCCTTCACCGCACCGCCGCCGACACCGCCCTCGGCCGCACAGACAGCGTCGGCGTGGGCTGCGAGCTGAACGGGCACCGCTACCACAACGGGCAGAGCTTCCTGCCCAGCTGCAAGTATGCGTGCACCTGCATCAACGGCGCGGTGGGCTGCGTGGCGCGCTGCGCGCTCAGCCCGCGGCCGCCAGCGGAGCGCTGCCTGCGCCCGCGCCTGCTCAAGTCGGCCGACCGCTGCTGTGAGGAGTGGCACTGCCTCGACTCGAAGAAGGTGAAGAAGTCGGCGCCCAAGGCGCTGCTGCAGAGCAAGCCGCGGCCAGGTGTGTGTCGTGCGCGCGCGCGTGTGCGTGTGTGTTTTGAACTTCTTTCGCACAGCACGTAGCCAACCGTGCTATTCGGAGGTGCGGGGGAAGGACAACAAACTAAACGCACACAAAGCACGTGCGTGTGTGTGTGTGCGTGTGTGTGTGTGCGTGTGTGTGTCACCTCCGATTAGTCACTGATGGGGTGCCAATCATGAGCCTGTGTCACGGATGGATGTGTGGCTGATGGGTGCGTGTCATTGCACCTCCGATGAGCACGGATAGCTACGTACGGCGCGAAGGAAGTTCAACATGCACACATTGGCGGATGTGTCTAATCAGTGGCAGCCGTGTGACGCGGCAGCCTGTCGCTACAAGGGCGCGCGTCACGGGTGTCACTGCAGGGTGAGCTGTCCTTGCCCAGGTTGAGTGACGATAAATGTAAGTGGAGTGTACTCGACGTACCCGAGTTTGAAACGCCGATCGGGAGAGCATCCTCCCCCTCCCGCCGCTCCCTCTCCCCCCTCGTGTTCACCTTCTGAAGCGCTCGCTCGTCACCGTGGCGTGCGCGATGACCACCACCACCACCACCACCACGTGACTTTTCTTTCGTGTTGTGCGCGGTGCATTTAGCACCACAGCGCGTGGATTTGTAGCGTTTGTTTTATTTGTTTGCTGGTGACTTTGTGTATTTCATATCGGAATCGCCTCCAGTGCTGTTGCTGCTGGCGGCAATAAAAGTTGTTTAAAAGTCAAAAAGTCTCCCCCCTCCCGCCTCTCCTTCCCTCTCCCCGCCGCCCCCTCTCGCTCCGCAGTGTTCCGCGGCCACGGGAAGCAGTGGAACAAGAACTGCCTGGTGCAGAGCACCGAGTGGAGCGCGTGCTCGCGCTCGTGCGGCGTGGGCATCTCCACGCGCATCACCAACGACAACCCCAGCTGCCACCTGCTCAGGGAGCGGCGGCTCTGCCTCGTGCGCCCGTGCGACCTCGCGCTCACCCGGGGCGTGCGGGTGAGCGCCGGCCGCGGTACCCTTCAGCAATTGCATCATCATCAACATCATCATTATTAGCATCAGCAGCATCACCATTATCATCGCCATTGTCATCAGCAGCTGCATCGGTAGCAGCCGTGACCAAGCTACTGATGGATCTAAGGTTTCCCAAAGCCCCCCCCCCCATCCTCCCGCTCACAGTCATACGGTGTAACAATTGCACATTGGCTGATTTCATCGCTCCATCTCCGCGGTAGGAATCCTCTCGGGCACGTTCCCTCCCGTGGCTGCCACTCGGTTGCATCGTGTCCGGCCAAAGCTTTTGTACAAAGTTCTCCGTAGGAAACAGTGCCGCAAAGTCCATTGTCGGACTGTATTTCTGCGCTCCTGGGTCTGTGATTCGCGTCTTGGCCATCCCGCACTGACCGGCGTGGTGAACTGTGGCCAAATAACCCCCACCACGATGTCTCGATCGGCGCAGGGAGGCCCTCATCCAGCAGTGCGCCGAAAACAGGCTCCGTACCGCGGACTCGAACGCAGCAACATCGACCGCTGCGTCTCTACCCACAGTGGGCGGACGAGCACAAGATGACGAAAGACGCGCGTGCGTGCGTGCGTGCGTGCAGGACGACAAGAAGTGCGTGCGCGTGTACGTGGCGGAGAAGCCGGTGCGCCTCGAGCTGTCGGGCTGCGTGTCGCGTTCCGCCTTCCAGCTGCGCTACTGCGGCGGCTGCACGGACGGGCGCTGCTGCCGGCCCCTGCGCACGCACACGATCCCCGTCGACTTCGACTGCCCCAACGACGGAGGGCGCGGCGGCGGCGGCGGCGGTGCCGCGGGGGCCGCCACCGGCACCGCCACCGGCACCGCCGCGACCATCACGTGGAACGTCATGTGGGTTCGGAGCTGCTCGTGCCACTGGGACTGCGTGAACCCCAACGACATGTTCGCCGAGCTCGGCAACTTCCAGGCGCTCGAGGAGGAGGAGCAGGAGGAGGAGGAGCAGGACGAGGGGAACGCGCGCGCCATCGAGAACTAAGCGAGGCGGAGAACGGCTCGATCCGCCCCCCGAGATTCGTCGAGAGGGGGAGCAGCGAACGTCGCGTTGTGCGCGCTTTCTCTTGTCGTCACCAGGGCTTCATTTCTCAACGAATATTCCCCTCCGGATCGCTGCCGATGCAATTGCAGTGGCTGGCACGTGATTAGTCGTAGCCAGCTGCTGCGAGGAGAGGTATACTGGATGTGGGGCGCCGGCTGTGGATAGATTTTCTGGGTCGCCGATCCAGACATATCCAGATGAAATGAAGCCCTGGTTATTGTGGGAGTTACAACAGCTGTTCAATCTGTTGCGCGACATACCAACGTTACCGCATTTATCGGGCCCGACGAACGTGTAATTGTCGACGTTCATTTTTTTCCGACACACCGCGCCGATGTCTCGATCATTACCGACAGGCCAAACGTGTTTCAGTCACTCGTCAAGAAGTGTGCATAGTTCACAGCGTACGTGGACAGCCGTCCGTGGAAGACAAGGTTGCGAATCGGTGAAGGAGTTTCTGGTTCCGCCGCTAACGTGGCTTCGGCTACGCATGCTCCTCTCACCGCGTGCTGATGGGAGAATCGGCCTCTCCACCCAGTGTCCGGTGAAAATGCGGCAATGTTTCCGTCACCGAAGATGTGGAGGGTGACATCTCCCACGACGGCGCGTGTCGCCCGGTTCACCAACGCGCGAATCGCGCTCCGTGTGCGAGAGGCGAGCGGTCGGAGCCGGCGCGTCGTGTCGAGCGATCGCGTGGTCGACAGCAGCGATGGCGACTCCGTGTTGGGATGACCGTGATGATGGCGGTGATGTTGATGATAATGGCGATTGTCAATGATGATTGGATTGTGAATGTCAGCAGCTGCAACCGACGAGTGGCCTGGTGATAACAATGTGGGCGACTGCCTACGAGTTTGCGCCCCGAACAGGGTCGATGCGTTAGGTGCACTTTGTCGAGAATTCTTTCTCAAAGAAAGCCATTTAAAAAAAAAAAAGTCAAAGTGTCTCCATGTTCAAATGAGCGTGGGGTGGTGCTAATGTCCGTCGGTGGCCTCGAACCAGCCATGGAAATTCCACATTTATCGTGGGGGAAACGTTTTTCCAACTACCACTGCCTCGAAAGCCATTGTAAGCACTTTAACCCAAAGGGGTTAATGTTGGAAACGAAGCGAAATTGAAAAGGAATAAAACATGTGCATACGATAATAAGAGGACTTCCGCTCAGCACAACCACACCCTTCGTATGTACTGCACTGCATGTGTATGCATGTTGAACTTTCTTTCGCACCGTACGTAGCCAACCCTGCTAATCAGAGTGTGCGGGGTCGGAGGACAACAAACCGAACGCGCCTCGCCGTGCGACTCTTCTTCTGCGGCGGATGCCGACGCCAGCCGGGTTCCACAAGACCTGTCTCCCTGATGCTCACGCGATGAAGCAGAGCACAGACAGACGGACACAGTGGCCCCCAGAGTTCTCTCACAGCTCCCCTATTTGCGTGCCGACACGGTCCGTGTTCTCCTATAACGGCGCCGCTAGTCGCGTTCCTGAAGAACACACCGCGTTATGGAAAAATCGCATTCCAATAAATAATTTAGAACACGGGGGGTAGAGCGACAGTCCTCGATAACACGCGAGGTGCGTAACTCAGGCCGAACAAACACTGAGGTGCGCGGGGTGGCATCTAGAGGAATCCAGCAGCATCCCACGGCCTTGCGCGATGCTACGCCGAGGCAGCCGTACGGACACTTATTCCTCCTACTCGCGCGACGTAGCTCCGTTCACTCAATCGCGTTGCAGCCAAATCGCATCCACGTTATCGAAAATGTGCTCCCTAAAAACATTGAATCGCGTTATATCCCATTCGCGTTATGAAAACAACATGAGGCGTTATAGGAGAGCAGGCTGTACTTGATTCGCGGTGGGTGTTATGGTGCCGGGATATCTGCTGCTGGCCCATGATCCCAGACCCAGGGACATCTCACTTTTAAATAACCTCCTGGGGTGGCATCGCCCTCGTGTGCCACCATTTGCCGAACGTGGCCAGAGTGATTTACGTGACAAGCGTTTTAAATGAGCGATGTTGGCAAGTAATTCACCCTCATTGGCCGCCTAAATCTGAAACGGCTAAAGTGTGGCTACGTTTGTTGCTACCAAGTTGTGTTCTGTCCCATGGACTATTCTACCTGGTAACCGCAGGGCCGAGGTGCTAACTTGTTCTGTTAATGTACGCTGATAATGCCAGCTTGCTGTTCTTGCTTGTGAATGTTGCAAGGTTTGCAACCATTGCATGTTAAGTGCTTTTCCTGCCACATTATTCCAACTGAAGAATGGGGACAGTGGAGGTGACCAGGTTGGTTTAAAGGTCAGAGCGCTAAGCTAGCACGATGGAAATCCTGGCATTGGATCCCAGGTTTCAGCCGCCCGTGATGGATCTGTGTTCTCAAGTGTGATGAGTTGATCATCTCAGCCTGGTTGAAAATTACTGCAAAGAAAGAAAAAAATATAACCATCACACGAAAATAGCTTTTGCAATGTTCGGTGTCATATAATGAACACATTTTGCAGAGTATCCAAGTTGTGACAGTCGTGTGGACGAAGAGGTCAACTGAAGCGACCTCAGCAATAGTTCTGTGATCTCATCTCGTGCGGCCGTTCTCCGACACAAGGTGGTACACTGCCAGCTGCACAGTTTCGAATGGGATTTCTTCATCTCAACACGTGATGCTGATATTACAATTGGAATACAAGGGGTGGGCGGTGATGGGGGAAGTCAGTATAATGCAGAATTATAAAGTCACGATGATGAAATAACTCTTAATCACGTAAACCATTTCCTAATATAATGTCACCGTGTATCATGCGGCACAAACTCAAGAGCAATTAAACAGCTCGCTCAGCCTAACGACAAATTAATGAATGTTAGCGTTAGCACAAATTACATTTACCGAGCAATGAACATCACGTTGTGTGCGGCTTACGGAGCTAACAGAGCATTGACACAATTCCAACGTGAAGAGAACAAAAAGCCACGCGTTTAAAATCCTCTGCAATTATTGTACAGCCTTCTTTGCTATACCACTGCTGGACGAGGGCCTCCCCATGCCTTGTGGGTCGCGTGGGTTGTTTAAGCATCCTTCAGGCTAGTCAGCGCAGATAAGTGAAGGCGGGTAGCATAGGCGTTAGAGCGCACTACGGTACAACAATGCAGTGCGCTGCACGGTGCTCTGCTGACAGTGTAGCCCCGCAGCAGCAGAGAGCGCCTGTGTGATGAGTGGTGGCCACCCATCCATTCCTTAGAAGTGACAATCCAGACATGAGGTCAATTGTTTGGGCCACTGCCCTATTGTGTATTGGAAGACACCACGGCTGCTGCCTCCACGTGTAATCGAGCGCCCACACAGGATTGGTCGTTCGGACACAGCAACTGCGAGCACACGGACCACGATGGGCTTTTCCCCACCGGGATTCTGCACAGAGCCGTAGCGTCCTGTCGTGAAGCGTTCGTTCACATGGCCGAGCTGCAGAGGCTAAGGAGTCGCGAGTTTGTGGGGCATAGCTTCCAAGCGGCGCCAAGGCGACAGTTTTACTCAGCTCCCTCGCAGAACCGCCGAAAGGCCACACCTGTGGCCCTTACGACTGCAGAAGCACCCGAGTTGATGCGGAGAAAATGTCCCCGCAAGCATGCACGATGCTCGACGCAGTGAACGTCGCTGCGAAGGACGCTGCTGTTCTCGGTAGCTCCCTCCCTCCGATGTGTTTTGCTTCTCGACGACGGCTCCAGGAACGTGGAGCAAAAACGTCGTGACATCGTGCGCCGAAACGACCGGCGGTGCAGAAAGCAGATGGGAGAACGATGAAAACGATTTCTTAGGATGCCCACGGCACAGGCTTAAGGCTACGACGCTCGCTGGCTTGCAGGGCTGTGAACGCGCTTGGCAGACTCGGCTCACACGCGGGCCAGCGGAAGCGGTAACAGAACACACGATCTCCTTACTCGCACGGTGCCAACCACTGGCCGCACTCGTGTGCCATCTGTGAGCTCCTGATCACGGACGGGAGTGTTCCTATGACTGGCGCTAAGGGCAAGCGATCAGGCAAGCGCTCGGGCTGCGCGTTCGGCCTTGAAGTCGTGTAAATGTATATCCTCAAGTAGTGCTTGTGGCTTTTTGTTTTATTCCCCGGCGTATATTTGCTGCAAACGAAATAAAAATAAAGCAAGATGGGTTTTTTCACAACCGGTGCTTAAATGTTGAGACGCGTGTTTTGACATTCTCAGTGGCACAGGTGCCACATTCATCATAAGCATAAGTTCAACTTGTGCGGCAATGTTTGCAAGCTCTGAAGCGAGGCGACGACTCAGAGGCGCGAGGAACCAGACAAACGGGAGGGCGGCAGCAGCAGCCACGCGGTCAACAGGCGCCAACAATTGCGCAAGCTCTGCTGTCCTCTGTGTCCGTATGTTTAACTTTCTTCGCACCGTACATAGCCAACCGTGCCAAGTGGAGGTGCGGGGGAAGGACAAACTAAACACAAGCAGTTTTACAATGGGGGGGAATGATGGCCGCAGTGAGCAGACAGGGCTGTGACTCCAAAGACCGGAACAGCCCAGGACGAGCGTGCCCAGAGCTTCGGCTCGTCAGGGCCATCGCCACCGACCCAGCAACGGGCCACGTGGCGAGGTACCAGAGGCGCCGCACACTTGCCACTTAGTCGCGACGTGTAACACCCACTCAGCCGACATCCCGTGGCACATCGTTACCGCGTAACTTTACGGTAAGCAGACTCAACAAAAGCATCCCCGTGTCAATTACGGAGAAAAGCTCTTTTATTGTAGCTAGTTTACAGCACTGAAAATACGCACACTGAATTTAGTTGAAGACGGTGGCAGCTACAAACCACGTCTCAGGTTTCTCCAGGCTCGGGTTCCACATGCAGGTGGACTCGTTCAGAATGTTAATTGTGATAATGCAGCAGACCGGTTCTCCTGGAAAGCCACACCGACGACACACACTCGTCTGCAGCCCCAATTAAGCAACTCTCATTGAATTCCAGGGAATTAATTAATTCACCTGTGCACACCGCCTAAAACTAAGCAAACCCGAGTCAAGATTTGTGTTATGCCCCGCAAACTGGAGCTATGATCCACCACCGGCTAATGATTCCCGTGTGAACGCGTTGACAAGTGGACCAGACATCTGCCAGGCCGTTCGAGCAGCCTGTGTACCGTACGGCGACGCTGCCACACTCCGGGCTCCAACAGCTACAAAAACAGTTGCGGTGAGCCTGCCATCGTGAATCTACTCCGGCACAAGTCTGGCAGGCACTCCACCGGAACCAGCTTCAGCTCAACGGGGCTCACCATCGCTTCTCGAAGGGGAGGCGGGCTTCCTGGTGCACATTTCATAACTCCGATTAACAGTTGGCTACATGCGGTGTGAAAGTTCTACAAACATACAACCCCCAGCGCATGCTCATTAGCGGTACGCACGAATACCACGTTGTGGTAATAGTGAAGTATTGTTTCAAGGGCAGTACCCTTCTAGGAACAATACCCTCTGTTGATGCAGGAAAGCTCCGAGGTAACGTACTTTACATTATCAGGAGGGCCCTGCACTGGGATGTTTTGGCCAATTCCACGAATGAGTGGCATGCGAGAGAAAACTGGAGAAGCAGGAGAAAACACAGCACGCATTACTAAGCTAACGGGTCCAAGTTCTACACAGGATACAAAAAAAACATTTGCTGCGATACCCTTCCCCAGGTCACCACGCAGCCATAAAATGGTTTTGGACTTTCACAAAAATCCGTGATCCACCAAGCCTTAGTTTCCACAGTACTGGATCAAAGATAGGCATCACTTCGCCTGGCTACTAGGTTTCTTCTAAACAGGCCATTTATGTACAGTTACGCCTGTGGAGTGTCTTTTAACATCTCCCAACTCTGCTGCTAATTTCCTTGCGCACAGCAAGTGCGGAAATGAAAAAAAGTTATCTCGTGATGATGCAGGGCAATGTCTTGTATTCCGCATCCTGCAGATGCAGCAGCTCGCACCTGTGTCAACAGGGAGAAGTCCAAGCCAATGCACACACACACACATGGCTTCCAAGGTATCAGTGAACTCACACGAATGGGCGAGTCCAACAAAGTAAAAGGCCTCAATTTCTGGGTAGAACTATTGAGCGTTAAATATTGAACTTAAAACCAATTAAATATCCCAGCCAAATTCAAAGGCGGGTTTTGAATAATGCCCTTGTTCTGACACTAAACGGACCACGTAATGGGTGTTCATGGCTGGCTCTTGGCAAAAAACATCATAAGTTACAAAACAAATCTCAACTGCTCAAGTTTCCCAATTAAACATTTTTTGAGAAAAACACCGGTCCCGAAAATCCGAGGACTGGATGGGGTCAATCATTAGGTTTATGTTTACATGGACTCTGCCTTGTCTTACGAGTAACACAACTGCCCAGTCGATGCAAAACACATTTTTAATAAGCCTACGTGTTAACCAAACTGTAAATACATGACAAATAGTACCGAACCCCAGTATCCAATATTTCCACACTCTGGATAAATTTATGCCAATTCCAAATGAAACTTCTTCCTAAGGCATAGCCAACCATGACCTATTCTCGTTGTATCCATACTGAAACATTGAAGTGCTTGCCCAAATGTTTAAAGGTCAACTGATGAAGACAATTCAGAAGCAGATCAAGGTGCGGACCGGAGTTCGTCTTCTCACTCCGGTCACGTCCAAACCCAGCCGCCGAGTCAGCTTTGCCAGACCGACGGTCCGCCTTCAAGTAAACACCGGTCTCCGCCTCATGACCACTCCACACACGGCGCGGGACGTGAAGCCGCTCTCGGGTGTGTACGTCTCCGATGACCCCCAGGTACAGCAGGCAGCCCCAGCAGCAGCTACTGCTACTACTGCTGCTGCTGCCAAAAACGCTCCGGCGGCCATCGGCAGACTGTCCTCCCACCTCTTGACCGCACACACGCGACGGTACAACTGGTGGCAGCTGCACAGTCGTCGAGTGCTATTGCTACGGATTCTAGTGTTCGAACTTGAGAAATATTAACGAGCGTCATTCTGTTTTAAGCTTAAAAAGAGTCGAAACTATTATCTACAATTGCTTTTCCAATTATGCCCCTAGAGAATGCGCACTCAAGGGATAGGCGCGATCAGCTGCTGAGCGCGAGCGTCGTCGGTTCAACTACATTGCGGATGTCAACGGGAGGGCCGCGTGGCTCACAGCAGCCTCCCAAGAGGCGCAAGAGCTTCACGGCCACAGTAGTTGTCTGATGCTGCTATCCATCCATAAGACACATTGGGAGCCAGAGATGAGCAGGGATGGCAATCTCTCCATCACCACAGCTGGCCCTCTCATATTGCACACTTGGATCACACACACACACACACCCCCCGAGCATGGCATGACGCAGACTGTTACTTTAAATCATGCAGGTATGGAGACATACTTAAAGAGTTCAATTATAGCTATTAAAAGCCACATATATACTTCTAGAATAATAGTAATAATAAGAATGGCACTATGATTTGTCAAGAGTAATTTACATATACATACAGGTGAGAGAAGTCTATGGCATCAGTCACTTCGTAGGTTGTTGCTTCAACTGGCAGCGCAGACCGTGACACCCGCTGTCGCTACATCACACACATCACAAGCAAACGTGCGGCATTGCTGGAACTTTTTAACGGCAATATTATTCGCACTTTAGATGAAAGAACTTTGGCTGCGTGACCTTTATTTGCAGCATGCCAAACATAAAACAGTTTTTTTGTGTATCAAAAAAACCTAAATCCCTTACCGTTGTCGCTTCTCTAAGTTCTGCTTCTCACAATCCATAAGCAAAATGAAGTGCGGAAGAAAAAAATGTAACTAACGTGCACGAGTGTATAAGTGGTGGCCTTACGAAGCCTAAACAGATGAAATCCTCTATGGCTGGAAGTGCCTCCCATCTCACTCAAGGTCCACCGAGGCCCGACAGCGGCCTATCCCCAGCCTGTCTGCTGGGCCGGCCACCGGACAAGTGGGAGGTGGCCATGCACGTGCACGTACTGCCACTTTTTGCAAATGACCAAAAACTCTCGTGAAGAAATTATAAGGTCCCGGGCAAAGCCACACTTTGCGGTGATGTGTAACGGCCGTGGAGAGCACGCCACGTGGGGCGCGGGAGGTGAAACGGTCACTACCACCGCTGCCGCCGCCGGACAGAGGAAGGCGGAGCGAAGGGGGTCAAGATAGGGTCGATGTGCAGCTCGTGTCGCTCACTCCCAGTCTTCCCAGTCGCCCTCCATCTAAGAGTCGTACGCACACACACACACGCACGCACAAACGCACACACAGCGGCAGTCGCCGTCAGTAGCCATCAGTCAGGATTATTCCGTAGATGCAAGCGGACGTAAGCTCAAACCACATGCAGCACGCAGAAACATAATATAAACCACATGCATGAAAAACAAACAATGTGTGCAACACACACACACAACAAATGAAACGCAGATATACAAACATGTGAGCAAATTTAACGGGACTTCAGCGCCCTCTAGTGGCCGCCAACGGCACCTGCCTTTAGTGATCAAATATCGGAGTGCACGACAAAAAGGGAGGGATTCGGAGAAACTGGCGTTCCGATAACCCGGCTAAGGGCGAGCTTCTACGCAAACAGATGGACTAGAGGTCAAAGAAGCGTAGCACCTCCCCAGACGCCTCTGCTTTGGCCAGCGCTTGCTGTATCTCCTCCTCCGTCATGTCCAGTTCAAACTCCTTCTCCCAGTCCTCGCTGATGTCTGTGCTGGAGCCTGCAAGAATCCACATGCATCAGAGTCAAAATATTTCCAGCTACCGCACAGTTAGAGACGTGACCTTATCATCACAGCATGTGACATTGATGTCGAGTGAGCATTTCGTTTTTTTCCATTGTGGTGCGAGCACCTTTTCCACAGCTTACGTGACGTGCACATCACAAAAAACCCAACTCCGGCCAGAGTCCAGCCGAAACGTGAAAACCACGCGACGCAAAGCAGCAGAGTAGAGACCACGGGGACGACGGAGAGACAAGAGCCGCAACCCAGTGGCCCTCCAAGACCCCAGAAGGTCATAGAAAGGGGATGGCGAGAGCAACGGGCGGCGCCGTACCGATCTTGGCGCTGTTGGACGGCGTCGACTTGCCGCTGTCCGACCGCAGCTCCAGCACGCGCAGGTCGGTCACCGCCTCGTCCTTGCCGGCCGCGGGAGGCGTCGGGGACGCCGAGTCCCTCCGCTCGCCCGCGCCGCCTTCTCCGCCGGCGAGCGCGTGCGACACGAGCGTCTCCGCGGTTACCGTGTCCGAGGTGGTCACGGTCTCCGAGGACGCGGAAGGGGGGAGAGCGTCAGGCGCGGCGCCGGCGTCAGTCCTCGAGTCCGGGGCGGGCGAGAAGGGGGTCGATTTGTCGGATTCGTGGCGGGCGGTGGGTGCGGGCCGCGGCTCACGCCGCTCGCTCAGCGAGAGCGCCGTCTCCGTGAGTTCGCTCAGCGTCTGTACCGACGAGCTGGGGGGGTGCGGCGCATCCGCGGAGGGGGGCTCACGCCGGGTCCCGTCGGCGTCGGGGTGGGAGGGGCGGACGTGGCCGACTCTGCTCTCCTTCTTGGAGTCCAGGAGATCGTCTGCAGGAGCACACGGCGGTGGCAGAGCACACACTATGCTCAGCTCACCTATTCCTGCATTTAAAGTTAATGACGTGTTAATTACAAGCTGAAAAGCTGGTCCATTCAGGGGCGTGACCTCACTTTGTTACACCCACACACTCGCATGCTAATTGCACTGTAATTCAAAATAACGTTATTAATTAATTTATTTAGATATCTCTTTAACAATTTTGTTGCCAATTTTGTCCAAAATCTTTAAGAGATGTGGACACTGGTTGTGTGGCAAGTTTAATAGTTACCGTTTAACGGGGAATTCAAATGTTCTCATGTTAAACTCGTGAAGTGCCCTCGGAAAGATGGACACATTTCCCCTGCACAGCGATGAGTAAGCTCTCAGCACCTTTACAAATATACCAGGATGTTTTCTGTCACCGAGACGAGAGACCACTCAGGCACTACAAGCACAACAAAGCACGACATAAAAATGAAACATTCTGAAATCAAATCACGACTTCGTGGGAGCACATTTTCACGGGCCCAAAAGTTACAGTATTGCGGTGTTTCTTTACACCGCCGCAGTAAGCCATGACTTGTAGAATGCATATCGCGTATTACTATCAGCAAAGCAGGCATGGAACCAGCGCTCCTGATAACCCAGCAACGGTGAAATGTGATGGCTGCGTCGTTGTGCGACGGGGAAAGTGGCACACTCGCAGCCTCACCCTCCTCATCTTCCCAGCCCAGCTCCTTGTCCTGGCTGCTGGGGTCTGCCCTCTTCATCAGATCGGCTCTCCGTGCCTCGTCCTTCTCGCACACGCAAAGGGTCAGGCAAGCACCAGGCTCAGATGGCACGCACCTGTTCAACGACGCCGAACGTCGCTTTCGTTCGTGATCTTTCTGTCCAATTCGTTCATTCTACAAAAACTAAGCAGATCCACGCAAACAGCGAGAAACTCTTTTAAAATGAAACGAATAAAGCCAACTTGTTTCAAATTTAGTATTACATAAACGATGATATCAAATCAATCACTTTGCAATGTTTCTTCTCCACCTGCAGATGACTGGCTTCAGCACGCACAGAAGCAATGGAAGGGGGCTGGGGAACAAGATGGATAGTAATTCATGCGGCTCAATTTTCAACCCACCTGAGGACCTGCACATTCCAGACACCCGTCTGTAAACGGGAAAACGCCTCTTCCCGATGAACCCTTTGGAGAGATGGAATAATACTACCAGCAGCACACTGTGGCTATCAAACAAATTGAGGAGGAAGCTCCATTGACCCTACGGAGTAAGACCAACAGCGTTAGCGAGAGCCAAGTGACTGCGCAAAGGGGGCCTCACAACCCTTCGCCCAGTCACTTGGCTAAATTTAGCACGGTTGGCTACGTACGGTACGAAAGAAGTTCAACACACATATGTACACACCTGTTCCAACTGGTAGACCTTGTAGAAGTAGCGGTGCCAGAACTCCAGGTGGGACACGGCCGCAGGCACCTGAGGGGGTGATTACCACAGAAAACAGTTCCGGGGTTCATTCCACTTTCGAACCTACTTGAGCAGAAGTACCCCTTTAAAAACATTGTCAACCACAGCAGTTATTCCCCCCTCTTCTATTATATTCAAATTGTGCTATCAGTGTCACATCGGACGATGATTAAATTCCCGTTCTGAACTGTCGCAGCAAGAAGTGCACCAACGTGTCACGGGAATGTCCCTGGAAGATGTTGAAGGGCTACTTTTGAAGCGACTTCAATAGGCCTGTCAGTCGCGACGGAGCTATCTTCCCACCTGCACTGCTACAGTGAGAGAAATACAACAATAGGCTTGTCATCCGTGCTTCTTCCGTAACTGAGAGCTGAATCTTTTGGTTTGATCACAGGGCGGGTGGGAAAGTGCTGGCCACTAATGCGCTTTTCACAGACAAAGGGTGACCCGAAAGTGATGACAATTTCACCCTCTTTATCCGCATCTATCCATGCAGCTAATAGGAGTACTTTCTGAGGTCAAATACAGACACTGGGATCCACCAATAGCGCCGCCACATCGGCGCGCACAAGAGGTGCTCCACTGTGGTGGACATGTCAGGGGTGTACCCGTCGGGGCTCCTGGTTAGGGGCGGCCGTGACCGCGTCGCCTCACCAGACGCGTGTAGAGAGCGCGGATCGCGGGGCACGCGACCAGCAGCTCCGCCGTCTCCGCCTTGCGCTCCTCCAGGCTGAAGCTCTCGGCCCACGACATAAAATGCTCCTGGAGGCCTGGGTGCAGCGCACACACACACACACACGCGTGGTACGGAGACTCTGCTAAGAACCATTCTCAGGTTGAGACACCGTTATCACTATCAGCACCAGCAGCAGCCATGAAAGCCTCCACAATCTGTCGCCATCTCTAGCGGTGACGAGAATGGAACGAACAGAGTGGATGTAACAATCCACCTAGCACCTGCACACAAGCTGATTTTATCGCTCCATTTTCGTGGTGTACGCCTTCCTGAGCATCCTGCCAAAGCCCACTTAGTTTGTCGTGAACCGATATATGTTCTCGAATCCCTGTGAAGAGACACGACTATATCCTACATTTTGTTCAGGCTACTCTGAGGCACCTAAGTGCCAATTGCCACGCAGTTTGTGGCTATAAAAAAAAAAGCGATTACAAATCTCAATACAGAATCCTTCCGAAAAACAAATTTTGAGACTCAGCAAGGCAAGTTGAAGAAGCAATACATTTAAGGCCATTTGGATGATATACTTACGGGAAGACCCAATCCACAAAACACAGCTCTCACCTTGCAGGCACACCAACAGTGCGTGTATCCCAGGCTGCCCAACACAAGTCTAAGCTTTGTTAATAAACGAGATTTTAAAATCACTGTCAAACACTCCATATCGCGTGATATCGCACCTCCAATTAGCAACGTTAGATACGTACAGTGCAAAAGAAGTTCAACATACGTAAATTTCACCGCATTGCCACTGCATAAAAACATACGAGAGTGACCTGACAGTGATATACCTAGAGTGACATGATTACATGTCCGAGCGTGATTTTAAAGTCCATTCTTTCATTGTGGAAGTTTCGAACGAGATGCTACACAGCTGTGGACACAGCACCATTACAGCTTTAGGTGTGCATCTGCAACATGAGACCCGTTCATTTATTTTTTGGGTTGCACCTCACGTTAACAAGGAGTGAGTGCGCACTGCGCTCTGCTTACCATCAGGCTCATTGCAGTACGTGGCAGGGTCGGCTTGCAGGCTGTACAGCCGGGCCTGCAAAGCGTCATGTTCAATCAACACACAGAACCTCTCAAACACTGCATTGATATGCATCTACATAGCCTAGACTAACACGAGCCGTACAAAGTGTGACACTTTTGTTTTGTCAGTTCTTAATTAAAGTATTCGGTCCTTGTATATTTTTCAGTACATAATGATTTACCCGCATTACAATTCTATGAATTGTCCTGATGTGAAGTTGTGATGTAATCGTGAAAATAGTGCCTATGGTTGCTGCAGGGTTTACATGAGCCAATCGTATACTAAGGATTAAACAGATTCTTACACAAAAGATCGGATACGCATATCCTAAGTGTAAGAATCCATGTTCATAATTCTTTTAGACACTTTCAAAAACTCTTCCATACCCTTTAATATTTTGGGTTGCGAGTTAAAAACTGTTTTGTAAAATGAAGATAAATCCAAGTAACACGTGGGGATAACAGAAAGACACGGAGCACAGCAAAACGAAGCACCTTGACGCGGTCGTAGGGCTCCGTGGAGCCATCCGGAGTCGCCACCAAGGCCACATCGTCGCAGTCCAGGGTTCGGTCAGGCGAGGGTGAAAACGCGTCGGAGATAACCCCAAACAGGCTTGAGAGGCTCTCCTTCATCTTCCGCCCCGTGTCCGTCGAGCCGTCAGCCTGGGTGTGCAACGACGACGACAGCAGTGACGACAGCGGTGACGACAGCAGTGACGACAGCAGTGACAACAACAGTGACAACAGCAGTGACGACAACGGTGACGACAGCGGTGACGACAGCAGTGACAACAGCAGTGAGAACAACAGTGACGACAGCAGTGACAACAGCAGTGACAACAGCAGTGACGACAGCAGTGACGACAGCAGTGACGACA